>CM062816.1:2057274860-2057709865 GCA_031772625.1 Pinus tabuliformis | reverse complement strand
TTCCCACAATGGTACAAGAGTCGGTTCCTTTTACATGATAATCCAATTCTTCTATCATTTGCTTTGACTTTAAAGTTGCATATACATCTTTAAAGTCTATATCTTGAGCATATTGTTCAATGTAGCTCTCATGTAACACAAAATTATGCTTAAGTATAGTAGATGCATTTATAATAGGTCTAGATAACATGTCTGCAACTTTATTATGTATGCCTTTTTTATATCTGATGACTAAATGAAACTGTTGTAGAAAACCCATCCATCTATAGTGTCTTGATTGCTGCAACTTAGTTTAGGAGTGCAGATATTGAAGTGGTTGATAATCAGTATGTATTACTGTCTCTTTCCCATTAAGTAATATTTCCACTTTTTCACACTCTGTACTAAGGCATGCCATTCTTTATCATATGTAGGATAGTTAACCACTGCAGAATTAAATGTCTCATAATGATAACATATGGGTTTACCATGCTGTGTCAACGCTGCTCCCATGGCATAGTCACTAGCATTTGTTTGGATCTCAAATGGTCTTTGAAGATCAGGCAGTGCTAGTACATGTGCTGTACTAATCTTTTCTTTCAAGGTGTTGAAGGCTTTCTGCTGTTTGCCTCCCCACTGAAACACCTTGTTCAATCTTGTTAAAGCATGTAAGGGAGCTGCAATTAAGGAAAAGTTAGAAATGAACTTCCTCTAATATTGTGCTGCTCCTAAGAAGCTTCTAACTTCTGTAGCAGATTTGGGTTTAGGCCAGTTTACAATGACTGCCACCTTAGAGGGATCTATCTTCAATTCACCACCCCCTACTATATGACCCAAATAATTCAGAGATGTTTTGCCAAATTCACATTTTGAGAGTTTAACATGAAGTTTTTCTCTTTTCAGAACATCTAGTGTCTGCTTAACATGCTTTAAGTGTTCTTCCCACGTTTTGCTAAAAATCAGAATGTCATCCAGATACACAATAACAAAATCATCAATAAAGGTCTGAGTACATCATTCATTAATCTCATGAAAGTAGCAGGAGCATAGTTAAGCTAAAAGACATAACCAGCCACTCTTACAATCCCTGTTTTGTTTTGAAAGCAGTGTTCCATGCATCTTGTTCTGCAACTCTGACCTGATGGTATCCACTGTGCAAGTCTAGCTTGGAGAAATAAATAGCGTCTTTCAATTGATCTAAAAGATCATCTATGCGAGGAAGGGGATAACGATTTTTGATTGTTATCTTATTCAGTGCTTGGTAGTCAATGCACATTCTCCACGAGCCATCTTTCTTTCTCACCAAAACGATTGGTGACCCACATGGTGATGTGCTAGGTTTGACGAACCCTTTCTCGAGCAACTCCTGCACCTGCTTCTTGATTTCAACATTCTCTAAAGCGGACAACTTGTACATTCCAATGTTAGGCAATAGAGCATCTCACTGCAAAATAATATCATGCACTATTTCCTTTTTGGGTGGCAGACCTTTAGGTTCTTGAAACAAGATATCATACTCTGAAACAACCTTTTCTAAATCAGCTTGCTGTTTAGCATTACAGCCCTCAAATACATTGGTTTTTTCAGGTTTCTTTTCCTTTACAACCATCAGTAAGAATTGTTTGCATGAATTTATCATTCGTTTCATCTGCCATGAATTTATGAGAGTATAATTATTCTTGAGCTTATGAGCTCTTACAAAGTATTCGATTCCATCTTTAACAAGTAGATACTTGTTCTCAACTCTATAGAAAATGGCTTTTCTGTCATACAAGTAAGGACTTCCTAAAACAATTCCACATATATCCAAAGGAATTATGTCTAACTCAACCTCATCTACAAATGCTGACCCAAAAGAAAACTTGAGTTTGCACTGTCTATTCACTTGTAGTTGTGCTTTATCATTTAACCATCCTAATGGGTATGGTTTCTTGTGAGGTGTAGTTACTAATCCCAACTTTTTTACAATTGCTTTAGAAATTAAATTTACTTGTGAACCATTATCAAACAAAGTATCAATCTTTTGATGTTTGGAAATAACTCGAATATGGAAAAGCTCATGTCTTTTTCTCTCATTTTCTTCGTCAATAGTAGATTGTGCATAATTACTAGTAGATGCTTTAGAATTCTTACCTCTTATACCTGTGGCTGCAATGGTTGTTTCATCTCCTGAGTCGGACCCCAAATCTTTCTGAATAGCTGCAGCAGTCTTCTTCTTCTTGCCCTTGAACTTCTTAAGTCTCAGCTTTGGATGCAGAATCCAACAATGCTCATCATCATGCCCATCTTTTTTACAGTGAGTGCATGAAGCTTTACTTTTCTGTGCAGTGTTAGCCTTCCTTGCTTTCCATTCTGTTTTCTTTTCTCCTTATTCTTGCTTGCAATGGGTTGGGATGATCCCCCAACTTTTGGACTTCCATTCTGTCCTCTAGCTTCTAGATGAGTAGCTTGTACAGATACCTCATCTATAATAGTGGGATTAAACATGAGGATAGTGTGCCTCATGTAGCTGTGTAGACCACCAATGTACTTCAACAGAGTCTCAGGTGAGTCTAATGAGATTCCTAGAATCAATGGTCTCTTTCTAAATTCTTGAGTGTGCCCTTGCACACTTTGCCCTTTCAACTGCCGAAGAGTTTGCCAACTCATCATGGCTTGCTACATGTAAGCCAATGGATAGAACTGCTTTTTGATTGCAGAAACAAATTCACTCCAGACAGAGATAGTCTTACCATGTCTTTTCATGTTAGCTTGGGTTCTGCCTTCCCACCAAACCAAGGCAGTGCCTCTAAGGCGTAGGCTTGCCAGCTGAATCTTGCTCTTGTCTGAATCGATATTCTGCACTCTGCAATAAACATCAATTTGTCTAATTTAATTGTCCAGCTTTTCTACATTCAACTCTCCATCATATATAGGTAAATCAAATTTAACATCTAGTTTGATCAAAGATGCTTTCTTTTTGTGTTCAGGGCTGTTAGGAGGTGTGAGAAAGCTTTCCTCTTTCCCTTTTCCTTTTGAGTGGTCATGGAAATGAGATTCATCTTCTCCTTTGTCTTGTTTAGAGCCTCATGAATCTTCATCCTTATGTTTTCTAAAGTCCCTATACATTTCTTCTACCATGGACTTTATAGCTAGGAAACTATCTATGAATTGAGGGTCTGGCCCCATAGAACCATCCTCTGACATTGTCTTCCGAGGATAGACTCTCTCAATTTCAGGATTAGTTTCGACCAACTCTCCTTCTCCTAATTTGAGCTTTGATCTAGTTAGCATTCAACAGCTAAACCAACAAAAGCTTATCTAACCTTACAGCCTAGAGCTCTAATACCACTTGATCTGAAAATCACTCGTGAGTGATTTCAGTTAAATAATTAATGAATGAAGGTATTACAGACTCATGTGCTGGTGTTTGTCTATGTTATTTTAGGCAATGGATCGATGAGATTGCAAAATACACAAACACTGGAAAATGGAAAACAATAAGAGAGACACAGTAAACAAATACAAGAACACAACAAATTAATGAGGAGTTCACCCTATTCTCTAGGGCTACATCTCTGGTCCAGCTTTTAGTGGTGGCCTTCTTTTATTGTGTCTTTAAAGAAGAGATTTACAATGAGGAGCTCAATTTGAGTCTCCTGAAACAGATAATGCTTGGCAGGGTGGTTCTTGGATCCCCCAAGCCACTAGAGTGCACAGACTCTTTTCCTTTCCAAGTCTTGACCTCTCCAGTCTTTTAATGGGAGGAGCCCAATGTGGTGCTCAATTCCCCGACAGACCCTCACAGGGATTGCTTGAACCTCTCAAGTTTTCTGTCTGCTCGATGCTGCCTTAGGTCAGCTCGGCTGTCTGTTTTCTGCTTCTTGCTTCACTGTCTTTTCTTCGCTCTCGCTCTCTGTCTCGTTCTGTTCTCTGTTTGTTCATGGCTTAAAGCCAATTTGTCCTTGACTGTTCGCTTCCTCTTCCGCCCCTTCGGATCGCCTGCTGCTGTTCGCTTGGAGTTCCCTGCCTCTGCGTCATCGCCATTGTCCACAGGGAGTGGCCACTTGTCCTCTCACGAACTGTGCCAACTCTTCCTCAACAGTTTGGTTTTTTCAGTTATACTGTGGAATGACTCATCTGCCAACTCAGAGGTCAAATCGGACGTCGGACTTTTATATGTCGCGGCTTAATCCCTGTCAAATCCGGTTCCTCCGTAGGGCGCAATCTCCGCCGTCAGATCTAGAGTCCCCAGATCCTATGGTGTTCGCTCATTTCGCGCAGTTGACTTGCTCGACCGTTAGCGCGCGATGAGAGGCGGTTTTCTCTCTCATCCGCTGGACATGCGTCGTGCGATGAATGGAATTGCTCGTTTTCAACCAAATCCGCTTACCGCCCAAGGATGCCCCCAATATACCGTCGGTTTTGGAGCGCGGGACCCGCCTTTCGCCTTAGCGCTTTCCCCACAGTTCCCGGTTTCCCATGCGATCGAGCGCTTCGAGGCTTTTCCTTCTTGAGGGGCTTTGCCCTAAGCGCTAATCGCGCATCAGAAATGGCCTCCGTTTTCTGATTCGGGCTTCCCAATTGCCAGTTTTGCCTCCTGCGCGGTCTCCATGGGCCTCGGTTAGCGCGCTTTGACCGAGGTCCTCGTCGTTCCTTGCTGATTGCAAACTGCCACTGTCCAGAGGTCTTCCTAATCGCTCTTTGTTCGTAAATTCTAAGTCTGTCCTGATTTGATACAGTCATGGTATTTTAATAATTTTCATGGATCCAATTTAGATCATACAATGAAGAGGAGCTTTCGCTGCTCGGGTCGAGCCCTAACCCAAGAGCTTCAGCCCTCTGAGTTAACTCAGAGCTGGCTTAAAACATAACTCATTCTCATTATGAAAACCATGGATTACAGAGCAAACTATCACAAGTCTTGCAGCTCAAAAATAAAGCAGAGTTTTTACAATAGAAGTCTGAATCCTACTGAGGTCCTAAACCTCTCTATCTATACATCTGAAGTCTCTAACAAATTCCTTTCCATTAGGGAGGCTTGGCTTCTAACTCAAGAAAAACTGATTTATGTCCTTTTCACTTGCTTGGCTGTCTTATAGTCTTCAAAGTGATCGCTGTTTGCACTCCGAGGTGGTGGAGGAATATTCGAATGGAGGGTAGTAAATGAGAAGGATTTACCTCGTATAATTACTCTCCCTTGTCCCATTCTAGTTTTACCAAGGTCTTTGCCATAGTTCCTTGCTTTTATCCTTTACACCTGCATTTTTCCTTGCTTTTATCTTTTATTCTTGCATTACATGCACATTAGACCACAAAGCAAAATATCCAACTCTAACTCATCTCATAAACAAAATATAATCAAAAGTATGCAATAAGTTGTGAGATAGTTGGTTTGACTAAGCTAGGAGGTGAATTAAGGGCAATTAAGGCCCATATAATTACTCAATGATGAGGCTCATCATCACCCCCTATTGAAAGTGTTGCTCATCCTCTGAGCAACTTAGTCAATGTCCATGTCCTTCATGGCTCTGGTAGCCTCTTTGACATCCCATGCTTCTGTTGTGGTCTCTTCTTCTTGTTCATAGAAGCCTGCTTTCCTCTCTACTTCTTCCCACTGCCTCTTTTCCTCTTCTTCTTTTCTCCCTTCTAGCATTCTTAGGAGTAGTGGTGGACTAAATTTTAGGCCTATCCAATTGTCCTTCAACCTTTGCATTGATTGCTTATACATAAGTGTCCTATTGAGTGCTTCTCTCAACCTTTGAGGGGAGTGTTATTCTCTGATCTTCAAGTTGTGTGGCAGTGTTTTCCATCTCCTTTAGCAGGCATGTATATTATCATCTCTTAGCAGCCTAAACATATCCTCAAAATGTGAAATTGCTTGCTCTTGGGCAGCAAGATATCTAGGTGTCAGCTGAGGATCATTTGTAATTAGTCTATTATGGGTGCTGATTAGGGCCATGGGATTTGATTGTTCAGCTCTAATGAAAAAATGTTTCTTTTGCTCTCTGGCCAATATTATTTTCATCTCTGCAGCGCTTGACTTCTTATGGTTCATCGATGATGCCAAAGCCATTAATTGTAGATCTCCTAGCTCCGCATTAAGATCACAAATATTCATGTTTGTGAGGGCCATGTTGTGCAAGTAAAACCCAACCATTTTGGCCCTATTTCTAGTGCATTTTGATCACAAAGCTCAATAAACTGCTTGTAGTCCTGAAATGGCATGGTCCCCCTTTGTGCTAGTGTTTTAATCTGAAATTGCAGCTATTGTTCTTTGAGGTAAGGAGCATAGGATTTAGCTAGCATCCTACATTGGATGGCCTCTTGCTGTTCTTTCTCTTCTGTTTCAATGCCTTCTTCCTCTTGGTGTTCTTTCTCATCTCCCTTCTCTTCTGCTTCATCATGTTCCTATGTATTAGTTTTTTCTTCATCCATCTCATCCCCATCTAGCTATGTATCTTCTTCTTCTTGTTTCGTTGCCTCCTCACTGACAAAAGAACTAACAACATAGGTGAGGATTTTGATGTCATCCTCTGCTGGTAAGTCTCTGAAGACTGACCATTTTATAGGGATCCTGAGGTTTTGGAGGGAATCCTTAACGAGGATCCTGATCAACCCATGGTGAGCCAAATGTTGGGAATTCCCTTCCTTTACTTTGCTGTTGGAGTCTATGAGTGATTGCATCAAGAAATAGGGTATGTTGAGTCTTTGGTGAACTGGTGTTTCTACCCCAAATCTTAATTCTTCAAGTCTTCTCAAATGGTTGCCATAACAACACTGTATCTATGGACTCTTGCATTCTCTTTTGACTTATTAAAGAATTTACTTTTTGCCACCTTTTCACTTATAAACCAACTACCTCTTAACCTTTACAACTTTTGATCAAATGATGCATATGAGTGAGTGAGTGGGATACTTACCTGTGGTCTTGATGCCATGCTGCAGTTGTCAAAGATCAGAGGTGCTGTTGATGGTCATTCTTCTTCCTCCTCTGCTGTCTGCTGATGGTTTCTTGGCTTTTGGAGGTGTCTGTGACTGGAGATCTGATGTTGCTGCTGTTGTGGAGCTCCTAGATTTGATGCCGCTGTTGCTGTGGAGCTTTTGGATCTAATGCTGCTGCTGCTGCTGTGGAGCTCCTGGATTACCACTTGGCAATGTTTGGTGTCTCCCTTAGAATTTCTTGATCATGTTGCTGGCTGGTGCTGTGAGGATGTTGTAATGAATGGACAGAGGGAGTAGGAGTGTATGTGGATGCAAGGATGATGGTAATGGTTGAGGTGATTCTGTAGAAAACACAATCTTCACCTGAATTGAAGCAATGAAGTGAAAAACAATGGAATTGATGGAGGGATGCATGGTAAGGAGTGGAGGAGATGAATATATGTGAGGCAGGGTTCCCTTTGGATCTTCTCTTTTGCTCCTTGCTTGTCTTTTTCACCCACCTGCAAATAAAAATGATGTTTTTTCTTTTCTTTTATTATTATATATATATTTTTAAAAAACACCTAGGTTGTCTCAGAGAGGTTTACACCCTAGATATCTGCCCTGGGCGCCTCAAGGAAGGTTTTCATCCAGGGATCTTCTTACTCTTTTTCATTTTTTCTCATCCTTGGGCCGCCTCACAAGGTTTTCAACCCAAAGATATGACTCAGGCGCCTCATGGAGGTTGAATCCTTATTCTTTTTTTCTTTTTTCAGTGTCCTGATGAGGGAGGAGATGAAAGTTTCTCCACCATCATCACTGTCTTATTGATATTGTCAATGAACTCTTGTTTTGATAAAGACCTCTTGTACATTTTCAATTGGTGTCCATTAACTAGCAATGGAAAGGTTTTTTCATCAATAGTTCAGATTTTCACTGAATTATTGTCATGGCATCTTTCCACCACATAAGGTCCAAGCCATCTTGTCCTTAGCTTGCCCTTGAAGTCTTTATACCTTGAATCATATAACAATGCACAGACTCCCTCTTGAAATTGCTTCTCCTTGAAATGTTTGTCATGCCAGATCTTCCTTTGAAGCTGAACTATCTCTGTATGTAGGAGGGTCTGCGTTCTGAATTCATCCAAGCCATTCAAATGCAACAACCTTTCTTTCTGTGCATGACTGAGATCCAAATCTAGTTGGGCTGCCATCCTAAATGTGTTATATTCAAACTCAATGGACAACAAAGCCTTTTTTCCATAGACCAACTCATAGGGTGTAAATCCAGTGGTGGTCTTCCATGTTGTATTATAGGCCCAGGTGGCCTCAACTAGTCTTTTTGCCTAATCCTTCTTGCTGCTGCTTACTACCTTGGTTAAGATGTTCTCCAGTGCTTTGTTGGTCACCTCCACTTGCCCATTAGCTTGTGGATGATAAGGAGTGGAGGTCCTATGCTTGATTTTGTGATGGCTAAGCAGTTCTTCAATCATGCTGGAGGTAAATTGGCTGCCTTGGTCTGTGACTAGCTCTCTAGGGTACCCAAATTTGTAGAATATATTCTCCCTTAGGAACTCAACCACCTTTTCTTCTGTTGCTGCCTTAATTGCCTTGGTTTCAGCCCACTTAGTCAAATAATCAGTGCACACAATGATGTGTTGTTTTTGCTTTGAAGGAGGGTTGATAGGCCCAATGAAGTCCATGCCCCACTTGTCAAATGGCTCGAAAGTCACTTGAGGTTGTAGGGGCATTTCATCTCTTGGAGTAGGCTTTCCCATCCTCTGGCACCGATCACACTGACTAATGTATTTTTTTACATCCTGATGAAGAGTAGGCCAATAATAGCCTGCTTGCAATACTTTGAATGTTGTCCTCTTTGCTGCAAAGTGACCTCCACAAGGCCCATCATGACAGGTCAGAAGGATGTCAAAGACCTCCTCTTCCCTTACACACCTTCTCAAGATTTGATTTGGGCCAAGTTTGAACAGATTGCCCCCAATCTAGGTGAAGGGGGCGCTTTTTCTTTGGAGGGCAAGTTTGGTGGGAACTGTGCTGATACCAGATAGTTTGCTATATCAGCAAACCATGGGGAGAGAATTGAAATAGCAAAGAAATGCTCATCTGATAACTGGTCAGCCACCATTCCTTCTTCACCTGCAGGCAGATTCATCGTAGATAGAAAGTTAGCAACAATAATTTTCCTTACCAGACTTATTAACAATAGTTAGATCAAACTGCTGTAATAAAAGCAACCATCTTATAATTCTAGCATTCACATCTGGTTTGTTCATTAAATATTTGATTGCAACATGATCAGTATGCACAAATGTTTGATAGCCTGTAATGTAATGCCTAAATTTGTTTAATGAATGCACAACAACCAGGAGTTTTTTTTCGGTCACAGTATAGTTTAGCTCAACCTTTGACAGGTTCTTACTGATAAAATAGATGGCATAGGGCAATTTCTCCTCTTCCTGACCTAAGGCTGCTCCTATGGCTTTGTGTGAGGCATCAACATGAATATGAAAAGGGAGGGCCCAGTTTGGGCCTCTAAGGATTGGTGCAGTGGTTAACTTACCCTTTAGAATGTCTAAGGCCTCTTGACAGCTCTTTGACCATATAAACTCAGAATCTTTGGCCAACAACCCAAACAAAGGAGAGGCCAACTTGCTGAAGTCCTTTATGAACCTTTGGTAGTATCCAACTAACCCTAAGAAAATCCTGACATCTCTCTGCTTTTGTGGAGGTGGGACCCTTTGGATGATTGTTATTTTGTTTGGGTCCACCTGCAGTCCTTGTTGAGATATTGAGTGACCTAGTACAGTAACTTTAGTCATTAAGAATTCACATTTTTTTGGACTGAGAGATAGATTCATTTCAATGCATTTGTGTAATACTTTGCCTAGGTTAGTCAGGGCTTCTTGAAAATCACAGCCATAAGCTATAAAATCATCCATATAAATTTCCACAACATCATGTACTAATTCAGCAAAAATACTCAAGACTGCTTTCTGGAAAGTGGCAGGAGCATTGCATAGGCCAAAAGGAAGGACTTTGTAGACAAAAGTACCCCAAGGACAGGGGTATGTGATCTTATCCTGGTCTTCTTGGAAAATTTGGATTTGGTTGTACCCATTGAATCCATCTAGGAATGAAAAAAACTTCTTCCCTGCTAGGCCATCTAACACTTGGTCAATGAAGGGTAGGGGAAAATAATGAAGGGTAGGGGAAAATGATCCTTCTTTGTGGCTTTGTTCAACTCCCTATAATCAACTCAAATCCTCCACTTACCATATTTATTGGGAACTAACATTAAAGGAGAGACCCACTCACTATCTGAGATAGGGTAAATGAATCCTGCATCTAGCAGTTTTTGTAGTTCTTCTTTGACTATGTCTTTAAGAGCTGGATTCATCCTCCTTTGTGGTTGCCTGATTGGCTTGCAACCTTCTTTGATGTATATGTGGTGAGTACACACTAAGGGGTGTACTCCCTTCATTTCCTTATAACTCCAAGCGAAGGCTTCTAGGTTCTCTCTTAACATGTTGCATAGTTTTCCCTCTTCTAAAGAAGAAAGAGATGGTTTAATGTTCAAAGTTTTCTCTGGGCCAAATTCTATGGTTTTGACACGGAGTGGGTTGGAATTGGCCAAGAATAAGTCAATTGGATGATTGTTTTGGTTTCCCTTACTTCTTCTTCTAATGGTAGTGAACTAGGAGTTGGACTTTGGAGCAGGTGTTCAATTAAGTCATCCTCATCTTGCTGTCCTCCTCCTATGGTTGCTTCCAAAGCATAAAGTTGGGCAGAATAAACCTCATCTTCTTCCTCCTCCTCCAACCATAAAGGTAAATCATGCTCTAGGGTAGGTTGAGCAGGAGGGTATAGGACTAACTGTTTGGACATATGCCCATTCTTGATGGTCATATTCCCAACTCTGCAGCTAATGTAAGCATTAGCTGTGGCCAACCATGGCCTCCCAAGGATGAGAGGGTAACTAGTAAGCTTAGCCTTAGGCTGGAGAACTAAGAAATCTGCAGGGTACTCCCAGGAGTCAATGGAGACCATCACATCCTCCACAATTCCCTCAGGGGTGACTGTGGAACGGTCTGCAAGTTGTAGAACTATTGTGGTTTTCCTTAATGACCCTTGGAAGTTGAGCTTGAGCATGGTGTCCTTGGTCATCACATTAATGGCAGCCCCAAGATCAATCAGAGTGTGTGGGACAATGGTGCCATTGATGTGCACATCTACTACAGGGCTTCCAGGGTCTAAATATTTTGGACATATTACCTGCCCCAACATTAAGTCAGACAACTACCCAATGACATTAATGGTAGGGGCATCCCTTTTTCTTCTTCCTGGATGCTTGAAGCACTTCTCCTTAATCAACTTATTGTAAATGGGAACATCTTTGATTGCCTGGAGAAGGGGGATCTTTACACATAGATTTTTCAATTCTCCCAGAAGTTCAGTTTCTTCTAATCTCTCAGGAAAGGGTGGATTTACTTTAAGGTTGCTTTCTTCTCTTTCTTCCTCAACCTCCCTATGTGGAGAGGGAGGTTGGTTGTTTGGGAGAATCCTCCCAGATCTTAGGTTGATCTCCTGGATTTCTACAACATAAGCTGGGTATGATGTCTCTCCATTGTATGCTTGTTGAGCCTGCCTATTGTTTGGGTTCGGATTTGGCTGGGCAGGCATTTGGGGTTGTTTGGGTGGAGCAGAGTGTAGGAGTTGTGGTTGGGTAGGTGGTGGAGGCAATAGGGCTGGAACATTGTTGAATTGGGGCCTCCACCCCTGGGGTGGGGTATTCCACTGATGTTGTGGCTGAACATAAGGTTGAAATGACTGGTTGGCTGGCTAGGATTGATACTGAGATGCATAGGACCAAGGAGGGGGTGTAGACTAGAAAGGACGAGCAGGGGGTCCCCAAGAAGGTATAGTTGTGGTCTGGTTGGGGTTGTAATATGCCTGGGATGACCATTGCATACCCTACTGGTATGGTCTAGGCCCAGGAGGTCTCCTTTGATTGATGTAGCAAAGCTGCTCAGTGACCCCTTCAGCGCCTTGATATACAACTTTGAGTCTAGGTAAAGAAGGACACTTTTCTGTGGAGTGGTTTTCTTCACATACTAAGCAAATTTTAATACAGTTCAATGGACATTCATTCCTAGGATGCCTCTTGGTGCATCTAGGACAAAAGATAGCCAAGGCTCTCTCTGCTTCCTCTTGCTTCCTTTTGATGTTCATGGTGTCCAATTGCAAGGAAAGGGTTTGTAGCATATCACTTTTGAAATCTTCTAGCATGTTTCCAATTTCACCCTTGATGGATAAGTTGGAGGATGATGTACTGGCCATAGGTTGACTATGCCTACCCTTTTTCCTGGTTGCCCTAGAATGGTTTCTAAAGACAGTTTTAATATCCTCATAGGGTAATTGGTAGACATCTCCTCCTGCTATCATATGTAAGGTGTCTAGAAGATCCTCCCTTCTTTAAGTAGGACCAACTTTAGTGACTCAGGGTAAAGTGTGCACTTGGCCCTTTTGTAACTGAGCAGGAATATTTCTTCATAGTTTTATAGGGATTCATCCTGGCCTATGGTCATCCTGAAAATCTCTTCTTTAGTATCCTTTGACCTATAGTGGTCCCTATATTTGTTGTTGAAAGTATGCTGCATTTGAGCCCAAGTTGTGATGCTATCTCCAGGTAAACCCATGAACCAACGCAATGCTACATCCTTGAGGGTAGATGGAAACAATTTTAACTTTTGCTCATCATCTGTATAGTCATAGGTTCGACATATAACAAAAAACTCAAATAGGAAAGTGTCAGGGTCCTCTGTGGTCAAGCCATGGAAATGAGGTAGAGCAGAGGGGCTAATATTCTTCATCTTAGTGTCTCCATTGGTTTCCCTGATGGGGAAGGCACTCTCAATTTTCTCTCTATCTCCCCTGTCATTTTAGTTTCCAGCCATTGGTTCAGTAGGAATGGGTTCTTCCTCTTCTTTTTTCCTTGTAAGTTCTTCAAATATGTAAGGTTGTTCACCTAAAGGTTCTTCCACTTCACAGTCACCGAAGAAAAGAGAAGGTTGACTGTTGGATGCAGTGGGGGTATTTGTCAAGAATTTCCCTAAATTGTCTTTATTCCTACTAGGCATGAAAGGAAATGTTTTTGGGTTGGTTTTTGTAAAATTTTCTTTAAAGCTAGAAAGTACTTGCAAAATGGAAAGGAAAGCAGATAATGACAAATGAAAGAAAGGAAGCTAGATTACTTTTGTAGAAATAAACTAATGGAGGAAAATTGAAGACCAGAAGTAGAAGAAAAGAAAGTTGGAGACTAGAAATAGAAGAAAGCAGTAATCACATTCCACTTAGACACCTCCCGACAATGGCACTAAAAAGTTATGAGCCTAGGTATTGCAACAAGAATGTTGCAACTCACAGGGCTACCAGTGTTACTTATCAACCCGGGGTTCGTACAAACTTGGAGGTGACAGTGCTATATGCACAAGTAAAAGTGAAGGTACTACTTGTTGTCATTGCTCATCTGGCAAGAGACCCCAGGGGTTCCAAGCCATACTTCTATAGTGTCAGAAGAAGCTTAACTCTTTGATGAAAGAAGAGTAAATCTATCCTAAGGGAGAGCTACTTCTACTGCAGTATTGAAGAAAACAACATGTAATGATAAACCACACCATATCCTAATTAACCAATTAAACTGTTATGCTAAGCAGAATTGCTAAATTGATCACTAGCCTAATGTTGCTATCTAAGTTACAGAAGCAAAGAACATTAAAATATACTAAGGTGTAGCAAAGAAACTTAGGCTAAATCGGGTTTCAAGCGGAAAAAGCAGTCGGAGATCGACATTGGTGAAAGGAGGATGTAAAGATGCAGTAGCGCATAGGGACCGTTGGATCGATCAACGAATAGAAGATTGACAGTGGATATCTTATCATGGGGCTTAAGCGAATAAATGGATGAACGAGGTTAATGAACAGGATGAACGACGAAGATTGTATCGCGAGGGATTAAGTGAATGGATGGACGAACAAGGTAACAAAGCAGATGAATGTCGGAGATCGTATCGCGAAGGATTAAGTGAGTGGATGGATGAATGAGGTTAACAGGAGATGAATGACCGAGATCTAATCGCGGAGATTAAGTCAAGAGATGGACGGACGAGGTTAACAAGAGCGATGAACGGCTGAGATCTTATCGCGCGGGTAAAGTCAAGAGATGGATGACGGAGATCGTATTGCGTGAAGAAGAAACGTGTGGAAATGATGGAGCGGGTTTTTAAGGCGGTAAGTAGTTTCTCGCGTGCCCTCAAGGAAGTAAGCGGAATTTTGAAATTTCACGCGATTAGCCTCACTACGCGACACGTAGCATGAGAAAACCACTTTTCTTGCGTGCTCTGGGGCGGATAATGTTCGTGCACTAATTCGCGCAAGATTGCGTGATAGTCGTTAGATTAGGCGGGGCTGATCAATGGTGGAGATTAACCAAGATAGTTGGCGATCGGGTGAAGTGATAGTTGTCGGATTAGGCGAGGCAGATCAACGGTAGGGGTTTAAAGCGCATAAAGTGATCGGGTGACGCGATAGCCGTCGAATCAAGAGACAGATTAATGGTGGAGATTAAAGCTCATAAAGCAAGTGGTGGACTCCACGCGAGGCAACAGTTGGAGAAAATAATGAATCGGACGGTGATTGTGAAGGTTTGTTGGTGATCAGACGACGAGGAAGCGATGCATGAGGAACGTGCTGAAGGTGGTTTTAAACAAAAATGACAAAGAAAACTAGTGCGGGCGAACAAATAACTGCATCAAACAATGAACTCCCTAGCTCATGCGAGAACCAGAAACCTATGTTTTTGGGGCTGCTGAAGGGTCCCTTCCTCAAGTCATGGTCCCAGAGGGAGGAGATGAGGCCAAGACACCTGGGCACAGCTTGATAGTGATCTTTTTCCTCTAACTAACTTGTGAACTGAAAGAAGGCATAAATGGAAGTACATTATAGCAAATGCAGCTACTGAAGCAAATGAACAGGAAAACCATGAATAATCTATGCTATATTGCTGTAATGAAAGTGCAACTACTTAAGCAAATAACCAGAAAAACCATGAATCCTACTTAAGCAAATAAACAAAACCAGAAAGCTACTAAGCAGATAAACAATGAAAAACCATGAATCTATTTAAGCAAATGAACAGAAATCTATGCTAACAGATATGTACAATGAAGAGGAGCTTTGGCTGCTCGGGTCGGGCCTAACCCAAGAGCTTCAACCCTCTGAGTTAACTCAGAGCTGGCTTAAAACAGAACTCATTCTCATTATGAAAACCATGGATTACAGACAAGTCTTGCACCTTAGAAATAAAGCAGAGTTTTTACAATAGAAGTCAGAATCCTACTGAGGTCCCAAACCTCTCTATTTATACATCTGAAGTCTCTAACAACTTTCTTCCCATTAGGGAGGCTTGGCCTCTAACTCAAGAAAAACTGGTTTCTGTCCTTTTCACTTGCTCAACTGTCTTCTAGTCTTCAAAGTGATGGCTATTTGCACTCCGAGATGGTGGAGGAATATTTGAATGGAGGGGTAGTAAATGAAGAGGATTTACCTCTTATAATTACTCTCCCTTGTCCCATTCTAGTTTTACCAAGGTCTTTGCCATAGTTCCTTGCTTTTATCCTTTATACTTGCGTTTTTCCTTGCTTTTATCTTTTATTCCTGCATTACATGCACATTAGACCACAAAGCAAAATATCCAACTCTAACTCATTTCATAAACAAAATATAATCAAAAGTATGCAATAAGTTGTGAGAATAGTTGGTTTGATTAAGCTAGGAGGTGAATTAAGGCCAATTAAGGCCCATATAATTACTCAATGATGAGGCTCATCACTTGGTATACAAGGCTCAAGGGTATATTGAAATCAAATAGATACTGGTGTTTAAAATTTGATATTAGGGGTATTTGAATTAGGAAACAAGGGTGTTGAATATGTGGCTTTAGATTGGACTAATTTTCACCCTTAAAGTATCATAGAGATGTATTTATTCTCCTCAAACTCTCTTCTTCCTCTTCATTGTTTAGCTCCCATAACCTTCATTGCAACATGGGAAACTCTCACATCTCCAACAGTTTATATAGTTTTTGTGACATTACAAGGTTTGGTAGATCCCTCAACTCTCCCATATCGACCTTGGCATTTGGGGAAAGGATCTCTCTTTTGTTTCCAATAATTCAAGCTTCACACTCAACATCTTTTCCTTGGTGGCATTTAATCCTAAACTTTATTTTTACAAATGCCAATTTCTTCTCTAAAATTGGTGAATTTTATTTTTCCTAATGGCTTAGTGAAAATGTCTAAAATTTGATCTTCAAATGGATAATATTCTAGCTTGATGATGTGGTTGTTGATGAGACTTCTTGTGAAGTGATACTTGGTGTCGACATGCTTGGTTTTCTTATGAAAAACTAGATTTTTGACCATTTTTATTGCTTATTGATTATCAATGAATAATGTAGTTGGTCTTTTTTGAATAGCACCAAGATCCTACAAAATTCTACATAGCCAAACACTTTCACATGTTGCTTTTTAGGTTGAAATGTATTTTGCCTCTGCTGAAGAATTTGCCATTATTTGCAGTTTTTTACAACTCCAAGAAATTGTTATTGAACCCAAATTTATTAGATAACCTAATGTTGATGTTCTATCATCAATATCTCCTACAAATTTTGTATTTGAATATGCAACAAGTGTAAAGTTGTTGTTCTTATTATAGAGAAGCCCAAAGTCCTTTGTTCCCTATATGTACTTGAGGACCCATTTTGTTGCATTCCAGTGACTTTCTCAAAGTGCTTGCATGAATATGGAAAGAATGCTAACTGCATAAGACAAATCTAGAGGAGTAGTTGTCAAGTAAATGAGTTTTCCAATCACTTGTTGATAGGGTGTACTATTCACCGATTCCCCCATTCAAATTTTGAATGTTTGAGGTTTTACTCCATAAGAGTAAGAGAGTGTTTATAGTTTGACATGCCAAACTTCTTCAACAATTTTGTAGCATACTTAGTTTGGCTAAAGAAGATTTGATGATGTTGTTGTGAAACATTACTCCAGGATAGTATGAAGTGGTCCCAAGTCTGTCATTTTGAATCCCCTTTGAAAGCCCCAAGTCTTTCATCTCGAACTCTGTTGCTAAATCCCTCCTACACTCTTTTATGAGTCCCAATGAGCTTGTTAAGAATAAGTTGTCCACATATAGGACAAGAATGTGTACCTCACCCCCAAACATCAAATAGTAGAGGTTGGAATATGCCACACTCTTCACGAAGCCCATCCCCTGCAAGTATCTATCTATGCGCTCATACCATGCCCTGAGAGCCTACTTGATCGCGTACAATGTTCTCTTCAATCTGCACACGTGGGTCTCACTCTTGTGTGCTACAAAGCCTTCTGGTTGTTCAATGTACACTTCCTCCTCCAACTTTCCATTGAGGAATGTCGTCTTGACATCCATATGATGGATCTGCCATCCCATCTGTGCTGCTAGTGAGATCATGTTAATTTTAGGTATGTTTCGTGCTTAGAGCAATTTATTTCAATTTTCACAGTTAGCTCAATATATTTTCCAGATTAGCAATCACATCAACATTATAGTAAATTGCAGATAGAACATAATTATAGATCGCAGAAGACAAGCCAAGACAAGAGGACACAAGATATGGCACTAGCCAGGGACAAACCCCAATGTGGGGAATATGTTCTTCAATAGTTGAGCAGAGAGAGAGAGAGAGAGAGATAGTACATTTGCAATAGAAGTCAACACTTTGACTTATCTAAATAAGAGCATAGATCATCTCTAAGAAGATGATACATGAGATAGCGAAACTCAATTGAAGACATGCTGCTTCAACTGATTCTCCAAGGTGACTCCTTCACCTATCATTGTGTTGCACTTCGTCATCATGTTGCACCTCACCGTGCTGCACCATGCTGCACCCATCATCACTATGCTGGACCTCATAACCATGTTGCACACATCATACTGTTGTACCTTATGCTGCCACTGTTGTCCCATGCGCCATTGTTGCACCATGCTGCCACAATTGTTCCATGTGCCATTGCTGCACCATGCTAGCCACTGTTGTCCCATGTGGCATATCGTTGTCCCACTATTGGTGACATTGCCATTCCATGTTTGCTTCTTGTCCCTTTGTTTTGTTGTTGTCCCATCACAACTTGCTATCCCAATTGTGCCATCATTGCACTATGCCATTGCTGCTAGCACTGCTGTCCCATCACACTACACTGTTGCATTGTTTCTCTTTGGTTAGGGCATCACCTACAACCCTATTCCTTCACACAACTCAACAATCAACCCTCCAAAAGACTGTGGTTTACCAAGGGAATATGCCTCCACTCCTATGCTACCTTTGTCTGCTTGTTTTACCTCAAACACAGCACATAGATGGCCTCTAGCTGCTAGCTATGGCCTGCGGCCTAGCCCAACAGCTAGTTGTAGCTGCGGTCCCCTTATACACCACCCAAATAGCCCTTAAACAACACTATTTTCTCCTCCAGATTTGTGGCCTTCCTTGCCCAGCAATTTGCACCCAAGACGACTCTCAAACAAGCCTCAAAGTAGCCCGTTGTAACCTACAACAACTCGACCTCTCCACAGAAATACCACGCTGCTCTTTAAGCTCCCCCATGCTGTCCCTTTGGCCCTTCAAACTACGGCTAAGACTCCTGCAATCCCTGCTCTAAATCTGCACTTGAAACAACCCCAAATAGATTTGTCTAACCCTTAAACTTACCTCAGAAATACGCTGTCCATACAGCCCTTCCATGCTGTCTAGGGCAGCCTCCTAACCATGGTTCCAAGCCTCCTTCTCCACGCAGATTTCAGAGCTATACTTAGAGATATATATCCACACATGGATGCGTAGAGCTGTCATAGGTTAGGGCTTGCTAGGACTGCGGCTAGGGTTGCAAAGACCTCCTCCATAGCTACGTAGATCCTCCTTAGGACTGTGTTAGGGCATCCTCCTAAGGCTCCTTTACCTTTATGTTTTAGGGCTTCCTCTCTTAGATTTCTCTTCCACTAAAACCCAGAACGAGTGCAGAGAAATAAAGAGTGAAGTGTGTGTAAAATGACTCTCAAGTCATCTCCTTTCATACTAAAACATTGAGCACATGTGGGGTTTATTTGGTTGGCTGGCTGACCTTGACGAATTGTCTTATAACACAAATAAATTCATAACTCCATGAATACTTATTGGAATCGGATGATCTTTAGATCAATTCTACACGTCTCAATGAGAGGGATCCAAGAAAAATATCAGCTGCCATAAATAAGATGACCCACATGGAGTTTGGCCCTAGTTGCCAATTTTAACACTCCCTCTCAATTATGGAGAACTCCATCCGCTGATCCATCTGCCATAATGTACTATCTCTGCCATCAGTGCCCTGCACTGATCTGCTCTGCTCTGCTGAACCATGAAGAAGAAGAATTGATCGAGAATGTCTCATACCGTTCTCTATTGACTCGAAGTCAATTCCATATGAAGAGAGTGTGTCATACCACTCTTACTGATCCCAGATCAGTTCCAAAAGAGAGTGAGTTATGTCACTCTTACTGACTCGAAGTCAGTTCCAGTTGATCCCATATCAATATCAAAAGAGAGTGTCTCAAACCACTCATACTGATCCCAGACAATGGAGGTCATCCTAGCATAAGGAGTATGGTAGATACAATGATACGTCCATTGATAGTACTACTATGGTCCCTAACCCAATTTCCTTGCTCGTTGGCCAGATGAGAGGTACTTCCCATGAGTCCTAGACTACATGGGTAGGATGCCTTGACAGGAAAACCACTCATCCTGTCCCTAAGTCGCCACGGGGTATCACAGGGGAAGGTTGAGCCATTCACCCTGTACACAACGCACCATTAGGGGAGGGTGAGTCGCCCTATGGTCGCTTTGATCCTGGTGGATATTGGTGGCCACCCTCCAAGTCCACTCGGAGCCCCACCATTGTTTCTTTCAGCTTTTCAGTTTCCTTAATTGTAGCATAGTTTACTATTTTTAACAGTTTTTCGGGTCCTGAACTTCCGGAGCCGTTTTGAGGCCCTAAACGACGTTTTTTGGGAAAACTGGGAGCAACATGGGTCCATGGACCGATGTTGCTCTTCCCAAAGTTGTTCTCGAATAGATCTTTCTAACGAGATACTGTGCGCATCAAACGAAGATCGTATGCCAAAGTTACGACCTCGGGAAGTTGATGTACCAATTTACCCAAACAGGGCCCACAATTTGGCGTTTTATCTTCTAGGGTTAGGTTTTTGGATGTTTAGGGTTTTCCATTGTTTCTCAACAATAAATAGGCCTTCGAGCCTCATTGTAACACAGTTCAGAGGCATGTAGCCGCCACATCTCTTCTCAGAGATAAGCTACCATTGCCCTAGCTGGTTTATTTCCATTTATGTTTGTAAGCATATTTAAGTATTTTACATTAATGAAATGAAGTATTATTTCCGCTGCATCTCTGTGTTTATGGTTATCTCTGTAATTTGTTGCGTTTCTATTTAAATCTGGATCAGTGGTATCAGAGCGGTCTGCTTTTTCTTTGTTTTTATTTGCATGTCCCCAACAAGGTCAGGGTATAAGGAGTTAGGGCTTGAACTAGTCAAACCTTTGCAAGACCAGCCTCGCAAATCCCAATGGCCTCCCATGGCGAATGAGAAAGACGAGGGGGCAGGAGATCTTATCAAAATCTTGCTCGAAGAAGCCCTCGAGCGACAAAGGAACATGATGATGGACAACTTTGCCTAGATCCTTCAGCGGCTACCCAGGGGCGATGCATCGACTTCCAACAGCTACTCTGGAAACGCCACACCGTTTAAGGTACAAGTTAATTTTGAAATCCCCATATTCGAGGGTCAGATAGACGCAGATGCCGTCGATAAATGGTTAAATCTGTTAGAGGGTTATTTTTCTGTTCATGATTTTTCCTGTCAGGAAAAGATTATTTTCGCTCTTCTCAAAGCAGCCCTCCACATTAAGCACTGGTGGGAAACCTACTGCGAGTAGAAGGATGAAAGTACAGGCTCACTATTTTCAGCCGCACCCACTTGGAATTCATTCCGGGATGCCATCAAGGAGTAATACTACCCTGTCGGAAGCTATGAGGATCAATACATAAAGTGGACCACGCTGTGGCAGAGAAGGGACCAAGACGTGTCGAAGTTTACCAATATTTTCCATACCCTTCACACAAACTTGGGTATCAAGGATTCAAAGCAATATTTGATATTCAAATACCGCAACTGCCTGCACAAGTACATCTAGGAAGAAATAGAATTCCTGAACATCTCTTCGCTCGGCACGACATACCGATATGCCGTCAAGGTTGAGCAAAATTTTAAACATAAGAAGCGAGGCTTTGGATCTGCGAATCCGAAGCAAGGGAAAGGTGCCCCCAAACCGCAAAACAAAGGACAAAGCCAAGGCGGGGTGACCCAAGACAACCCGCCAAAGCTGCAAGCAAAGAACAGCGTCGCGAAGCCGAAAAAGGACACGGGAAAGTGGTGTGAGTTCCATAAGAGCTCCACTCACAAACAAGTGAGTGTCGGGCTAAGCAGTCATTGGTGGCCGAGCTAAATGTTTCAGAATCAGATGCATGTTCCGACTTTGAGTCAGAACCCGATAAGGGGAATGACAAAGGGAAGCAAATTATCAATGCGGAGTCGAATGCCACTGTTGCCACCATGAAGATCCAGAGGAGGAGGAGCGCCTCTTCCACTCCCAGATGTGGGTAAAGGGCTCCCTGCTACGGTTCATTGTCGACAACGGGAGCCAAAAGAACCTCATTTTGGCAGAGTTCGTGAAGCGGCTGGGCTTACCGACCATAGCACATCCACAACCGTACACCATTGGGTGGCTTCACCAAGGACGCGATCTTCATGTGAGCCAGTAGTGTCGCCTTCCATACAACATCAAGCCCTTCACGGATGAGGTATTGTGTGACATTGCTCCCCTTGAAGTTTGTGATGTATTATTAGGACAACCGTACTTGTGGAAGCGACATGCTGTGTATGGATCAAGGCCCCGTGCTATTATTGTTACTTTGGGAAATAAGTTGTACAGGATACCGGAGGTAGCACTTCCTACAACCATCTCTTTGGTTACTACAAAACAATGCAGTAAGCTCATTTCCAAAACCGGGAAATTTGTTTTCCTAATGATACGCCCTCAAGGAAAGAAGAAGACGGTGGCCACGACCTCCAGACAAGGCCCCCCCGCACGACAACTACAAATGGACAAGGTTGTTGAGGAGTACGAGGACATCTTCACCTCCCCCGCAGGGGTTCCTTTGCACTGTTAGGTCAAGCACTCCATCGATCTGACTCCAGGTGTGCCGCTACCCAAATAGACCAATCTATCGGCGCTCCGTTCTGGAGAACGATGAAATCAAGAGGCAGATTCAGGAGCTGCTGCAGAAAGGTCACATCCGTTCGAGTTCATCACCCTCTAGGAGCCCGATCGTGTTGGTACAGAAGAAGGATGGGACTTGGAGACTCTGTATTGACTATCGGGTGCTGAACGAGATCACTGTCCGTAATAGGTACCCGATCCCACGGATTGATGACCTCCTGGACCAAATAAACGGGGCGAAATATTTCAGCAAGATTGATTTGAAGTCAGGATATCACCAGGTACCAATCGAACCCTCCGATGTGTGGAAAACTGCCTTCAAAGCCAAGGAGGGCCTTTTCGAGTGGTTGGTTATGCCTTTCAGATTGACGAATGCTTCTGCAACCTTCATGAGGCTAATGGATGACATCTTGCCCATTCACCAACTCATTTGTAGTGGTATACTTGGATGACATCCTAATCTTCAGCCAGAGTTGGGAAGAGCACCTCCACCACATCCGACAAGTTCTCCAAACACTGCGGCAACACAAGTTATGTGCCAATTTGGAGAAATGCACTTTTGGCATGACCCAGGTTCTGTATCTGAGATACATTATTGATGAACAGGGGGTGCATGTGGATCCAACCAAGATCCAAGTCATTTGGGATTGGCCATCTCCAACCACTCTGATAGAGCTTCGCAGCTTTCTAGGTCTTGCCAACTTCTATTGCAGGTTCGTGTTGGGATTTTCTCATATCACTTGGCCCTTGAGTCAAGTCACCAAGGGAGGAGCGAAAGCAAAATTCTCTTGGTCTGAATCTCAACAGAAGGCATTCACAGAGTTGAAAGATCGCCTCTGCTTGACACTAATGCTCGCATTACCAGACTTGCAACAACCATTTTAGGTCGAGACAGATGCCTCTAACTATGCTATTGGGGCATCCCTTGCTCAACACGAGCATCCAGTGGCATATCACAGTGAGACACTCTCAGACACAGTCCGGAAGTATCCCACTTATGACAAAGAGATGTATTCCATTGTGCAGGCCTGCCGACAATGGAAGCATTACATTTTGGGGAAGGAAATGGTCATCCACACAGACCACTGACCCCTGCAGTTCATACAGACCCAAGAGAAATTGCAGAATGATTGCCATCAAAAGTGGTCCACATACTTGCAACATTTCCATTTGAATATCAAGTATAAGAAGGGCAACACCAATAATGTTGCAGTTTGCCTTAGTCGACCACTGATCATAGCGTTAACCACCGTGCTCAACTCTTGTGGGCACGAGACCTCTGAATGACCACTTCTCTACAAAAGCGACCCAGAATTCGACCACGCATACCAGACACTCTTGGAGGGTCAGCATGTTCCATATTTTCACCTCTAGGATGCCCTGTTATGCCACCTGGGTCACCTTTGTGTTCCTTTAAGCGAGCGTGCCAAGATGATTTGGGAAGCACACTACAATCGGGCTGCTGGGCATTTCGGGGTCGAGAAAACGGTGGTAGTACTGCAGAAGTATTTCTATTGGCCGAATCTTCGACAGGATGTCGGGAAGTACATCAAATCATGCACTGTCTGCGCCATTGCCAAACCAGCCATCAAGAAGCAAGGCCTCTATACCTTGCTGCCTACCCCTAGTCGACCTTGGGAATCCATCTCCATGGATTACATGTCAGGCCTTCCTTCCATTAAGCATGGAAACGACTGTGTTTTTGTGGTCGTCGACAGGTTCTCAAAGATGGCCATTATGGCAGCCTGCAAGAAGTAGCAGAAGCCACTGCTAAACTCTTCTTTGAACGAGTGTGTGTACACTTTGGGATCCCACAGTCTATCATCTCAGATTGGGACAACAGGTTCCTCAGTACATTTTGGTCTAGTCTCTGGTCGATGTTGGACACGAAAGTCACTAAGTCCACAGCCTTCCATCCTCAAACTGATGGCCAGACAGAGGTTGTCAACAGGATGATCGTACACATTCTCCGGATGTACAACTCAAAGCATCCACGCACATGGGACGAGAGCCTCCCCTATGTTCAGCACAGCTACAACCGGGCTCTCCACAACTCGACTGGCCACAACCCTTTTAAGGTGGGCTTGGGATTCCAACCACTATGTCCCATTGATGTGGCCATGCCATTTGCAGCGACTCACGCAGATTCGGCTCATGTCCATTCTGAAACAGATAAGGCAAATAGCTTCATTGAGCACATCCAACATATTTGCCACCAAGTCCATGACATTCTGGAGAAATCAAATGCCAAGTACAAGTAGCGACATGATCAACATCGGGTGCCGCACAAGTTTCAGGTGGGCGATAAACTATGGTTGTATTTGCAAAAGGAACGCCTTACCAGAGCCTATCGGAAACTCAAACCACTTCGATATGGTCCTTACACCATTACCAAGGCTGTGGGAGACAATGCATTTGAGCTCAACATTCTCCCATTCCTTGGCCTGCACCCAATGTTCAGTGTGGACCGCCTTCGACCATACTTTCCGCCATTACTAGACACATCCGACATTGCAGAACAACTCACACCCACAGAGTTGAATCCAGATTGCATGGAACAAGCTACAACTGATCGGATCATGGACACACAGATCAAGCACACTCGCTAACAGAATATCCAACTGTATCGAGTTGTCAAAGTAGGCCAACTCCTTCACCAGGGCAAGTGGCTCACCAGGGACCAAGTTCAGCAGAAGTTTCCTCATCTCATGGAGGAACTCAACACAATGGGGACCATTGCTTCCTAGGGGGGAGGAATGATCCAGGTGGATATTGGTGGCCACCTGCCAAGTCCACTTGGACCCCCACCATTGTTTCTTTCAGTTTTTCAGTTTCCTTAATTGTAGCACAATTTACTATTTTTAGCAGTTTTTCGGGTCTTGAACTTTCAGAGCCGTTTTGAGGCCCTAAACGACGTTTTTTGGGAAAACTGGGAGCAACATGGGTCCAACAAGATACTATGCACGTCAAATGGAGATCGTATGCCAAAGTTACGACCCCGGGAAGTTGATGTACCAATTTACCCAAACGGGGCCCACAGTTTGGCGTTTCATCTTCTAGGGTTAGGTTTTTGGATGTTTAGGGTTTTCCATTGTTTCTCAACAATAAATAGGCCTTCAAGCCTCATTGTAACACAGTTCATAGGCATGTAGCCGCCACATCTCTTCTCAGAGATAAGCTACCATCGCCCTAGCTGGTTTATTTCCATTTCTGTTTGTAAGCATATTTCAATATTTTAACATTAATGAAATGAAGTATTATTTCGCTGCATCTCTGTGTTTATGGTTATCTCTGTAATTTGTTGTGTTCCTGTTTAAATCCGGATCACGCTTGTTGCTCCAAGAAGTAACCCAAGCCCCTCGGAGCTCCTAGAGCTCAATGCATGCATCATGCAGGACCCTCATAAGAGGGTCTCTCAACGACTCTAAGTCATTTGGGAAAGTCACAAATTTGACCTTTCCCCGGGGTTTCGACAAAATGCTTAGACCTGTACATCAGTGTCAATGCGATGGAGCCTCCTCGCTCATCGATGTACCATATCCTAGATAAGGTAGTATCTGATGTCTATATGCTGGAGCAATCATAGAATACGAGATTCCTCAACAATCAAATCCCGCCTTGGTTGACATAGAAGATCACGGTGGTATCCATCATGTGTACAAACAGCTCATTGAAGAGCTTCCACAACCCGCAGCTTCACACGAGGTCATACTCGTAGCTATGTATTTGGTCTCAGCAGTGCTCAAAGTAGCCGTCTTCTGCTTCTTGCTCATTCAGGATATCGAGCAGAACCCAAAGAGAATCAACACCCAGAAGTGATCTTGCGATCCTCCACACTGCCTGCCCAGTCAACATTCGAATAATCATGCAACTTCACATTTCCGGTAGTGTATCTCAATCCATGAGAGATTGTGCCCCGAAGATATCTCAGAAGATTCTTGGCACCAATCCAATGAGGCTCAACCATATATGAGCTGATCATGCTAACTGCGAAACATATGTTCGGACGAAAGTTCACCAAGAACATCAATGCGAATGAGTTTATGAAACTCAGAGGCATTTCCCAAATCTGGTCCAGCATTACTACCACATAACTCTCGAAAGTTAAGCTCCATCGAGGTAGTCACATGCTTGCAGTTTACCATTCCACATCTGGAATCCATCCCCCTCTTACTTCTGCAAATGAGAGGGTCTGCACCTGTCAGAAATAGGTCATCCTCAGAAGGTGCTGGTATGAGAGGTCTATCATCCACAACCTTTGAACAATGGTTTGGATCGGCTTCACTCCTAGTGAATCTCAACTTCATCAGACAATTTAGCAATCCTCTCATACTAAGGCCTGGATGTTTTTGCTTCAAGCCATAGAGGGCTTTCTTCCACCTGCATACATGAGATTCCTGATCATGAATCTCAAACCCCTCGGGTTGTTCCAAACCTGTGGACCTGCTATATGAGGGGAATGGTTCCCATGTAATATTTTCCTTTGGTACATATCAGACATGTACCATCATGCTCTTTTTGAATTCAGGCATCCCTGTCACCTTTTGACTCACATTGGGCAGGGCCCCATAATAAGTAGACCTCCGGTGCTATAGATGAGATGTGTCAACTGACATGGTCCCCAATGGACTATCCTGTGACTTGATACAAATTGCCAACCCTGAACTCAAAAGCATCTTTGAAAATTCCATTTTCAAAAACATACATTTCCATCGATGAATGCCACCCTGAAACCTTTGATTTCCATTGCCGAAATGGACACCAGGTTCTTCTTGCGATCATGTACATAAAAGAGATTCTTGTAAATGAATCGAGTTACCCTCATTCAATTGAAGGGTAATATTCCCTACACCCTTTCCAGGATAGGTGGCATCGGCTCCAGGTATAATCCCACGATTGTTTCCATCTCTACCAAATTAGAGAGAGTACCCTTCTATCCGATGAAGTGCCTTGAAGCACTACAATCAATAAGCCAGATTCCCAAAGAGTCTGAAGGAGAGGGCCAATAAAAGATAATGCTTCTTTATCTTATCAGAAACAACATTTGTTTCTTCATACCTGGGGTTCCTTGCTTTCTTTGAAGAGTTAACGGTTTCCTTGATGACCTGCATTACCTGTCATTCCTTCGATCATTGAAGATGTCCCTGGAATGATTGTCATCTTCATCAAGTGATGTGTCCCTACTATTTGGACACTCCTTCGCATAATGGCCGAACTTATTGTAAGTAAGGCATCTGCCTTTCCTTCCACCCTTAGATCCGTACTTCCCATTGAAGTGATCTTTTAGGTAGGCCATCAGAAGCTTCCGCTGCGCCATTCTGATAATATTCTCTTCTTCGACTTCACCCTTGGTGAATTAGAAGAGGGATGAGGAATCCATTGATCCTTTTGTCCTTTCCCAACTGTCTTCGGTGATTGCTCTTTCACTCTTGCTTGGGCTTTGTCTTCACCTCAACTCTGATACCATGTTAATTTTAGGTATGTTTTGTGCTCAGAGCAATTTATTTCAATTTTCACAGTTAGCTCAATATCTTTTCCAGATTAGCAATCACATCAACATTAAAGTAAATTGCAGATAGAACATGAATATAGATCACAGAAGACAAGCCAAGACAAGAGGACACAAGATGTGGCGCTAGCCAGGAACAAAACCCAATGTGGGGAAAACCTTGATCAATTCTTCTTATATGTTCTTCAATAGTTTAGTAGAGAGAGAGAGAGAGAGATAGTAGATTTACAACAGAAGTCAACACTTTGACTTATCTAAATAAGAGCATAGATCATCTCTAAGAATATGATACATGAGATAATTGAACTTAGTTGAAGACATGTTGCTTAAACTGATTCTCCAAGGTGACTCTTTCGCCTATCATTGTGCTGCACTTCGTCATCATGCTACACCTCATCGTGCTACACCACGCTGCACTCATCATCACTATGTTGGACCTCATAACCATGTTGCACACATCATACTGTTGTACCTTATGCTTCCACTGCTGTCCCATGTGCCATTGTTGCACCATGCTACCACAACTGTCCCATGTGCCATTGCTGCACCATGCTACCATAGCTATCCCATGTGCCATAGTTGCACAATGCTAGCCACTGTTGTCCCATGTAGAAGTATACTTGGCCACATGAGCGAATGTCTCCTCATATTTTCTTCCCTCCTTCTGAGAGAACCCGTTCATCAAAAACTTTGCCTTGTATTTCTTGATGCTACCATATGCACCATGCTTGATCTTGTAGATCCAACGTGATGCAACGACCACTGTGTTTGTTAGTCTCGACACTGCCTCCTAGATATCGTTTTGTATGATTGAGCTGTACTCCTCAACCATTACATCCCACCACACCTACTATTGTGGAGCCTCTTAATAGTTGGAAGTCTCACTAGCCATGATCTGACTCACTAATGCCATGTAACTAGAGTACTTGTATGGTTGTCTTCCCTCTCTTCTACCCATCCTAGGAGTCCCCACAAACTCTTGAGCATCTCTAAGTGTTTGTTGAACCTCTCGGTTCCTCCTGCCAACTGTAGAGTGTGGAATTTGTACCTCCACATCCTCTTGATAGAAGTATACCTAGCCACATGAGTGAATGTCTCCTCATATTTTCTTCCCTCCTTTTGAGAGAACCCCTTGATCAGAAACTTTTCCTTGTATTTCTTGATGTTACCATTTGCACCATGCTTGATCTTGTAGATCCAATGTGATCCAACCACCACCGTGTTTGTTAGTCTCGACACTGCCTCCCAAATATCGTTCTGTATGATCGAGGTGTACTCCTCAACCATTGCATCCCACCACACTTGTTGTTGTGGAGCCTCTTAATAGTTGGAAGTCTCACTATCCACGATCTGACTCACTAATGCCATGTAACTAGAGTAACTGTATGGTTGTCTTGGTTGTCTTCGCTCTTTTCTGCCCATCCTAGGAGTCCCCACAAACTCCTGAGCATCTCTAAGTGTTTGTTGAACCTCTCGGTTCCTCTTGCCAACTGTAGAGTGTGGAATTTGTACTTCCACATCCTCTTGATAGAAGTATACTTGGCCACATGAGCGAATGTCTCCTCATATTTTCTTCCCTCCTTTTGAGAGAACCCCTTCATTAGAAACTTTGCCTTGTATTTCTTGATGCTACCATCTGCACCATGCTTGATATTGTAGATCCGACGTGAGCCAACCACCACCGTGTTTGTTAGTCTCGACACCGCCTCCCAAATATCGTTATGTATGATCGAGGTGTACTTCTCAACCATTGCATCCCACCACACCTGCTGTTGTGGAGCTAGTTGGAAGTCTCACTATCCACGATCTGACTCACTAATGCCATGTAACTAGAGTACATGTATGGTTGTCTTCGCTCTCTTCTGCCCATCCTAGGAGTCCCCACAAACTCCTGAGCATCTCTAAGTGTTTGTTGAACCTCTCGGTTCCTCCTACCAACTGTAGAGTGTGGAATTTGTACTTCCACATCCTCTTGATGCATCTCTCGAATATGTTGCATCTGCTGCTTCATATGCTACAAACTCTCAGGAACACTTGCACCTGAGCTTGTGCTCGTACTGGTAACCATATTTGTACTATCTTGTCCCTGAACCTGGTGTTCTACCCTTGGAGCTTCTGTTGTCTGCTCACTCTGATCAACTGTTGCTGGCAAATCTTTGGACCTCTTATATGCCTTGCCCTCCATAATTTTGACATCTCTATTGGCTATAATCCTCTTGGGCCCTTGATCTAGGTGGATATTGGTGGCCACCTGCATATTCCACTTGGACCCCATCGTTGTTTCATTTCAATTTCTTTAATTGTAGCACAACTTACTATTTTTGGCAATTTTTCGGGTCCTAAACTTCTGGAGCCGTTTTGAGGGACCAAAAGATGTTTTTAGGGAAAACGGAGAGACCGAAAAAGTCCCAAATTGGTTCACCTATTTGTTTTCGGTCTCCTCTTCGAGATCTTTAAAACGAGGTATTATGCTAGCCAAATGGAGATCGTATGCCAAAGTTACGACCTCAGGAAGTTGATGTACCAATTTACCCAAACGAGGCCCACAAATTTGGCGCTTCACCTCCCGGGGTTAGGTTTTTGGATGGTTAGGGTTTTCCATTGTTTCTCATTAATAAATAGGCCTTTGAGCCTTATTGTAACATAGTTTAGAGGCATGTAGTCACTACATCTCTTCTCAGAGATAAGCTTCCATCACCCAAGCTAGTTTATTTCCATTTCTATATGTAAGATATTTCAGTTCTTTGATATTAATGAATGAAGTTTTATTTCTATTGCATCTCTGTGTTTATGTGTATATTTGTATTTTGTTGTGTTCCTACATAAGTCTGGATTAGTGGTGTCAGAGTGGTCTGCTCTTTCTCTGTTTTTATTTGCATGTCCCCAATGAGGTCAGGGTATAAAGAGCTAGGGCTCAAACTGGTTGAACCTTTGCAAGACCAACCTCACTAACCTTGGCGACCTCCCATGGCACAAGAAAAGAAAGATGAGGAGGCATGAAATCCTTTCAAAATATTGCTCGAGGAAGCTATTGAGCGACAAAGGAATGCGATGATGGATTATTTTGCCTAGATCCTTCGGTGGCTACCCACAGATGACACATCTTCATCCAACAACCACTTTGGAGGCACCACTCCTTTTGAGGTACAAGTTAACTTTGGCATTCCCATATTTGAAGGACAGATAGATGCAGATGCCATAGATAGATGGTTAAATTTGTTGGAAGGATATTTTTTCAGTTCATGACTTTTTCAATCGGGAAAAGATCACTTTTGCACTTCTCAAAGCCACCCCACATGTCAAGGAGTAGTGGGAAACCTACTGTGAATAAAAGGACGAGAGGGAATCCTCACTATTTTCAGCCACACCCACTTGAAATTCTTTTTGAGATGCCATCAAGGAACAATATTACCCTGTCAGGAGCTATGAAGATAAATACATAATGTGGACCACGTTGTGGCAGGGAAGGGACCAAGACGTGCCGAAGCTCACAAATGTTTTCCATACCCTTCGCACGAAGCTGGGTATCAATGATTATGAGCGGCATTTGGTACTCAAGTACTGTGACTGTCTACACAAGTACATCTAGGATAAGATGAAGTCCCTGGGCATCTCCTCACTTGGCGTCGCCTATCAATACGTTGTCAAGATTGAGAAAAAATTTAAACAGAAGAAGCGAGACTTTGGATATGTTAATCCGAAGCAAGGGAAAGGCGCCCCCAAATCCCAAAACAAAGGACAAAGCCAAGGTGGGGCGACCCAAGACAACCCGCCGAAGCTACAAGCAAAGAAAAACACCACGAAGACAAAGGACACATGGAAAATGGTGTGAGTTCCATAAGAGCCCCACTCACAACACAAGTGAGTCTTGAGCCAAGCAATCACTCGTGGTTGAGCTAAAAGCTTCCGAATCAGATGCATGTTCTGACTCTCGGTCAGAACCAGAAAAGGGGAATGACAAAGGGAAGAAAATTATGGGCAATGTGGCACATTTTGAACTTCCAGTGGGCAGTGATGCCCCTCACTACTGCACCTTGCATCCTCAAGGGAACCCTGTCCTTCCTCCTTGCACACTGCATAGTCCTAGCAACTAGTCTTGCCTTCCTTGTTGACTAAACTTCTCCCCTGTGCTCACCTTGCCTCCTCCTCTTCCAGAACTGTGCACTCTACATTTCTAGTCATCAATCCCTGCCTCCCTATCTACTGCAAGTGCGCTCTGTGCTTAGAAGGTCCTCCTTCCTCTCCCTTGCGCACTATTGATCATTAGATGTCTTGTTTCATGACTCACAATAGAGTAGGATATTTTTGGACTGAAGTTTGCTTGCCATGAGTGATCTTCACCTACAGGTATTCTTAGTGAACATGGCAGAAGATGTTCAATGAGATCTACTAGAAGCAGTTGTTCGAGAAGACATTCTTGAAGATAAAGGAACCATTTTGCAACAATTGAAGGAATGTTGGATTGTGACGACCAAAGTGACCCTTGAAGAATCCATAACATGTCTAGACCCTTTGGAGGGTAGAAAACGATCACAGTGCAAGATCTGTACAAAGTATTGAAGACATGGTGACAATGTTGCCACTTCTCAAAGAACTTCATGTTACAATTCACTGGACTCTAAGTCATCAATTTCAATGGCTTGTCTTATTGTCACCACAAGATGATGTGGAAAATGATTATGTATTTTGGGAAAATATTATAAATGTAAATATTTGGAAAGTTCACGAGTCACATATGGACAAAGGAGTCACTAGGAAAGGTCCAAAAGTCTTGTAGAAGTCCAAAGATCATGGGGGTAGTTCAAGAGTCATGGGGATATGAAAGGTCATTCCTCTATTACTCAAGCAAATGACTTTTCTCCTTGGCTGTTCAAATGAGGCATTTGAGAGAAGATTCTTCTTTTGAGGAGCAAGTAGTGGCTTAATGCTCCACTATTGGGGCTAGTGGTGTCTCATTGTAACGATGTATCTTGGAACTTTCGCTTAATAATCGAAGCTTGTTGAACCAACACACTTTTATGCATGTATCGTGAATATTGTAAGTTTATTCTCTAGATGTTTGCGATATATGTTTATGCTCTTATATACTAAAGAAACTAAACTACTTCATTGGATTTGGTGCTTATCTTGTTCAATGTGTGTTGTATTTGCTTTAATGATTGTTATGTCTATGTGAACTATTTTGTTAAATGGTTAACGATTCTTTCATATGTATGTGCGTGTCTTTATAAGGATAGTACTACCACTTTTCTTCTAAAGACTCACTTTCTCTTCCCTTATGGTGAAAGAACCTTGATACATATTGCAATTGAACATCTCACAAGGCTTACTTACTTGCTCATTCAAAAGTACATGTGTGTTTCTCTCTTATGCTAACTATTGCAGCCAAGGAAAATCCTTAAGATTGTGGCAGCAGAGCCTTATTTCAGATGGGGCTCCTACACCAAAAGGTGTGAGGTCTAATTAAGACTTCGTACCTCGAAGACCACTTGTATGTTGGCGGTTTCTACCATCGTCATCATTTTGGCACTAAAAGAAGGGCCACCTTTATATGGTTGACAATTCATTACATTCTCACAAAGAACCTCCAGTTCAAGGCAGTAATCATCCGAGTCCAACTCCGACTCGTATTTTTGAGAAAGAAGAATCTCCAAATCAAATTATGCAACATGATTTTGAAGTCACTTACAATGAATTTCAGGAGTTTTGGCATATTACTCGTCAGTTTGCAAAATCTCTTGGCATATTTTTTGTCATTGCTATTCTCCCTCATAAGCACTTTAAGAAAGAAACAACTTAGCGTGGTATCTGGTTTCTTCAGTGGAAGATTTAGTTACTGTTACTCTTGATGATTTAGCTACATCACTTCATCAAGAGAACGATCCACCACTAATTAAGGAAAATCTGGAAAGTGATAGGGAAGAATTTCATTTCACAGATAACAAATGGCCAAGTGATAATGAGCAACCCAATGATAACAAATAACTGAACGAAAATGAAGATTTGAACGATGAAGGAGAAGACTCTTCATAATCAGAAAGTGAAGAGGAGATAGAAAACAAAGACATGGCAAATGATCAATTGGACTGGATGGCGTAGGGTCCTCTTGCTCTTTAGAGAAATCTCCATCGCATGCCTAAGCACCCAGAAAAGCTGCTCTCAAATTTTGATCCTAATAAGAAAACAAAAGATGAAGATCACATTGATGACTTCTACATGCATTTGTGAATGCTAGAGATATGTTACGACGATGTTGCTTGTAGAATTTTCCTGTACACTTTGGAGGGTAGGGCATTAGTTTGGTATCACAGTGTTTTGCCTAATTTAGTCCATAGTTGGAGGGAGTTCAAAAATTTGTTCTTAGATAAATTTGCTGATGATAAAACTCCCACCATGTCACTCAAGGAACTCATAATCCTAAGATGGGGGACAAAGAAAAGTTAAAGGATTTTAATTAGAGATTTACACATTTATTGAATAAGTTCCCCATCGATGTTCAACCACACAATTCTATTACCAAATATTATTACACCGTTGCCTTGCCTACTAACATTTCCATGTTTGTTGAAAGAGATGCAAAGGAAACAGTGGCCCTAAACTTTGCAGAAGTAATGGTTGTCGAGAAAGGCTTGCGTTCTATTGGAGTTATTGATGATAAGGAAGATTCTAAAGACTCCAAAGACACTGGTAAGAAATCTCAAGCCTCCTCCCACTAAAACCAAAGAGAAATATTTTCTCAATATGAAAAGCTTGACCAAGTCTTTCACTAATGAAGTATCTGAACTAAAGAAAAGGTCATGAGGCATCTACCAATAGTGAGTCTTTCAAGCCGCCATTCAGTAAGAAAAATAATAATCAATCGACCAACTCTGCACAAAGCTCCAATGTTGTGTTCAATGTTGAAAGCTTGGGCATAGATAACTTTTGTACTTTCCATCAGGAGAGGCATTCAAAGAAAACATGTCCACAATGAAACCACAACATGAATGCCATGGTGGCCAATTTCGTAGAAACTTTATTAGCAGAAGATTAGTTTGAGTAGACCAAAGAAGCGAGTGAACCAACCATCATAGAGGAAAGTTTAGGTGATGGTGACTTAGTTCTTGCATTTGACGTTATATTCAACACTAATGAATAAAGTGCTAGCAAACCCCCAACGAGTGAAATTCCTCCACAACAAGTAGGTAAACAATACAATTTGAGGAGAAAGGGACCGGTTTCTGGGGAAGATCTTAGAAGGCAATTGCTGAGAAATATTTTTCCACCTAGTAACCCTTCTTAGAATTCATAGAAAAAGTCTGGAGGTGTTCCGCCTCCTAAGGACACTTCCACGAGTAACAAGAACACGGTCGTCATTCATGAGGCATTAAACAAGCCTACACCACCCAACACTTCAGCACAACCTGCTAAGGAGGAATAATTTGATTATAATATTATTGAGGGCATGAAAAGGGACCGTGCCAATATCTCAATCTTCGAGCTTGCAAAAATATCATGACAATGTGAACTAATCATCCAAGCATTTGCATCACAAGCTCCGTCAGGTAAAGAAGTTTTTTCTTCTCAATCCTTGTTCGGTAAGTCTCGTGGCATTCTCGAATTTGTGGTTAACGTTGCTAATGTGAATTCTCATACTACCTGCCCCTCTTTTCTTTTAATGTTTGAAATCTTTAACTATAATGTCCACAATTGCCTCGTTGATTCTGGTGCATCTGGATAGACCTTTACTCTAGGCAATTGGTGAACTCAATTACATTATTATTCGTTTATCATCAGATGATAATGTTCACCAATGCATCAATATTGTTATTGTGGACATTCCTGAAGCTTATGGTTTGCTTCTAAGTAGAGACTGGTCCAACAAACTACAAGGATTATAGACTGGACACTTTTATGGCTTCCTTAGAAGGGAACAAATAATCAAATTCGAGTAGAGAGTGAACTTTACATGAAACACTCTGTGACAACGCTTGAGGAATACAATGAGCCAATCAACTTTGCACAAGCCACTTTCGGAAATTGTTTTCTAGAGGTTGACCACATATGTTATCAAGCACAACCATCCCCTGTACCATCTGATACACAATTGGAGCTCCTTCCTTGCAGTCCAACTGGTGCTAATGAAATTTGTAACATAGATGTACATAGTACTAGTGTAGGAACTAACCCAACTATTGACATCTAGACTTTATATTTTGATGGTTTTAAAACTCAAGAGGGTTCTTGAGCTAGTTGTATCCTTATTGGCCCTCAGAGGAAGAGATATATCTTATCATGCCGCTTGGAGTTTGAGTGCATGAACAATGTTGTTGAATATGAAGCACTCGTTTTGGGATTAAAGAAAGCCATAGACCTTAAAGTAGAAGCGCTCAAAGTAATCGATGATTTAGAGATTGTTACTTGTCAGGTAAGAAATACCATTCACTGTGTGTCACCTTATTTGAAAAACTACCAACAAGAGGTATGGTGTCTCATTTCATTTTTTAAAGCATTTAACATTAGTTATGTTCCTAGAGTTCGTAATGCTATCATAGATACATTAGCCTATGCAGCTGCTAGGTTATCACCATTAAAATATGGATTTTCTATAGAAATTATTTATAAGCCGCCTATGCCTGACAATGTAACTAACTTTCATGTATTTAATGATGACCAACAGAAATTGCACTTCATGGCCAATGCAAATGTTTTCAAAAATGCGACTATTGAAGAAGATGAGCATGAAAAGGCTTTGTAGGAAGCAACTCAAGCATCTAAAGGGAATCCTATGCCAAAAGGTGTGGTATCTCTTGAGAAATTATGTGACCTGCAAAACTGTTTCAGAGGACGAGCGAATAGAAATACCTAGAGCTCAACACTTCCACACGAACAAGTTAATATGGGAACCAAAGAAGATCCGAAATATGTGAACCTTGGTACATGTTGTTCTATTGTCTTTTCAAATGATATCGAGATGTATTCACATGGATGTATGATGATCTAAAGACATATGATATGCATATCATCCAACTTAGAATTCCTATCAAAGAAGGGATGAAGTCATTTTAGTAGATGTTAAGGAGATTTCTTTCGATGCGGGCGAAAGCATGAAGATGGGTTACACTTTTGGACCACATGTGGCAATGAAATTTCAATTTTTTCCTTTTATCGAATTGAAGCTGTCAAAATTCATATAAGCACTGTGAATTTTGATTCAGAGTAAAAAAAAAAATTGTGGAGAATTATGTTGTTGTCCTAATGATATTTTTTTGCAAAAATATTTAGTGTTGTATAATGTGTCAATTTTCCATTAAATGAAATGCTTGTCCTTGCAATTTTTCACGCATCTTAAGAGGTATATGTGTGTTCATGTAGCACAACTTAATCTAAAATGTGTAATTTAAAATATATGAGCATGATCTACACAGAGAGAACTAAGTTTTTCATATCAATTTTTTTATATTAAAAAATATGTATTTTTATTATTTTTCAAAGTTGGTGAAGTAATATTTCAATTGCATTTTGCAGACAAATGTGTTCACGTAAGATTTTTTTCAACTATTTAAATAAATTGAAAAACCAAAAGTACCCTTTTGAAGAGGACTCGTAAACGAAGATAGTGGTATTTTTTAAATTTTTTCATTGTGTATATTTTATGATATTGATTTTTTATTCAACCTTTTTAAAACAGTTCAAAAAAATTTCAAGCATTATGTTTAAAAGAAATTAGATGAAAAATATCATATGAATTCGAAAATGTCAAACTCATATGCCATTGGATAGAGGATTCTTTCATGAATCCAAAGTGATCAACTCTGCTACCTAAGGACAAAACTAACCCTAAGTCTGCTAGGGTACAAAATGACGTTGTATGAAATTTTGCAAAAGGGGTTTTGAAATTGTGGATTTTAGCACTCAAGAGGCTCGATTGAGCGCTTGATTTCAAATTTCAAATAGCTCGATCGATCTATTTTTTAGCGTTCGAGGAACTTGATTGAGCTATTTTTTTAGCACTCGAGGAGCTCGATCGAGCACTTAAAAATGACTTGATTGAGCTATTTTTTTTCCACCCAAATGTGCCCTCTTTCGCTAAAACGTGTAACCCAACTCCATGCTTTCACCCATGCTCGAACCCCTGATTCAAAAAGAATTAAGGAAGTTGTTGGATGCTCAGATCATTTTCAAAGTTCATCAATCCACATGGGTTTCCAATCTAGTTCTTGTCAGGAAAAAGTCTAGCGAGATACACTTATGCGTTGATTTTCACAACCTCAACCGGGCTTCAGATAAAGATAATTACCCAATGCCATCTATGGAGCAGATATTTCAGATAATAATTGGATCAGAAATGTTCTCACTACTAGATGGATTCTTCACATGCAATCAAGTGCTAGTTGCAGAACCAGAGAGATTGAAAACCATCTTCAAGACAAGGTGGGGAACTTTTGCTTTCAAATGCATGCCATTTGGACTTATTAACGCTGGTGCTACGTTTCAACAAGCCATGGACATCACATTCCGTGAATTGATGGGCCAAAGTGTGGTTGTTTACTTCAATGACGTAATGTTGTTTACCAAGAAAAGATTTGACCACATCCATCATCTAAAGCAGATTTTTGAGCGATGTCTCAAGTATGGAAAATCATTAAATTTGAAAAGGAGCATCTTCAGTGTGTCTGAGGGTAACCTCTTAAGACACATTATCGCTAAGAGTGGAATTATGGTCGACCTAGAGAGGGTTAAGACTATTGCTTAAATCCCTTTTCCCGTTAACAAGAAACTGATGCAATCCTTCTTGAGAAAGATCAATTTCCTTCGAAAGTTCATCTGTGATAACACATAGATTGTTAAACCATTACAAGAGATGATAAAGAATGATGCTACATATAAATGGGATAAGAGGGAGAAATATTCCTTTGCTCGAATCAAGTAAGCCATCGCTGATGCCCCAACCTTATACAACCCAGATTTTGGCCAAGATTTCTTGTTATACACTTTTGCTTTTGACATGTCTATTGTCGCCATGTTGAGACAAAAGGACAATCAAAGAAACAATTGGCCTATATCTTTCATAAGCACTAGCTTACAGGGATCAGAAATGAATTATGTCGTCATCGACAAGAAAGCATACACAGTATACAAGGCGGTCAAGTATTTGAGGTTTTACCTCCTTAAAGCCCACACTATTATCTATGTGCCTCATGCAACAGTTAGATCACTCTTGGTACAAGAAGAGCTGGGTTAGAAGAGGGTGAGTTGGATGACATGCTTGAAAGAGTATGATCTTGAATTTTAGTCAATTCACACTATAAAAGGCCATGGTCTCTATCAACTCGCAGGAGAAGCGATGGATTCACTGGAAGAGGATTCTTCTAGGTGGGAATAGGAGATCGAAATGTATAACATTGAATAATTTTCTCCTACAAATACAACCATGTCTTGGTATATACATATACGACAATACTTAGAGCACGACACCTTGCCTTCACATCTATTGACCAAACTGTTGACACCTACTCCTTGTGATTGGGTGAATTTATGTAAATAGATAAATAAGGAATATGAACAGTGATCGGGAGATGAACTGAACAGTCTCTCCCTCATGTATATAATGAAGACCTACCTGATGGAATAGAACACACGAATCATTTTTGCCTTATGGAGTTACTGCCTGGCCTGACATGGTATCAGAGCCAACTCCTTTTTTTAGCTCTTATGTCCCTTGTAACTCCCTAGTCTGCTCTCCATATAGTTGCGCTGCTCCTCCATATAATTAGCTGCTCCTGACACTGTCTGCGCCCTCTGTCTGCCATATTCCATATATTCAGACCTGCCCCCTCCACAGCCGCTGCCAGATCTAAACGCTGCATTACCTGCGCTCTCTGGCTCTCTGGACTGTCCATAAACGTTTCATACAAAGCGCTGTTTCATAAACGTTGGTGTCAGTGGCCTGATTTTTGATTGGCCTGAACACTGAGTAGCATCATCATTCTGGAATTTCATTTTTTCGTGTGATTCTGATTACTCGCTATGTCTGATACGTTCAAACCCCGCGTGCCCTCCATTGCCGACAAAATACTCTCCATTTTCCTTGCTGTGGCGGTCTGCACTCAATTTTGAGAAGACAAGCAACCTGATAGAGTTGAACGCTGGACACTGATAGAGTTGAACGCTAGAAGAGTTGAACGCTGGATGCTGATAGAGTTGAACGTTGATACAAAGCGCTGCTCCATATACAAAGTTGATTGGCCCGGAAAGGGTTGTTTTTTTGGTAATCTTTACACTTCCGAATAAATGCCCCGATATTTTTAACGCTGGCTGACAGAACGCTGCTGCGTGAATGATGCTTTGAAGTTTTTCACTTTACGATTGCCTGCCGGTTCTTGTCTGAGGGGCAGAAGAAGGATACCTAGTCGTGTTACCACTGCGCCATGCGGGTAAACCCACGACCTCATCTTTGACAGCAAACCGTTTCACTTCCTTAGCGCCGAGGTTTCGAGCTCATGCGTGGAGGCACCATGAAACATTTTGAAGCGAAAATTTTGATGATGCCTTTTTTCTATTAGAGTTTCACTATAAACACATGCTTCGAAGTTCGTTCATTTGTGCGATTGGTTTTCATAATTAGTTACATTTTGTGGGCCTCATCTATTCAAGTTTCGAAGGTCTCTTATTGGGAATATAGACTCGTTTTCTCATTTGCATGTGAGTGCACCAACCGAGAATGCCAACTGCGCCTTACAATCCACACTCACCGCCCCTTGGTGATTGAGAAGATGCAAATGTACCTTTGTTGGAGCGCTGTCCAGTTGAATACACTGTGCACTTTTGTATATTTACAGAGTTTTGTGTATTGACACTATATTTTTCTTTCCCATTAAGAGTAAAATTTTGCAGCAGAAGTTTTTTTTTTTACAGAATGCATTCAATCATATCCATGGTGGGAATAGTTCTGACTGGCAAGGAGAACTATCCTGAATGGTCCCGGATGATAAAACACACCCTCATTTTCAATGAGTTGTGGAAAGGAGTGTGTGTCGGAGACGGAGACAATGAACCAGTACAGCCTACCTCAGACAAAGAGCTCGTCATTTGGGAAAACAAGAACAGCAAAGCTTATGCATTAATCGTAGCATCTGTAAATGAAGAGGTGAGTCGCCATATTTCGTCATATTCAACTGCCTTTGAAGCCTTACAAACGCTGAAAGAACTCTATGACTCACATTCTGCACTTGAAGTTGTTCAACTCATGATTAAACTCTTCACTCTTGAACTGCAAAATAATGATCCTCTTGCTCTTGCATCTGAAGTAAAGTCTATAATGCATGATATCAAATCCACTAAGGTTGAATTGGATATTCCTCTTATCGCTTTTCTCAAGGCACTTTATCCTACTTACTCCAATTATCTTGAGTCATTACAAGAAAATGGAAATCTCAAAGATATAACCTTTGACTCTCTTGTGAAAAATTTTGCTCAAAGAGAGAGAGCTTTTGGAAAGAAGACAACCCCTGAATCTTCTGAAGAGGTTGTGTGCCTTGCTCATAAAGAAAAGCATCCTGCTCAAGATTCTACAAGAGGAAGAGGTGGTCGAAGAGGAAGAGGAAGATATTTTAGAGGCAGGGGGGCAGACATTCTTAAGGAGAAAAGGTAGATTTTCACTGCATACGCTGCAAAAGAAATGGATCACATGATGCCTCTACATGCAAGCTACCATGGGACAAAATTGAGCAGAAAAGAAACCAATAGAAAGGTAAAACTGATGATACAGACAAAGGTAAAGCACCTGAATCCGCTCACTATGTTGTGGCACAATGTAACATTGGAGTAAATGAAGATTTATTTAATGCTTCACTTGCTTCTTGGAAAAATGATTGGTTGCTTGATTCAGGAGCAACCTGCCACATGACTCATAGAAAAGATTTTTTTGAAGATTTCACTGACAATGTTGATGGCGCAGTATACTTTGCAAACCAATCAAAAATCAAGCCATCAGGGCTTGGCACAATCAGGGTTAAACTCCCTGGTCTTCTAGACTTTCTTCTGCATCATGTTCTATATCTCCCACAGCTCAAGAGAAACTTGCTGTCCTTAGTCCACATCCGCCAGCAAGGTCACTCCATTCATATGTTTAATGGCAATCTTGAGGTAAGAAAAGCATCTGACCACTCACTTGTCATGAGGGGAATAGAAGAAGAAAGGCTTTTCAAGCTGCAAGGAACCTCTGCTCGTGCACAACATTTCTCATACAATTCTCATCATGAAGAAGGTACACTTCCATCAAGTTTATTGTGGCATGCTAGATTTGGACATTTCAACTTATGACAGTCTTTGCTTGTTGAAGAAAAATGGTGTTGCTGGTTTGCCTACAATTCCTAGGAAACTTAAGCAATGTGATGCTTGCATTCTAAGAAAGCATAACAAACAGTATTTTCGTGATTCACATTCAAGAGCACATAGAAAACTTGAAATCATTCATTCAGATTTATGTGGTCCAATGCCTTTTCCTTCTGCAAATGGAAATAAATATATCATGACATTTATTGATGACTACACCAGAATGTGTTGGGTTTATTTATTGAAGAACAAATCTGATGCTTTTCAAACATTCAAGAATTTTCATAAATGGATTGAAAATGATGCACAATCTCATATTGGGTCTATTCGCACTGATAATGGGAAAGAATACACATCAAATGAATTTGAAAACTATCTTCGCCAACATGGGATCAAACATCAAACAACTGTGCCTTATAATCCCCAACAGAATGGTGTAGCTGAAAGAATGAATAGGACAATCTTAAATATGGTACGATCCATGCTTTTCTTAAAAAATGTAAAGATAATGTTTTGGGCTGACGCTGTTCTATGTGCTGCATATATAAAAAATAGATGTCCATCTAATGCTATAAGAAACAAGACTCCATATGAAATGTGGTATGGACATGTTGCTTCGGTAAAGCATCTCAAGGTCTTTGGTTCCACCTGTTATGCCTTGATACCAGAGGTACATAGAAACAAACTTGGTGCTAGAAGTCGTAAGTGTATCTTTCTGGGGTATTCAAACACCTCCAAAGCTTATCGCCTCTATGATGAAGTAAATAAAAAGTTTGTTGTATCTAGAGATGTAATTTTTCTTGAATCATCCAAAACTGATAATGTTGTTGAGCGACAACTTGATCGGTTGGATAGATTCGCAAAAGCAAAATCATTTCAAGAATTTGATAATCAGATTCCACATCTTGAAGGGGGGATTCCTATACTAGATGAACATGTGGAATCTTCCTCTAAAGAACACTCTCCCTCGCATGAAACTCCAACAACGGATGATGCTTTAAGTGATGTGATTGATAGAATTGGGAGACTCAATCTTGATTCAGTCCCAACTCAATCAAGTTGAAAATAATTAATATTATTTTGTATTAATGGAGAAATGGTTACACAAGTTGTAATGTATCTCCTTAATTTAGGATTTGTTCCTAAAGTTTAGGAGTTTGGTTGCAACTTCCTGATCTCTAGTAATGTACTTAATGATGTAATTGCTCATTTGATGAATGTAGAGTGTACAGAGAGAGTTCTCTTTGTTTGAGTGCAGTCTCCAGGTGCAGTACTCACCTGTGAGCTGCAACTCCTTCTTTTTCAATTCAAGTCTGATTTTTATCTTGGTATCAGAGCCAACCTTTGAGGACTCGACCCTTCTTAATGGCCTTGTCCACCCTCTCTCCATACAACAACCGATCAAGCACAACCAATGTATAGCACCTCGCTAACGTATCTCCTTAATTTAGGATTTGTTCCTAGAGTTTAGGAGTTTGGTTGCAACTTCCTGATCTCTAGTAATGTACTTAATGATGTAATTGCTCATTTGATGAATGTAGAGTGTATGGAGAGAGTTCTCTTTGTTTGAGTGCAGTCTCTAGGTGCAGTACTCACCTGTGAGCTGCAACTTCTCCTTTTTCAATTCAAGTCTGATTTTTATCTAATCAACGGAGCAGCCTGGACCATCTAAGAAAGGTCCCCCAAAGTGGCTGACAAAGACACTTGAAAGTGTTCATCCTGATGAAGTTGGAAAGACAGGAACTAGAAATTCAAACCGGAAAAATGGAGGTGATGTGGTTGACTCTAATTCACCTGTTTATATGGATGTTTCTTATGATTGTGAATTGAACTTGTCTACAGATTTTGAACCAACTTCCTTCAAAGAAGCTGCTTCTCATGATGAATGGAAAGAAGCAATGCAAAAGGAGTATGATGCCCTCATAAAGAACGACACTTGGAAGCTGGTTGATCCTCCATTAGGAAAAACCAATTCGCTGCAAGTGGGTTTACAAGAACAAGTATAAAGCTGATGGCTCACTTGACAAGCACAAAGCTAGGCTTGTGGCAAAAGGATTTGCACAGAAGGAAGGGGTCGATTATGAGGAGATTTTTGCCCCCATAGCAAAATGGGCTACCATCCAGACACTCTTTGCACTAGCAGCTCAAAATGGTTGGAAAGTCCACCAAATGGATGTAAAAACTGCTTTCTTAAATGGAGATCTAAAAGAGAATGTTTTTATGTCCCAGCCTGAAGGATTTGCTGTGAAAGGACATGAACATAAAGTATGCACACTGGTGAAGTCCTTGTATGGCCTCAAACAAGCACCGCGAGCCTGGTATGAAAAAATAACTGAGCATCTTCTGAAACTCAATTTCAAACATTATGATCTTGATGATGCAACTTTATTTGTCAAGAAAGTTGGCAAAACAGTGGTATATCTTGTGTTATATGTAGATGATCTTTTGATGACAGGGAATAATGAAAGCTACATTGCATCCATAAAGAAGGCATTGGGGAAAAGTTTTGAAATGATTGATTTGGGCTATATTCATTACTATCTTGGCATTGAAGTAACCCAACATCCGAAGTCCATATTTCTTTCTCAAAAGAAATACATTGGAGATTTGTTGAACAGGTTTGGCATGACAGAGTGCAATCCTCTTACTACTCCAATGGAACAAAACTTAAAGCTCACATCTATTGAAGGAAAAGAATTTGAGGATGCAACAAAGTATAGACAGCTTGTAGGAATTCTCAACTACCTAACTACTATCAGACCAGACATTTCGTTTGTTGTTGGAATCCTCTCCATGTTTATGCAAAATCCTTGTGAGGGACATTGGTTTGTTGCAAAAAGAGTTCTAAGGTACTTGAAAGGAACTCAAGACTTTGGAATCAAGTATACACAGGTGGACAACTTCAGCTTGATTGGATACTCTGATTCAGACTTCGATGGAGACAAAGAAACTGGGGTATCAACTTTAGGATATGCTATGAGTCTTGGATCAGGAGCTGTGTCCTGGAGATCACGCAAACAATTAGTTCCAACAGATTCCACAACAAAAGCAAAATACGTGGCAGCAGCTGAAGCAACAAAAGAAATTGTGTGGCTCAGGAAAATTCTTGAAGATTTGCAGGTAAAACAAGTACAATCAACTCCACTCATGATTGACAATACCTCTGCAATAAAGTTGGCCAAGAACCCAAAGTTCCATGATCGAACGAAGCACATCAATACTAAATATCATCTGATTCGACATCATGTTGAGGCCAAAAATATCCATCTCCGTCATTGTTCCACAAATGAGCAAATTGCAGACATCTTCACTGTTAGGCCAGGTTAGCTCAGAAATTAATGAGCGCAAAACAACTGAGTGATATTATTCATTCAACTATTATTATTTATACATATACAAAAACGGATCAGTTCATCTTCTAGATGACTGTCCGGCTTCACCTCATCCGTTTCGGATTAGGTGTCAACATTCCCCCCCTTAATCTGAAGGGATGTTGGTGAGTCCAAGCATCATTCTGAATCTTTCAAGCTTTTCTCTTCCAAGCGCTTTGGTAAAGATGTCTGCAATTTGCTCGTTTGTGGAACAATGACGGAGATGGATTGTTTTGGCCTCAACATGATGTCGGATCAGATGATATTTAGTATTGATGTGCTTAGTACGATCATGGAACTTTGGATTCTTGGCCAACTTTATTGCAGATGTGTTATCAATCATGAGTGGGGTAGATTGTATTTGTTTTACTTGCAAATCTTCAAGAATTTTCCTGAGCCACACAATTTCTTTCGTTGCTTCAGCTGCTGCCACGTATTCTGCTTCTATTGTGGAATCTGCTGGTACTGATTGTTTGCGTGATCTCCAGGAGACAGCTCCTGATCCAAGACTCATAGCATATCCTGAAGTAGATACCCCAGTTTCTTTGTCTCCATCGAAGTCTGAATCAGAGTATCCAATCAAGTTGAAGTCGTCCACCTGTGTATACTTGATTCCAAGGTCTTGAGTTCCCTTCAAGTACCTTAGAACTCTTTTTGCAGCAGACCAATGTCCCTCACAAGGCTTTTGCATAAACCTGGAGAGGATTCCAACAGCAAATGAAATGTCTGGTCTGGTAGTAGTGAGGTAGATGAGACTTCCTACAAGCTGTCTATACTTTGTTGCATCCTCAAATTCTTTTCCTTCAGTAGATGTGAGCTTCAAGTTTTGTTCCATTGGAGTAGAAAGGGGATTGCACTCTGTCATGCCAAATCTGTATAACAAATCTCCAATGTATTTCTTTTGAGAAAGAAATATGGACTTTGGATGTTGGGTTACTTCAATGCCAAGATAATAATGAACATAGCCCAAATCAGTCATTTCAAAATTTTTTCCTAATTCTTTCTTTATGGATGCAATATAGCTTTCATTGTTCCCTGTTATTAAAAGATCATCTACATATACCACAAGATATACAACTGTTTTGCCAACTTTCTTGACAAATAAAGTTGCATCATCAAGATCAAAATGTTTGAAGTTGAGTTTCAGAAGATGCTCAGTTAGTTTTTCATACCAGGCTCGTGGTGCTTGTTTGAGGCCATACAAGGACTTCACAAGTTTGCATACTTTGTGTTCATGTCCTTTCACAACAAATCCTTCAGGCTGGGACATAAAAACATTCTCTTTTAGATCTCCATTCAAGAATGCAGTTTTTACATCCATTTGATGGACTTTCCAACCGTTCTGAGCAGCTAGTGCAAAGAGTGTCCGGATGGTGGCCCATTTTGCTATGGGAGCAAAAGTTTCCTCATAATCGACCCCTTCCTTCTGTGCAAAACCTTTTTCCACAAGCCTAGCTTTGTGCTTGTCAAGTGAGCCATCAGCTTTGTACTTGTTCTTGTAGACCCACTTGCAGCCAATTGGTTTGGTTCCAAATGGAGGATCAACCAGCTTCCAAGTGCCATTCTTTATGAGGGCATCATACTCCTTCTGCATCGCTTCTTTCCATTCATCATGAGAAGCAGCTTCTTTGAAGGAAGTTGGTTCAAAATCTGTAGACAAGTTCAATTCACAATCATAAGTAACATCCATATCAACAGGTGAATTAGAGTTATCTACATCACCTCCATCTTGTCGGTTTGAATTTCTGGTTCCTGTTTTTCCAATTTCATCAGGATGAACACTTTCAAGTGTCTTTGTCAGCCACTTTGGGGGACCTTTCTGAGATGGTCCAGGCTGTTCTGTTGATGGAGTTGGGTCTGAATCAAGATTGAGTCTCCCAATTCTATCAATTACATCACTTAAAGCATCATCCGTTGTTGGAGTGTCATGCAGGGGAGATTGTTCTTCAGAAGAAGATTCCACATGTTGATCTAGTATAGGAATCCCCCCTTCAAGATGTGGAATCTGATTATCAAACTCTTGAAATGATTTTGGTTTTGTGAATCTATCCAAGCGATCAAGTTGCCGCTCAACAACACTGTCAGATTTGGATGATTCAAGAAAAATGACATCTCTAGATAAAACAAACTTTTTATTTACTTCATCATAAAGGCGGTATGCTTTAGATGTGTTTGAATACCCCAGGAAGATACACTTACGACTTCTAGCACCAAGTTTGTTTCTATGTACCTTTGGTATTAAAGCATAACAGGTGGAACCAAATATCCTGAGATGTTTTACCGAAGGAACATGTCCATACCACAATTCATAAGGAGTCTTGTTTCTTATAGCACTAGATGGACATCTATTCTTTATATATGCAGCACATAGAACAGCATCAGCCCAAAACATTGTCTTTACATTTTTGAAGAAAAGCATGGATCGTACCATATTCAAAATTGTTCTGTTCATTCTTTCAGCTACACCATTCTGTTGAGGATTATAAGGCACAGTTGTTTGATGTTTAATCCCATGTTGGCGAAGATAGTGTTCAAATTCATTTGATGTATATTCTTTTCCATTATCAGTGCGAATAGACCCAATATGAGATTGTGCATCATTTTCAATCCACTTATGAAAATTCTTGAATGTTTGAAAAGCATCAGATTTGTTCTTCAAAAAATAAACCCAACACATTCTGGTGTAATCATCAATAAATGTCATGATATACTTATTTCCATTTGCAGAAGGAACAGGCATTGGACCACATAAATCTGAATGAATAAGTTCAAGCTTCCTATGTGCTCTTGAATGTGAATCATGAAAACACTGTTTGCTATGCTTTCCTAGAATGCAAGCATCACATTGTTTATGTTTTCTAGGAATTGTAGGCAAACCAGAAACACCATTTTTCTTCAACAAGCGGAGACTATCATAGTTTAGATGTCCAAATCTAGCATGCCATAATAAACTTGATGGAAGTGTACATTCTTCATGATGAGAAATATATGAGAAATGCTGTGCATGAGCAGAGGTTCCTTGCAGTTTAAGGAGTCTTTCTTCTTCTATACCCCTCATGACAAGTGAGTGGTCAGATGCCTTTCTTACCTCAAGCTTGCCATCAAACATGTGAATGGAGTGACCTTGCTGGCGGATGTGGACCAGGGACAGCAAGTTTCTCTTCAGCTGTGGGAGATATAGAACATGATCCAGAAGAAAGTCTGGAAGACCAGGCAGTTTAAGCCTGATTGTGCCAAGCCCTGATGGCTTGATTTTTGACTGATCTGCAAAGTATACTGCTCCATCAACATTGTTAGTGAAATCTTCAAAGAAATCTCTCCTATGAGTCATATGACAGGTTGCCCCTGAATCAAGCAACCAGTGATTTTTCCAAGAAGCAAGTGAAGCATTAAACAAGTCTTCATTTACTCCAATGTTACATTGTGCCTCAATATAGTGAGCGGATTCAGGTGCTTCACCTTTGTCTGTGTCATCAGTTTTACCTTTCTGCTGATTTCTTCTCTGCTCAACTTTGTCCCATGGTAGCTTGCATGTAGAAGCATCATGTGATCCATTTCGTTTGCAGCGAATGCAATGCAGATCTGACTTTTCTGCTTGAGGATGTCTGCCCCCCTGCCTATGAAGTATCTTCCTCTTCCTCTTCGTCCACCTCTTCCTCTTGTAGAATCTTGAGCAGACTGCTTTTCTTTATGAGCAAGGCAAACAGTGTCTTCAGAAGATTCAGGAACTGTTTTCTTTCCAAAGGCTTTCTCTCTTTCAGCAAACTTTTTCACAAGAGTGTCAAAAGTTATATCTTTAAGATTTCCATTTGCTTGTAAAGACTCAAGATAGTTAGAGTAGGTAGGATAGAGTGCTTTGAGAAAGGCAATAAGAGAGATATCAAGCTCAACCTTAGTGGATTTAATGTCATGCACTATAGACTTTATTTCAGAAGCAAGAGTAAGAGGATCATTATTTTTCAGTTCAAGAGTGAAGAGTTTAATCATGAGCTGAACAACTTCAAGTGCAGAATGTGTATCATAGAGTTCTTTGAGCTTTTGTAAAGCTTCAAAGGCAGTGGAATAGGATGAAATATGACGACTTACTTCCTCATTTACAGATGCTGCGATCAATGCAAAGGCTTTGCTGTTCTTGTTTTCCCAAATAGCTAGTTCTTTGTCTGATGTGGGCTGCACAGGGTCTCTGTCTTCTTCTTCGACACACACACCTTTCCACAACTCATTGTAGATGAGGGTGTGTTTCACCATCCGAGACCATTCAGGATAGTTCTCCTTGCCAGTGAGAACTATTCCGACCATTGAAATGATTGAATGCATTTTGTAAAAAAAATTATCTCTGCCAAAAACACTTCTGTTGAGAGAAAAAAAATCCTTATATGATTGCCTTATGCAACAGTATATATATATATCACTGCTCATATATATATATCATTGTTCAACAAAACAAGGGTGCTCAATACACTGTTCACTGCTCAAAGACTGCTCACATATATGACTGTATTACTGTTTAACAAAAAAAATAAGGGCGCTCACTGCTTTTCCATATATCAATATCTCAAAAAAAATAGCGCTCACATATATGACTGCTTACATATATCACTGTTGAACAAAAAGAGGGCGCATATATATATGTCACTGCTTACATATATTAAACAAAGGCGCTCATATGAAAATCACTGTAAAAAAGGGCGCTCATCACTGTGGTCTCAATATATATCACTGCGCAGGTCAATAGCACACGTAGGTATATATATCTCAGCATTAATATATATATCCGCAGGCCTATATCTCAGCATTAAATCTCAGCATATATTATATATATCTCAGCATTAAATCTCAGCATAAAATCTCAGCATTAATATACATCGTTATATATATCTCAGCATTAAACGCAGTCACCAAAACCATAAACGCAGTCACCAAAACCATATATATATTTCCATATATATATATCCGCAGGCCAGTTTCTTCAAAACTATAAACGCAGTCACTTCTTTCACCAAAGCTTCAATATCGACCGTTGTGGGATCATGATCCAAGGCTTCTGTTTTGATGCGCATAAACGCTGGCTTCAATGTATTAAGGCGCAGTCACCACAGTTCACCATTCACCAAAGCTTCACAACCCGATCAATGGAGTTTCGACCAGGATACACCAGCAGCGTTCAGTCCATAAACACGCAGCAATAGACGCAGGTTTCAATAACATTAAAGGCACAGCTCTCAATACATTAAAATGCAGGAGTCTTCAGCAACAAAACGCAGGAGTCTTTTTTTTTAAAAAACGCAGTCCATATGAACAATAGCCCAAACGTTAAACAACACAGTCCACAGCTCATACCTCCAAAAACGATACCTCAATTCAAGTACTGGCAGCAACGTACTTAATGGCAGAGGGCGCAGAGAGCATATGCAGCGCTGGTGCGCCAGGGAGCAGAGGCAGCAGAGCCTGACATACAATAGCGCATTCCAGGGGCGCTCATGACAAAGGGCGCAGTTATGGACAGAGGCGCAGAGACAGGTATGTCAGAGGCAGCGCAGAGAACAGATGTGGCCAGCAGGAGTTACAGCTAATTTCTGGAACCTGGGACCTGTGCTCTGATACCATGTCAGGCCAGGTTAGCTCAGAAATTAATGAGCGCAAAACAACTGAGTGATATTATTCATTCAACTATTATTATTTATACATATACAAAAACGGATCAGTTCATCTTCTAGATGACTGTCCGGCTTCACCTCATCCGTTTCGGATTAGGTGTCAACATTCACCAAAGCGCTTGGAAGAGAAAAGCTTGAACGATTCAGAATGATGCTTGGACTCACCAACATCCCTTCAGATTAAGGAGGGGAATGTTGACACCTAATCCTTGTGATTGGGTGAATTTATGTAAATAAATAAATAAGAAATATGAACAGTCATCGGGAGATGAACTGAACAGTCTCTCCCTCATGTATATAATGAAGACCTACCTGATGGAATAGAACACACGAATCATTTTTGCCTTATGGAGTTACTGCTTGGCCTGACACAAACAGAAGAGGGGAATACACCTTAGAGTTTTATCTTACCAACTTGTTCATGGTGTTCTTTTTCGAATCACCACAATGGTGTCTTGATAAGATGTTTAGAGCCTCCAGATTCAGAAAGGGTACTAAGAGATCTTCACGATGGATCAATTGGTGGTCAATTTGCAGACGATACCACTGCTCATAAGGTGATTGGGGCCAGATACTATTGGCGCACATTATTTAAGGATTCTCATGCCTATGCCCGAAAGTTCCAGTATGTCAAAGATGCGCTGACTATGATAAGAAGTCAGCCGCCTCATTGCTACCCATAGCAGTTGGGGAACCATTTCAACAATGGGGATTGGATGTTATTGGCAAGACTTTTCCTCATTCATCAATGAAACATCAATACATCTTAACTGCCACTGATTATTTCACTTGGTGGACCGAAGCAGTTCCGCTAAGACAAGTTAATGATCAGGGAGTCCTCTAGTTTCTCAGACAGAACATCATAACCGGGTTCAGTGCTCCCACATACCATGATTCCTATTGATGAAGCCATTGAGATCATGAGAAACATCACTGATAAAGAAACTGTGGATCTTCTGGAACTATGCTTGAAATCCTCTTACTTCAGCTTCAAAGGTAAAATTTATGAACAAACTCATGGTGTGGCTATGGGCTCTCCTCTATCCCCCATAATTACCACATCTTTATGGAGCACTTTGAACAGAAAGCTCTTAGGTCATTTCCTTACACCCCTGAAGAATGGAAAAGGTTTGTTGATGACATATTTGCCAAGTGGAGTCATGGAAAAGAAAAACTTGACCTATTCCTCAATCACTTAAATAGCCTCTCTGACCATATAAAATTCACTATTGAAATTGAAAACAACAACCAACTTCCCTTTCTCGATATCCTTCTAACTAAAAGAGATGGGTCTCTTGGTTTCCAAGTCTACAGAAAGAAAACCCATACAGAAAGATATCTTCATGCAAATTCCCATCACCACCCTAAACAGAAGATTGGCATCATTAGGACCTTAACTACTAGGGCGGCCAGAATATCTGATGCAGACCATCTAAATGGTGAGCTTAATCATCTTCACAAGGTGTTTGAACTAAATGGCTACAATAGAAATACCATCAAGAAAGCTATGCACCTATCCCTAAACAAGATTAACAAAGATATTAAAAATCAAAATTTATCCACTCCTCAAGTCTCCCTTCCATACATAAAAGGAACCACTGATAAAATCTCTAAAATTCTTAATAAACATAACATTAATGTAGCATTCACCCCTGCTAATACTATCAGACAATTATTCAACTCTGTGAAGGATCCCATAAACCCTAAACATCAAAAAGGTGTTTATGTGATTCATTGCTCATGCGGTAAAGAATACATAGGCGAAACGGGTAGGTCTCTTAATATTAGAATTAAAGAACACACTGCTGACCTAAGAAGAGAAAGGACTTCTAAATCAGCCTTAGCTGAACATGTTCACTCTTCCTCTCATTACATCTGCATAGAAGACGTCAAACTCGTTAGTAAAGAAGACCACTATCTCAAAAGGAAAATCAAGGAAGCCATTGAAATAGAAAAAAGGAAGAATAACCTGAACCGGGATGATGGATTAAAACTAAGCAACACCTGGAAACCGTTAATTGAAACCTTAAAAGCCAATAATTAACTATATTCCCTTAAAAAACTTTAAAAAGGTAAAAATAAACAAATAATAAAATCATCAATTATGTAATATCCTCCTTAAACAATACATTTAATTAACAATCATCAACATAATTTAGTAATAGATTTCTTCACATATAATCATTTGATATCATTAAAAAAAATAATAATAAATAGAATGCATATAGGTGTAATTACTCAATTATTCAAAAAAATAATAATAATAATAATAAAAATAATAAAAAGTAAACTCTAGAAATTATAGATAAATAACTCACTAAAACCAAAAAAATAAAAAAAAAATAAATAAATAAATAAAGCAAATAAAACAAATTAATCAAATAAATAAACAATTAAACAAAGAAATAAGATATAATAATAAATAATAAATTTGTTAACGTTTAATTAACTATCAAAAATTAGTTAATTAGTAAAACATAGTAATTAATCAACAAAAAAAAATAAAAAAATTAATTTTTCATAAATTTATTAAACCTAATAATTAATTCAAGAAATAGAAAAATAAGTAATTAATCTATCCCTGTAAACTTATTAATTAATGAATTAATTAATGAAATTAATAAATTAATAATGTAAATAAATGAATAAACATATTAATAATGAATACATAATTAAATTAATTAATTTGATTAATCAAACAAATTAATTTATTATTTAAACAAATTAATGAATCAATTGAACCAACTATTTAAAATAGAATTAATAAACATAATAATTATTTCTATAGATAATAAAATTATTCGATTAAGTTATCCCCTTGAATAAATTAATTAATTAATTAAAATAATAATAATAATAATAATAATAATAAATAATTTAATTAATTAATTAAATAAAAAGATAAGAGCCGACCTATTTTCTTATTTCTTTTGTTTAATAACTTATATATATACCCTAATTTTAGCTCTTGGATACATCGTTATGATTTTAAGAATATCTATTGACGCATTCTCCCCTAATGATGGACTCACTTGGTAGTCCGAAACGTTGGGTTCATAAAACTCTACAACAGGTCATTCCTCCTCTACCTAAATGCAACTTATTTTTCCTCATTTAAGGTTTATGAGTTTGCATTAGAGAATGATATTGTTTTAAAGCACACATCAAACTACTACTCTCAGGAGATTGGTTTGGTTGAGCCTACAAACAAGAATCTAATCTGTATTTCCAAGAAAACCATTTTCTCTGAGTAAAGGAACTAGCATAACACCTTGGTGAATGTGTTATGGGCTGACCTTGTCACTCCCAAACCCTCTCTCCAGACCTCTCTCTACTTCCTTGTATATGGAAAATAAGTTATCCTTCCTCCGAACATATACCTTTCATCCTTGTAGTTTTCTCAGGAATCCCAAGGCAAACCTTGTCTTCTTGTTCAAAGTAGGATAGATACCCTTCTCAAGCTAGAGGAAGAAAATGTAACTCTAAAGTAGATTGACGACTAGTTTCTTTTAAAGTGCATTAAACCGTCCCTTGGACAATTACGTAAGGTTCACTAACTTTGTAACGCAGTAGTCTAATTTCCGGAGGAATTGCTCGGAAATTTCTGGAAATTCGGGTTATATTTAGAAAAAATCTGGCAAGGATTTTTGTAAATACAAGTTATAGTTGTTAAACTTAAAAATTTTAGGTGTCTTAGACGTGATGGTGCTGAATCCATTTCCACTATAAAAAACACGATTCAAACACTGCCTCTACAAGATTTTTTGAAATTTTTTTCCCTGGATTCCAGCGACTTTTGACCATGTAGGCAATTCCTCGGCCTCGGTAGACGACTCCCTTTGTAACCATAGGGCAGTGGAGGAGCGACAAAGTGCAAAGCTTGCGATTCATCACGCATGAAGGATTTTAATGCAATGGGGAATATCATAACCCGAGATTGCAAAGAGAAATGCGTGATGTTTATTTTATAGCCCACTGTAATGTGTTAATCTATCGTCAAATTGAAGTTTTACATAAAAAAAAATAAAAATAAAAAAAATAAAATAATTATATAAAACATCTAAATAATATCTAATCATCAAAAAATTTACAAATAAAGAAATTAGATCTCTACTAATATTAAATCTGTATTTAAAATAAATTTATGCTAGTTTTAAACTCTGTCTTCACATCACTGAATTTAGAAATATCATGAATCAATTAAAAAACAATTTGCATTTGATGTAGTGTTTCCAGATGATTGTTAGGTTTTGACTCAACATGAAGATTATCCAGTTTAAAGAAAAAAGAAGTGCCACGAATCTGCAAGCCAAGTTTTCAATCAAGCACAGTGATCGATGTCATAAATCCAATTTTCTCAATTCAGTAGTATCACCATATCCATGAAATCGCAGGACAACAAAGAGAGCAATCGAATCTGAGTTGATAGCTAAAAATTCTAGCAAATCTGCAAAAATAATAATCGAATTATGAAATTATGACCAGGCTGTAATTTATTCTCATAGATTAGCAGTGACAAGATTCTACCATCTCTGGCACAGGTGGTTTTCAACTCTCCGATGGTATTGAACTCGGAAAACGTTTCAGAAAAACTGTTTCACGAGGCATGGGTTCTGTAGGCGCACTAGGCAGAGAAGTGTGTGGATTCAATATGCAACAATTCTTCAAACCTGGATCGTTCTCAAAGTCGTCCATCGGATTGATGGATTGCATCGTTTATACGGGCGTAGATGCTGGTGTGCTCACAAAAAGTGCAAATACGTGTTCTTTTTCGATAGGCTCTGGACATCACTAAAGTTTTTTAGAGTAACTTTTCTTTAAAAACATTTTTGGTGTAACAAAATAAAGTAGAAAATAATAAAAAATTATAAAAATTTCAACATAGATATTGTAATGTTAACATTTTGATTGGGTCAAAGATAAAACAAAATAAAAAAAAATCATATAAAAAAAAAAAATTCAGCTTATTGTTTTTCACAAAGTATTTTTAACTCGTGGATAAAATTTCTTAAAGTGCAAAGAAGTTTGATCTTTTTTGGCACTTGATAGATCCAGAGATAAAATAGATTTAGTCTAGTTGAGTTATTACCACTAAACCCTTTTAATATGATATATATGTAAATAACCACATCATTATGATACTACATTATTTATTCTGAGATTATTAAAAATAAAAATGAAAATGTTACGTCTCATCTTAGAGTCATTTTTTTTCCTAACCTTTTTTAATTACATATATATTTTTAATTTTATTTGCATGTGTAATATACCTTCTAACAATGTTCATCATGAGAAGTTATTACAATTATTTGAATCCTAACGTACTCCATTTTATTGCATTATAAAACTTTCTTTCTATAGATATAGAGTTTTCATTGATGATCCCATTTTGTTTGCTTATATATAAAAAACTATGTAATTGGATTTGTCCTACCCCTCACCCCACATGTTTGACACAATTCTCGAGGGACATGTGTCTGATTTGTGGGTTGAGTGTGTTCGAACACGTGGGATTCATTGGGTCCACGAATCTGAATTCCCTGACAACGTGTCACGAATTTGAGACATGTGTCCCTCTAGAAAAGCATGTCGCGACTCCTTAAAAGCCCAATTTGGACCGTTTTCTCTTCATTGTTGTGAGCCTCTCTTCTTGTGGGTATGTGGGAGAAAGTAGCAAAGGGTTTAGGAGCTTTTTGGAGGTGATTAAAGCAACCGATAAGTGTATTTTGTTTCCACTTTTTCTATAGTAGTTTTCTTGTCCATTTCGTTTACATGCTAGTGCATTTTTTTTAACAGGATTCATGGCTCAATCAAAGGTAGTAGGGAAGAGGCAAAAGAATGGGAAGAATTTCCCCATTGGTAATGTTCCCCCTATTCTAGTTTCATCAGGGTCTTCCCGTGCACCTTTTGTTGGAAGTGGGGCTACAACAACAATTTCAAATGTTGAGGGAAAAATAAATTTAGAAAGACAAAAAGCTCTAGAAAGTAAATATCCCTTGTGGGAATATGTCACAAGAGATCAAGGGCTAGGAAGCAAGTTAAAGGGAGGAGGCAATGTTCTTTGGACATGCAGCTATTGCAACAATCAATTTAAGGCTACTTATTTCTGTGTGAAGCACATTTGTTGGGCTCACTAGGTTGTGGGATTGGAGCATGTGCAAATATGTTTGTGGCTAAAAGGAAAGAAATGGAAAAAAAGGTCAATGTTGGTGTGGCAAGGGTGGCTACATCTTCTAAAAAAACAAGAATGAGGATCCTCTTCCATTTTTGAGGAAAAATAACAACAAATTTCCATTTGAGAGTTTTGGTGCGGGTATAGGTCAAGAAAAAAAGAAAGGAAGTGGCACTTGGTCCAATGGACAAGATATTTCAGCAAGAGAGATGGGAAGAGCTTGATACCGCCATTTCCTTCTTTTTCTATCTGAACTTCATATCATTTAATGTTGCATGATCACCTTTATTTGTTGAGATGTACGAGCTGTAACTCAAGGGGCTCCATCGCGGTATGTTCCGCCTAGGTCAGAGAGGCTTAGAACCACATTTTTGACTAAGGCAAAGAAAGAGGTGGATAAAATGCTTGAGCCCATTCAATTAGCATGGCCAACATCCGGGGTTAGTATTTTTTCTGATGGATGCAAAGATCTAACACGCCACCCACTCATCAACTTCATGGTGTCTTTCTTGAATGAATCAGTTTTCTAAAAATCATTGGATGCACTTGGAAAATACAAGAATGCACAATATATGGGTGAGTTGTTCATTAAAGTTATTGAAGATGTAGGTGTTGATTCTTGTGTGCAAATCATTATTAGACAATGCACCTGTTTGCAAGGATGTTGGCATGATTGTGGAAGCTAAATATCCACAATTATTTTGGACACTTTGCATTGTCTATTCCTTGAATTTAACACTTAAAACTATTTCTTTTGATGTGCCTTGGATTGGAAGTGTTATTAAGGATGCACAACATATCCACAACTTTGTACACAATCATACCAATGCCCTCACAATATACAAAGAGTACACACATCTATCATTGTTGAAGATTGCAAATACATAGTTTGCCTCTGCATTCATCATGCTGAAGATGTTGAGGGAGGTCAAGACCGCTCTTGGGGCCATGGTTATTTTAGAGTTTTGGTCTTTTTCGAGAAAGACGGGTCAAGTAGCCTAAAAAAGAGTCAAGGAAATAGTTTTAGATTATGCTTGGTGGAGAGGGTAGATTTCACTATTAAGATCATGGTCACTATTAAGATCATGGACCCTATCATTGCTTTGTTACGATTTACAAATACATAGCAACCCATACTAGGAGAGGTTTATGAAGGATGGGATTCCATGATTCAGTCCATGAGGACCATTATTTTACCGAGTGAGTTCCTTGAGTATGAGACATCACGAGAGGTCTTCTTCACCACCATATAGGATATTCTTGTCAGCAAGTGGGACAAGAATTTCACACCTTTGCATTGTTTGGCTCACTCATTGAATCCAAAAAACTACAACCATGAGTGGCTGAATGGTGGACCTTCCCACAAATTCCCTCCTCACATAGATGGTGACATTTCACGGGGGAGGAAACATGCATTGATACAAATATTTTAGGATAGAACATCCCTTGATGAGGTGAAGGATTCCTTTGGAGAGTTTTCCATTGGCACTGGGCGATTTGCAGGTTATGATGTGACTAGAGATAAGGGGGCTAAGAAGCCCTATTCTTGGTGGGAAACTCATGGGGCAACATGCCCTCCTCTACAACAGTTAGCCATGAGGCTCCTCTCTCAGGTTACTTCATCATCTTGTTGGGATAGGAATTGGAGCACATATGAGAATTTGTATAGTTTGAAGAAGAGCAAGCTTGAGCAGTCCAGGGCAGAGGCAAGGATGTGTGTGCACCACATCCTTCATCTTATTTATAGCCAGAGGGAAGAGTGGTTGAAGGGAAAAACAAAGATGTGGGATGTGTTTCCTAATGATATGGGTTTGGACAACAGTGTTGAGTTGGCATTGACCAACTTGGATGTTAATGAGCGAGTGCTAGAACTTGTCACTTTTGATGATGGTGATACTATTGAGGGGTCATCCTCCACACCAACAGATGCATAATTTACATTGGATACAAAGGAAGATGCAGAGGAGAGCGGTGGTGACCACAATAGTGACACTGATTTTGATAATGATGATTCATGAGCTACCTACTACCTTGTAGTTGTTTTGTATTTTCTATTTCTATTTGCCTATGTAACAAATTTTGATTTTGATGACTACATGAGATAACCACAATTTCTTGTCTTTCTCATATTGGATCATTGACGAATCTGTCATGACTGTATTTGTATGCGTAATGTTACAAATTTACAATGTAAAATCTAGATGTATGCCTGAATTTGTATCATCATGAGGACACGTCGTATATATATATATATAGATATACGACGTGTCCTGTTCCAAGGGTCTATGTACCTCCTATTAGATACTTGAATTTACATGTCTCGTATGTTATGAAACCAACTCACAAAAGATAGAAAATATAGATCAACGCCTTAGAAATCAACCTCTTCGAGGGGGCAACCTCCTTTACATTACACAAATGAAGAATTCTTGGATGATACAAATGACAACTTCCTTTCTATATATAGGAGTCTATGGGGTCATAATATAATCAAAGCTGACATAACAATAATAATATAAGGGCACAACAATAACAATAGTGGGCTCCTATGGGGCACAATGGGGACAATAGGGGCACAACAATAACAATAAGGGCTACAATGACAATAGTAATGGGGGAATCACTAGTATTATAGGGACCTAACATGCTCCTCTCCTTCAAAAAAGTGTTGTTCTCAACACTTGAGTAATTCCAGATGCTTTTGTATAAAATTCTCATCCTCCCATGTGAAATTGTTAGCGGGTAAGTTCTTCCACTTGACGAAATACTCCGAAATTGGTCGATTTCGTAGCTGTCAAGTTTTTGTTTCTGTGACTGCTTTAGGTTCCAATATGATTTTTCCTTCCTCATCAAGTTCTAGCAATATTGTTTGAACTGGGAGCTTGTCACCAATAACCTTCTTTAAGCATGAAACATGGAAAACTAAGTGCACTCGGGAAGCTGCAGGAAGCTCCAATTTGTATGCCAGAGTACCAATATTTTGCAACACCTTGTACAGACCATAATACTTTGGTGATAATTTATTATCCTTATTATCTTGCTTGAGGGACATTTGTTTATATGGCTGTATCCGTAGAAATACCCAGTCACCTACATCAAAACTTCTTGCGTTTCGATGTTGATATGCCTGTTGTTTCATTTTATTCTGTGCCAAAGTTAGGTTATCTTTTAAGAGTTTGAGAACTTGTTGTTGGTGCTCGATGTGATCTTCCACTGCTTGAACCTTAGAATTTTCTCTTAAATATGATGTGATGGATGGTGGGTGATATCCATAAAGTGCCATAAATGGGGTCATTTTTGCTGTAGTATGGAAGGAAGTGTTATACCACCATTCAGCCAGAGGCAACCGTTTGACCCATTGTGTCTGTTTATCAGATACAAAGCAATGAAGATATCCTTTTAAACATTTGTTTACTATCTCAGTTTGCCCATCAGATTGAGGATGATAAGATGAGCTATGGCCTTTAGTGTGGTAGGCTTCCTTGTTGCCATAATTTTGCTTTCCATTTTTCTTGCTACCCTGAATGCCTTCTCCAGTGAGTCAGGTTCCCAAAGGTGAACCTCATGTTGGATGTTATCCTTTAAAGTCCCTATGAACACATCAATCCTATGCTCCTCTGGAATATCTTTTACCCTTATATTCAATTTTTTGAAGTCCTCAATGTGCTCCATCATTGAACCATTTTGTTTGAGGTTTATCCACTGGCTAAAAAAATGTTGTTTTTTGTATCCTCATAATGTGCTATCATTTATTTCGTAAAAATTGCCCAAGTGACAATTTGTTTACGAGAGCAAAGTTATCGATACCATACAAATGGATTTGGTTCCAAATATTAAGTTGCAATGCATACCTTTTGTGTGTTTTGCACATTATGGAGATCAAAATATTGCTCCATTTGTACTATCCATGTTACGGGTCCTTGCCATCAAACTTCTTCATATCGATCTTTGGAACATGTTAGGTCTTTGTTCCAATGTTAGAGTCTATGAAATGATGATTAACATTTCTTTTGTTCTCATCATGAGTTTCCTCTACTACCTTTTCGCCATTAAGAAGCCTTTCTTGTAACAACTTTGTCAAACCTTGCTTTAAATCTTCCATGTCTTTATTTAAATCTTCAATGTTGTCATTTTTCGAATCATGATTAACATTTCTTTTGTTCTCATTATGAGTTTACTCTACTACCTTTTCGCCATTAGGAAGTCTTTCTTGTAGCAACTTTGTCAAACCTTCCTTGTATTTCTTTTAATCTTTAATGTTGTCTTTCATACCATCCCTTTTAGCTTCCATTCCTTTCTTTAAACCATCAATCTTAGCTTGTGTTACCTTTTGTGAGAGTGAAATTTTTTACACTTGATCTCGTAATTTTGATACATCATGTTGCATTTCTTCCTCTTCTTCATGAGTCATGCTAGAGCTTTCAGGTTGTTTACTAGGTGTTTCCATTTTCTTTCTTCGGGGCATCAATTAATGATAATTATGATTCACTATGCCCATTGAACTTCAAACTAATTTTTCAACACAAACTTATGGAAAATTTTAAAAAGACTACACACCTTTTTTTTTCCACTTTGTAGAAGCTCAATATTGAATCTGTTGTATTTCTGTAATTGTGGATCTCCAAGGTCTAAAATTTCGTCCTGCGGTAGCCCTCTGAGTCCTCTTTCGAATCCCGCTAGCCTTATCAAAATTGATTCTCCAAGAAAGAGTTATGCCCAATCTCCCAAGATGACCTGATTATATAATGTTTCAGTGGAGCAAACTTGTACCACGTGCCACGTGTCACTGTTTCAACCTTCGCATTTGAAAAAGATACACATAAAACTACAATCCGTCCTCTTTCTACAACTTACGAAATTTCAATTTGATGCTCACAGAGAAAGTTATGACGATTTTTCCAAGGTCAACTGTTTGGAATTTAATTCATGAGTCTGTAAAAATCCTAACTTCCTCGGATCATATCTTCGAAAATATAGCAAGAAAAGCTTTAAAATTTGGACCCGAGGTTCATAATGATTTCAGCTCAAATGGTTTTTTCTTTTAGCATTTGAAACTTCGTAGAGAAAAAGTTATAGCAAAAATGCCACGATGACCTGTTTGGAGCAACGAAACTCTAGAATCCAAAGCTCTAAGACCAAATATAATGAAACCAACTCATAAAAGATAGAAAATATAGATCAACGCATTATAAATCAGTGTCTTCGAGGGGGCAACCTCCTTTACATTACACAAATGAACGATTCTTGGATGATACAAATGACAAAACCTCCTTTCTATATATAGGAGTCTAAGGGGTCACAATATAATCAAAGCCGACATAACAATAATAATATAAAGGAAAAACAATAACAATAGTGGGCTCCTATAAGGCACAATGGAGACAATAGGAACACAATAATAACAATAGTAATGAGGGAATCACTAGTATTATAGAAACCTAACACCATATCCCCATATCAAATAACTTAAATAAAAATAAATATGAAATATCTTGTTTACTTTTATATATATATATATAAAACAAACCATTAGATTCAATGAAAATATCCAAATTCCATTTACCTATTAACTTTTCCATGCAAACTTAATCTCTTCACATAATATGTCACATAAATATTATTGTATGTAGTACCATCGTGGCATGAATGGTCTTAAAATTATTTTAAGAGTGTTATTTTTAACTAATTTTCATATTGTTTATACTCTTTAGTTATGATGCAATCTTCCTGCTTCCACCACATTTTTATTTTATTTTCAATACTTAATTTCAGGCTTATGTTTTTGGAAATATACATGTGGTTAATTGATTTTTTTCAATTTCGGTGTTTATAATAATTTGTTAATAAGTATTTCGGTAATAAAATGTTTTCTGTAACAATAAATATAAAAGAAAAAATTGTTAAAATGTGATAATATTATTTTTTGGTTTATCATAATAATATGGGTAATTGTTTGTTTTATAGGAAGTGATGGACAAAGATAGATTTTCAAAAGATGAATTTTTAGGTGGAGCAAAAGTGGATCTTGAACATTTTGTCACAATTGCTAGAAAATATTATACTGAAACAATGAACAACAACATGAAAGATGACAAGAAAGAAAAGGAGATTGGAAGGGTACTTGCATCTCAGTGTAATGGACTACTCAAAGATAGCCCCATCGTTTGTAAAGGGGGCAAGGTACAACAAAGTTTGCATCTCAAGTTGAGTAATACAAAGAGTGGAGAAATTGAGATTTTACTCACATGGGTTCATATAAATTAATCTTATCAATGTTGCAAAGCTATTGAGATTCATATCTCTTTATAGCTTGTTTTTCAAATTTTATGTAACTAATGCACTAGTGAAAAACATTGTTACCTAGTAATGCACATGTTTAAAAAATGATTTACTTAGACCAAATAATAATAGTATTGAAATATATTTTATAGCTATAATCACTAGTAAAATATGTTGATAGTCCTCTGACATCTTAGATGGAACATTTCACATTTGATTTTTTTTTTTGGGCTTTGTAATAATATCCATTTTTAGAGGGTATGAAATTATCTCTGAGCATTTCGTAAATGTTTACAAATGACGTAGACATATATATGAAGGTTATTATTAAAAGGTTATATATATATATATATATATATATATAAAAGTTTAATATCTATTTCTAAAATGTAAATATATAAGTAGAGTATGTTTTTCTAAATTGTAAATATATAAGTTGTGTATGCTTTTCTAAATTCTAATTTAATTCATATTCATGTGAGAAATGTTACTAAATTCTATAATCAATTGAAAATTTAGCCATATGAGTTGAGTATATTTTTCTAAATTGTAAATATACATGTCGAATATGTTTTTCTAAATTGTAAGTTAATTCATATTCATGTGATAAGTGGTAATAATTATAAAATCAATTGAAAATCTAGTCATATCCTAAAATATATTTATAAAGTTTTAGGGACATTTCCTTACTAAAACATTGTGTGAATGGAGTATGTTAAATAATAATCCAACTATCATTTTTCAATCATTTTATTTTGGAATGCATATAGTTACAACATGAGATAATGACCTATGTCAACATTATAGTGAACTAAATTTGTATTCACATAGACAAAGGTTTTATGTAGTGTTGATTTGATGCAATATGTATTCAGTGAACAAAATATGGAATACAATAGGAAAACAAAAAACAACTAAAATTCCTTTTATGTTATCCAAGCAACTTATTTAATTTGGCCCGATGCTAGGATGATTCAAATACATGTTATTCATTTTTTTAGGCAAATGTGTACAAAAGCACTAGCTATGCAGATATGACTAATGATTGTTACATTCACTTAGTCTATAATTTTCCAAAAACATCTTTATATCCTATGTGGAATGATATATTTTGAAATGTGTGTCTTGTTGGGTAATTTAATTGACTGGTAAATTACTTGGATTTATATGTCAATCCGGGTACGTGAGCTTGCGAAGTACACTACACTGTATGTGCTAGGAGATTAGATTTCAATATTTATGCATAGCTGAAATAAATTGGAAACTTCAAAAGGAAATTAGATTCTTTAATATAAACTATGAAATCACTAAGTTCTTTGAAAGACAATTAATGTTAAACTAGGAAAAACACAAAGATTATTGATCCAAGAAAACATGAAATTTTACTTTATGAAAGCATGGAGATTTTGTTCTAAAACTTACAAAATTTAATCTATGGAATCATGAACATTTTAATCTAAGAAAGCATTTACATTTAACCTATGGAAAACATGAGTTTTTAATATATGATAAGCATAAATGTAATGCCTTACTTAATCTTATCATGCAAATTTTATTAGTGTTTAAATTACCTAAAAATATTGACTTATAATTATCAAGAAATATTGGTACATACCTACATTGGTGAAACTGTAAATTTATTACTGATATAAATTTTTTTATTTTTATTATTCAATTCCCAAGGTGTTTTCTCAAATTTAAATTTTGATAGGATATGGTCTCTTTCCATTTATTCCAATTTAAATATCCATATCCCAAGGCTTCTTCTCAAAATCTCCTTGGGAGAAGATATGCTCCTCTCTAATTAATTACCAAATTATATATCCATATCTTATCCCAAAATGTCTTCTCAAAATCTCATTGGGAGAAGATATGGTCCTTCCCAATTAATTACCAAATTAAATATCCATATCTTATCCCCAAAAATATTTTCTCAAATTACTCGGAATAAGATATGGTTTTCCCCAATTAATTACCAAATTAAATATCCATATCTTGTCCCCAAAATGTCTTCTCAAATTTATTTGGAAGAAGATATGGTCTTCCCCAATTAATTTCCAAATTAAATATCCATAGCTTATCCCCAAAATGTCCTCTCAAATTTACTTGGGAGAAGATATGGTAAGAAAAGTCAAATGAAAGGATGAGGAGGTAGTTATGACATTAATGATAGGTGGTTGAGGTGGATGGGAGGAAGAGGCATAAAAGGGGAAGGATGATGAGAGGAGAGGAGGATATTTGTTCTTGGTTTTGGTTTTGGAGGATTTTGTTTTGGGAGGAAGGTGGAGAAAAGAGAAAGGAGAGCGTTTGTTTAATAACTTGGACACACTACATCTGGTTGGACTTGGGCTCGGAAGGCTTGAGAACCTGTGGAGGTTTCCTGGGCTAGGAAATACTTCCTAGTTGGCTGGGAGGCAAATCCAGTCAGGTAGTCAAGAGGATCATGGAGCTCAGGAGCATTTCAACTAAGCTATTGGAACATGTATTATCAGTGATTTATTTTAATTATGTAAATTATTACAAGTTATACATGTTGCAGATAAATTGTTACAAGTTATACATGTTGTAGATTAAATTAATTTATGTTCATGCTTATGATGTTTTATAAACCTGAAATAATTTTTTATTTTATTTATTATTATTATTATTTTATTTTATTTATTTATTTATTTTTTTTATACTAGAGGAATCAGCAACTGCGGTGGTATCGTACTCACGTTACACGGGGTCGAATCCCATCGGCTACCTCTATAACCTCTAGGAGGGTCCGCCCAGGCCGCCTTGAACGTCCCTCGGGTATTCTTGGGGTTTGAACTCGTGACCTGCATAGCTACACGAACGACTTAGCAAATCGTTCGCTTGCCACTAGACCAAACCCCCACGGCCCTGAAATTTTCTTTGTTATGAAAATAAGCGAAATTTATTTGAATGAGTGTAGTAGTAGTTAGAGGACTTATAGTTGGGTCCTCAACATGGTATCAAAGCCTAGATTCAAAATTTGGACCTTGAAGCCTACCTACTAGAAGAAAAAAATATTGCAAACAAATTTAATTATATTAAAAACCAAAATAAATTGAATTATTAAATTATTAAATGACATTGACCATAAATTTAAATGAAATAGACCTTCTATTGATTTTAGAATAGTCTTGTCTATTTCCATTCCCGGAGGAGATGGATATTCTGCCACATGGGGTCTTTTGTAAGCATAATAGTCTGCAACCTGAGATGTAGCCATGGTTGCCCCTAAATATCACACTTGTCTGTACCTATAACGTATTTTACTAAAAACAGTGGGTGGCTTTGTCTGTCTGAGATGACTAGATTTACTCGCTGCCTGGGCAATTGTGTCTTCGTTAGAGATTCTATTCTTCGGCGTCTATGGCAAAATCGCAGAAGATAGCATTTTTTTAATGGAGGTTCTGCTCTGCTTATTGACAGAAACAATATTCTTGCATTCTCATGCCTTCTCTGGGCAGACTCATATTGTCTGCATTTCTGCAACTAGGGCTTTTGGGGCGGATTCTTTGTTAGTGTCGGTTGTGGTTGGCCCATATCTCTCCTCTCAGCAGTGAATCCATGTCGGTGTTGATTTCATTTCTTGTTTATTGTTTCTTGTTCTCGTGCTCCCCTCAAGTGGGATTATTATATCCCCGGTCTAACGTCTCTGTTGTGGCTCCTGTCGGGTGGATTTCTTCACAAAGTTTTGTACAAGTCTATTTCTGCGCTAACTGAACTCTAAATTATGTTTATGGCATCTGTGAATGTTTAATGGAGACTTACATTGCAACTCCTCTTACCTTTTAAAATCCACTTAGATTTGAATGATTGTGCTCCGGGTACAATCAAAACTGCAATTCAATTTACTATCATGTTCTTTCAGACTCTACTTATGAGTAATTTCGGATATCAAGGAATGATATATGTATGAGATTTAGAGTAGGTGCTTTGAATCGATACACCAAAGTAATTCCTGTTTTTTTTTACTACTAAAACAATTTGAGAACTTTTATGTCAAATAAAAGTAAAACTGGGAGCCATTGTGCTTGTCATGGGGCACCGTTATTGAGACAAAGTGCTCATTTAGCTTGCTCTTCATTTTCTGGAGGCATAATATTGTACATTTTCAAAACCTTCACATGTTTTTAATATATACATGAATTTCCATATGAAAATCTGTTACGACAGCGTCGGGTTTCAATGGTCGTTACAGACTGCAACCACGCCAAAAGAAAGGTCGAACAATCTTCAACATGATAAATTCAAGAAACAGTGCATCTACCACCCAAACTATGTTCTTTGTCCTCTGAGTGCTCCCATTTTATCTCCAAATACGGGAACTTCGTGCCAGGAATTAGTCATAATTCCAGGCAAACTCTACATTGTTGGGAGGTCCAAGAGCACTTGTGATATTGTTTTTGAAGATATCCGAGTAAGTAGACATCATTGCTAGTTTTATTTGGATTCAGAGCAAAAAAAACTCTTTCTGCTAGATGGAACAATTTTGGCTTTTGAGAGAAATAATTATGTCCAAATATTTCAGAGCGCGGTCAAGCAAAAATTGGCTTTTTCTATTAATAAGAATGCTCGTTCTGAAATGCCCGAGATATCCCTAATAAAACATGTGAAACCCGTGCTTAATGGAATCTTTGTGAATGGAAACCTTATTAAGGTAGGACATTTTAGGGTTTTATCTGTGGGAGATGAGGTATCCCTTGTGTGTGATCATGCTATGAATCCCTCTTTTCAACCGGCAGTTGGGTTTGTTGTCAAGGTTAATTATAATGATAGTCCTGCAATTGAAGGAGATGGTTGTGCTGATAATGTTCCAAGTCCACGACAGACAACTTACTCTGGAACTAGTGTGATTTAGATTGTGCCAAAGAATCTGTGGATTTGAGTTTGTTGTCAAGGTTAACTATAATGATAGTCCTGTAATTGAAGGAGATGGCTGTGCCGATAATGTTCCAAGTCCCCGAAAAACAACTTACTCTGGAACTAGTGTGATTTAGATTGTGCCAAAGAATCTGTGGATCCTATACCAGACGATGCATTGAAGGAATCTGGCATCTGTGGTAACATGAATAGAATAGAAACTCTAAAAAAGATTATAATAGATACGTTAAAGGAGACTTCAACCAGTACTGGTGTCTCCAAGCTGAGAAAGGAGGTTAGACTCTCAAGAACATCAACAGGAAGCCTATTAGAGACTAGTAAGAAACGGGGGGATTCTCTTATTTGCAATCAAGAAAATTGGCAGCTAAAGTTATGCCATGGAATTTCTCCACTTTCTTGTGGTAGCCACTTGAATTTGATGAATAAAGAACATACGCAAAAATTTGAATCAAGAGAAGAAAAAGTAGAGTTGTCCACACAACTAGATATACCAAAATTGAAGACCATGGAAGTGTCCAATGGGCTAGATTTTCAAATCAGTTTAACTAAATACTCAACAAAAAAGAATCAGATTGATATGGCGTAAGCTGCCAATGGTGAAATTGAGAAATCTTACCATGAGATCCTAAAAGAGGCACAAGATGGTTTGTGTTTTGTTGCAGATATGAAAAGGGGGGAAACAACTGGCAGCTTTGTAAAACAGACTAAGGAACTGAGCATCACTACTCATTGCAAACTGGGATGTGGTGCTTTGAACATACCAAAGGAAAATCCATTACTTACGAATACCGGCTTGCATCCACTGATTAAGGGAAAGTACTCTGGTAATGGAGTTAATCCAAATTATTGAGTCCTTACCATCTTGTCTTACAACATTAGCACTTTGGTTTTCCATACCTTGTATAACACCATCTCTCATCTTAGATAGATTATACCCTGCCTTGTGAGAAATTTGAGTTCCATCTATTTGCTGCTGCACTTGATTTAAGCTGAAAGAATGCTTCTTTTTCTGATGTCACCTGATTTCTCAGCAACATCAATAAATTTCGTTGTGTTAACTGAACTAACAAACAAATTTGAAGAAACAGTTGGAACTTGTTCCTGCTTTCCTAATCCATTTCCTTTATCACTCTCAGGAGATCCCTCTTGAGGTGATGAATGGTCCTGATCTTGATTCTGATTTCTAATGGGTTTCTTGTCTTCTGGCTTATGTTGATTTTCTTTCTCCAAGTGTTCAATCATATTTTCTATTACACCAAACACAATTGTTACCGCCATTTGAGTTGAATCATCCAACCCAGATAATGCTTCAAAGCTTCTTTAACAATAATTGTAGGAGGCTGAACAGAAGACGGACCACTTTGGGGTGTTGAGTCATCAATTTTAGTGTCAGAACTTTGCTTATTCTGATCTCCTTGACAATTCATGCTCTTCTTATCGCAAATGGGAAATGCGGAGCATGCGGAACTGTAGCAAAGCTTTACTAAACTGAGCACAAATTATGGGACGAGGCTAAGCAAAGCCAAGCAAGCACACCACAAACACAACAATAGAAAGCCTTGGTATTAGAACTTACTTCTGATCAAATTCGAAGACTATTAAACAGCAGATTTGAGGCGGGTTACTTCTCCTCAACTGAACATGCACGCGCAACTATGACCTCTCTCCACGGGGCTTCAAACGCGTTCGCCTTGCAGTTCCAAGTTCTTTTGGATGACAGAAACTGTCCTCAGCTAGGCGGCTCGGTAGGCTTCGATGTTATTAAAAACAAGAAAAATACATAAGGCTTATTACAACATGAGATCTCAGAGTTCTCCATCAAGCGATGTCTCGAACATCTGCAGATCTCTCTTTTTATAGACTCCCCGACTCTACTCCTCTAAACTATAATCAAAAAGTAGAAATAATTGAGGGTCCTTTCGGCATATTTTCGCCGATGGTGTCTACTCAACTTTTCTGGTACAAAAGATTCTACCATGGTCCTTTCGGACTTCTATCTGAATCATAGTCATTATCAAAATCAAATTCTTCTGAAGAATCATGTGCTGGCCTGGACTCGTCGAGCATCTTTTGGTAGTGATGTTCAATCAACTTAGAGTACTCTTCGTCCCAATCGATATCTGCTGGGTCCTGGGCATTCGGCAGCTCGTCCCATAAAGTAGATTCTTTTGCTTTTCCTTTTCCTTTGGCATCTTCATCTAAAATTATTGTCCTTCTTGATGATGCTCTTGATGATTCTCCCTTTTCCGTATTTGTCTTTATTTGGTGGAGACCCTGTTGCTGAGGTGTGTACCTAGCCAATTGTTTTCCCCACTTGGTAAGGAAAGATAAAAGACTGATCTCGATATCTAGGAAAGAATCTTTAAAGACATTTCTGATCGTGGATGACCTTTGTATTGCCAATTCGATGCCATTTAAAAGTTCCCATTTAAAAATTTGAAACATATTAGTGAAACTTTCAATTGCATGCTGAACCCATTCTCTGCAATTATCACTCATAAAATCTTTGTTTTGCCAACCTAATTCAAAAATCATAGATGTACAGATTCTATTTGAAATCATCAGACTAATAATATGGATTACATTGTTATTCCAATTACTTGAAATAACGCTGATAGTTACCAAAGCTTTTTGATTAATTATAAATCTTAATGCCTTTGGCTCTCCTTGTAAATCATCCATTTTTTGTAGAATCTGTATTTTTTCTGTTAACCTCAGATTTTCGAATTCATTGAACCATTCAGCATGCTACTTAATCATTTCTTCATTATTGCTGGTCTGGATTTTTCCGATCTGCTCATGACTAAAAAACTGTGCAAAAGGATTAGGAGTAATACTTTCCCTTAGTCTGAGACTATGATAATCCCAAGGAGATGAGAAAGTTTTGAGATATTGCAACTTCCTTTGAATGCACTGAGATATCTTAGTGGTTGGATTTTTTCTGCAGAAACCATCTTTTATCTCCCAGTTAGCAAATCCTTCAAAAATTTCATATTGAGGAAAAGTGTCACTTAGTGCATAATTCTCGTCAAACCTTTGCAGAAAGGATGCTTCTAATTCCTCAAAAATGTCTGGGATTTTTAGAGATAGAATGTATTTATCTACTTCAGGCTTAAAAGGAATAGTTTCAAGATCTAAAATTTTTGCTCTTGTGAAAATGCTGAGAGCAAAATCAACTCCTCCAATAAGTTGATAAAAGTTCAAAACCTTTAGGATCCATATCATTTTTTCAGTATATTCACTAGACCATAGATCTGAGAGACTTCTGAAAAATAACTTTACTTTCATGTTAGGCAAAGGATATACCTTTACCAGTTCAGCATCTAGGCCTAAAGACATACCTACATTCTTGGATTTCCAGGCTTGGCATTTTCTGATCCAAGTGTTTCTTCTCAGTCTCATTCCCACAACTTTCTTGATTTCTTCTACAAGATGGCTTGCATGTCCTTCAAGCAATCTGAATCTGTCAACAAATGTATAAAAACTATCGTCCTGTGGTCCTTTTCCTGGAATGGTAAAACACGAACTTGGACAAGTCATGAATGCTTTATTCATATCCCTAGTTAATGAATCTGTCAAATAATTTGAATTAGCTGGATTCCATTCGACTTCAAAATTAAACTATTGGAACCAAATCTGCCATGCAAGAATTCTTCCTTCTGCAATTTGTCTTGATATCTTGGCAGATAAAAAATATTTGAAATTCTTGGAGTCTATTCTTATTAAGAATTTCACAGGTGCAAGGTATAACTCAAACCTTTGTATCCCATTGAATATAGCCAGTGTTTCTTTTTCTGCTATAAAATAATTCTTCTGGCTGGGTGTGAATTCACCTGATGCATATGCACAGAGTCTTTCTTCACCTTTCTCCCTTCGTTCAAAAAGAACGGCTGCCCAAAAATTTAAAGAAGCATCAGTTTGGAGTATAAACAGACCATCACCTGGTGGTTGGAGTTTTGGAAATTGCTGACCTTCTGCTTTCAGTTGTTTGACTGCCGTTGTAGCTTCTAGTGACCATCCCTCTTTGAGATGTTTTCTGATTGGAGTTGTTTTCTCTGTCAATCTTGGGATGTACTTGTGAATGTAATTCAGGACTCCTAAGAACCTTTGAATTGTTTTTGTATCTTTCAATTCATGTGGAAATTGGGTTAATTTAGTCAACACATGTGGTTGCATTTGAATTGCACCATTTACTACATGAAATTCCAGAAAATCTATACTGTCTTGAAATAAAGTCATTTTTCTTTCTGATAAAACTATGCCATGCTGCTGAACTTCTTTTAGAAAAATTTCTAAATGCTTTAAATGGGTTTTTACATATGGACTATGAATAAGAATGTCATCAATATATGTAACAATAAAATCATACTTGGAAAAAATGAAATCCATTCTTCGTTGGAAGAATGCAGGGGCGTTTTTCAAACCAAATGGAACAACTTTCCATTGGTAAAATCCAGCAGGACAAATAAAAGCAGTTTTATGTCGGTCTTCTTTCTGTATTTGAATCTGATAGTATCCAGACTTCATATCAAATTTGCTGAATACTTTGCTGTGCTGTATTTTCTGCATTATGGTTTCTGGTCTTGGCAGTGGATAATTAAAACTCTGAGTGATTGCATTTAGAGGTTTGTAATTTATCACCATTCTAGGTTTACCTCTGACTATCTCAGAATGATTTCTTACCAGAAATGCTGAACAAGAATAATGAGACTCACTTGGCTCGATGAGCTGCATTTCTAACAATTCTTTAATTTGTCTCTTTATTTCTTGCTCGTCTAAAGGAGTGCAAGGAATTAGTTTCCCTTTGACTCCATTATCATGCAAAGTCACAATCTCTTGCATTGGACTTTCTACTACCCAAACCTGTTGTGGATTTTTTGAACAACTTTTTAGAAGTCTGTTATGGATAACAGTTTGTTCTGTAGACCAATTGGGATCTATGCATGCCATTTGTTTTCATTTAGATTCCGCTCTTGATTCATCAATTTGCAGAACTTCCTACCAGTCATCAGAATCTTTTAATGGCCAATTGCATCAAGGATAAAATGAAAACCATGGATAAAGAAACCATCACAAACTTGATCAAAGTGGAAAAACCCAATGTCATTGCTAACAAAGTTTTATCAAATGAAGGACATCCAAAATTGAGATCAATAAACAATTAAATGAGGCTAAAATGCAAACCATGGAGAAAGAAACCATCACAGATCCAATTGACATCCTAAATCAGAGCAAAAGCAAAAAAAAAAAGAATCAATGACAGTGACAAAAAAAAAAAACAAATGTTCCAACATATCATGACAAGATAAAAGGATACTTTATCATCGTACAAATCACAAGAGTCATCGTATTGCTCAAGGAATCACAATTCCCAAAAAGAGTGGGGATAAAACCAACACCCTGTGTGGAAAGAAGAATAGTTACCTCTAAATAACCAACAAACAAAAAGTTCCAATGAAGATTAACGTGGGATGGGTTGATCCATATATAATTCAACATTTCTCTTCAGCACTTCAAAGATCATATTGTTTCGTTTCTTCAACCATTACAAGATGAGGAACAAAGCATCAAGTAAAAGCATTACAAGCAAGAACAAAACATATCCTTCTCCAGATTATGCTTTGAGGACAAACATATTTGAAGTAGGAAGTTGTGTAACATATATTAAATAATAAATAATAATAAACCACCAAAGATCACATGTTTAAAATGCATGTCTTTACAAGTGTGTGACCATTTAGTGACACTTATACATAATGTTACATGCCATTGTAATCATCATTTATACATTTAATAGATTATATTTATTCTATATGGATTTCTCATACTTGTCTTATTTATTTAGGATATTCAATATATGTATTACGATAGTAGATCCATTACAATATATGAACATTTTTTCATTTTTTTTATTTTTATTTTTTTTATCAACAAAATTTTGTGTGCTTCCAAAATCTATCAATATTGATATATCCTTTTTTTTATGATTCTTTATTTTCAAGGTCCCCGGTTCCATTTATTCTATGATTGCAGCAAGTAATATCATGGGTTTTTTTTTTTTTGAAGCCATGAATTTTGTCAAGGGGTTCTTAGTAGAGGTGGAGTGTATTTAGTTGTCAATGCTTTCATGTCTTCCTTTGTACCTATAGCTTCCGTTTGGGCAACAATTCTTCTTTCTTCTAAGTTTTCCTAGTGTAAGTGATCGTGGTTAATGATATTTTGGGCATGGGTTCATCATCATCAAAATCCAACATGTCTTCTTCATTAGAAGCATATTCCTCTTTTATGTCTACAATCTTGTAGTAATATAATTGTTTTGACATGCATCTATGCTTTGAAAATCATTTTTCTCAACATTTGTGACAGTCTTTGTCATTCTTATCTATGAAACTTCTGATGTCCATTGTTCTAAATTTGATGTGGTGGGATGAATCCAAACTTTTCTTCATCTAGAAAATGGTGTCATTTTGCATGGTTTTGTTCACTCTCATTATAGTAGTGTTGGTGTTTCTTGTTGTAGCCTCTTTCAATAGCCTCACAGTACCTTGGTCATTGATTCATCAATTTGTTTTTAACTTTGCTTCCTTTCTAGCATCATCTACGAAGATAATATTGTGCATCTCTATTTTGTTCCTTATATATTACTTTAGTTCAAGCATGTTTCATTGTTTCAATTGCTCAAATGTTAAACCAAGTATTCGTGTTACCGAAATACCATTCACAGGTATACCCATCCACATTGCCCTTCTAGCATAACCTAGTTAATTTAACAAACCTTTTTTTTTTACTTTGACATTTTGAAATCCTTAAATAATTCATTTTTAACTGCACCCCACTTAACAAATACATTAATTGTTTGGGATTTCCACATCAACCAATCTTATGCAAGCCATCGAAATGCATGGAACCAACAACTGGGCTGAACTTCAAGTGTTGGATCTACTTCTCAAATTGGCAGTGGATGGTTATTTAGACAGATTACAGGTTTTGGGAGATTCCAAACTTATCACTGATTGGATGTGTGCCACTGTAACTTTCATAAATCTAGGGTTTCAAGATTTGTTGGATCAGGTACACTCCTAGAATCCAGGGAGATTCTCTGGATTATGTCTCTTTCAGGCACATAAGTTGTGAATGAATACAGTGGCAGCTATGCAATCCAAATCTGGAGTTGATGCGCAGTTAGGGATGTTGAAACTATAGGAGATAAAAGATAGTGTGCATACTGAGTAGAATAAAGGGAAAGAAAACACAGAACTGGATGCGAAATCTGTAGTTGAGCAGACGTCAAAAGAGAAGGGATTTCTAATCAAAAAATATTGGTCAGCTGGAAAGAGGTTTGGATTAACACAGATAAATATTCATTGTCTTGAACCATTTATAGACCTTGTACTCCAACTAAAGCTTTCTAACAATCTTTTAAGTGAATATCAGACAAACTAATGGCATAATCTGGATAGATAGTGCCATATTGACATCCCGAGGATAGATTTCCAAGTATTGTTCCGATCCGGGCATGATCATATATGTTATGTTTGGTGTCGAAGACTTCTACTATACAAGGAGTATTGAGACCATGACGGAATAATGGAGCTAATCCAATTCTAATTCCCCCGAAATGTAAATAGGAGAATTTCTTTTCAGCAACATATTTTCCGAATTTTTTGATTTCATCTTCAGAAAACAAATTGAGACCAACAATTTGTACAGATGGACCTGATATTTTTATCTTTAGTTCAACTTCTTTTAGCCAAACTTTTTTGGATAGACTAAACAAATATGGAACAGGGTAAACTTCTTTAGAGCTCAAAACTAGCGGGTTCCAAATTTCTGGATCTTCAACCTTTTCATGTTCTACACTATCAGATTCAAGGGATCTACAATCTACTTCAGATACAGATTGTCTATCGATATGTGAGAATGATCTTAAGAAATTGGCCATGTTGAACTTTTACAATCTATTTCAGAGATTCACTAAAGCGACTTTTATCTACACAGCACTTGTATTACAAATGCTTTTGAAGGCTTCCTGGCTAACTTCAGACTCTGTCTATAGAATGTATTGTGTCCAAGGAAGGAGCTATGGCTCTGATACCAAATGGGAAGTTGAGGAGAGAGGTCATAGTTGCGTGTGCATGTTCGGTTGAGGAGAAGTAACCGGCCTCAGATCTGCTGTTTAATAGTCTTCGAATTTGATCAAAAGTAAGTTCTAATACCAAGGCTTTCTATTGTTGCGTTTGCGTTGTGCTTGCTTGGCTTTGCTTAGCCTCGTCCCATAATTTGTGCTCAGTTTAGTAAAGCTTTGCTACAGTGCTGCTACAGTTCTGTGCGCTCCGTGCGCTACCCTGTCGTCTCTCTGTTTATCAATCACCCCCTGTTGTCTCTCTGTTTATCGATCACCCCATTGGTATCAGAGCCATAGCTCCTTCCTTGGACATGATACATTCTATAGACAGAGTCTGAAGTTAGCCAGGAAGCCTTCGAAAAGCATTTGTAATACAAGTGTTGTGTAGATAAAAGCTGCTTCAGTCAATCTCTGAAATAGATTGTAAAAGTTCAACATGGCCAATTTCTTAAGATCATTCTCACATATCGATAGACGATCTGTATCTGAAGTAGACTGTAGATCCCTTGAATCTGACAGTGTAGAACATGAAAAGGTTGAAGATCCAGAAAGTTGGAACCCGCTAGTTTTGAGCTCTAAAGAAGTTTACCCTGTTCCATCTTTGTTTAGTCTATCCAAAAAAGTTTGGCTAAAAGAAGTTGAACTAAAGATAAAAATATCAGGTCCATCTGTACAAATTGTTGGTCTCAATTTGTTTTCTGAAGATGAAATTAAAAAATTCCGAAAATATGTTGTTGAAAAGAAATTCTCCTATTTGCATTTCGGGGGAATTAGAATTGGATTAGCTCCATTATTCCGTCATGGTCTCAATACTCCTTGTATAGCAGAAGTCTTCGACACCAGACATAACATATATGATCATGCCCGGATCAGAACAATACTTGGAAATCTATCCTCGGGATGTCAATATGGCACTATCTATCCAGATTATGCCATTAGTTTGTCTGATATTCACTTAAAATATTGTTGGAAAGCTTTAGTTGGAGTACAAGGTCTAGAAATGGTTCAAGACAGTGAATATTTATCTGTGTTAATCCAAACCTCTTTCCAGCTGACCAATACTATACATCCTAAACTAAGACAACCAATTTTAAAAGATTGTGTTGCTGTAGGAGTGAGCAATGCTCAAGTAGAAGGTGTTCATTATGACAAAGAAGCTTTGCCTAATGACTGGTATATCCAATATAAATCTCTAGCATCCGCAGACAGTTCAAAGAGCAATATTAAAGAATGTTTGTATCAGATGGTGGTGTTAGAATTCTTCCAGACCGACCAAAAGTTTTTTGGCCTATAGTCATGTCAGAAAAACATGTGTTACCAACAATTCAAGAAAATGAACAACCTCCTGTCAGTGGTAGAAAATCTTTTTATCGTCATATTCCTTCACTAGATGAAGCCAGTTCTTCCACTAGTATATCGTTGTCTACAAATCAATTGTACATACTAGAAGAAAAACCTTTCTTTGCTGTAAATAAGATGTTTCGAACATATGTTAGTCATACTCCACCTGTTGATGAATTCCAGTTTGCAAATCAGAGATTTGTAAAAGGAGGAAAATGGCCGCCTAAAACAAAATTCAGTACTTCTTCATCCAATACTAGACAGCCAGCAACAAGAGCTGACTGCGCTCCTTTACTAGAACAAAATTCACAAAATCCAAATGATATGGACCAGGTATACCAGATAGGAAACTATCTAACCACTTGGTGTTCACACGCTGAAGATGTTCTAGATGACTTAGGCAAACAAGTAGATTTGATAAATGCTAATCTAAAATTGCTCTATGATGAGCAACAATAAAAAAAGATAGAAAAGGAAGAAAGAAGAAGAAGGAGACAGAAGAAAAAGGCCAAAGAAATCCCTAAGTTTCAAATAGATATGAGTGCACCCAATTATTGGGATCAGGAAGAAGAAGAATTAGAAGAAGCAGTAACTGTGACTAGTGTAGAAGAGTCCACTTCAAAGAACACTAGAAAACTAACTAGTGAAAAAAAGGAAGCATATAAAACAGATAAACCTTTTGTTTCAAAGAAAGAAGTGATGACCCTTGATCAAGCTGCCTCCAAATTTCCTTCTTTTATCTTGCCATCCATAAATAACCAGAACAAGGCTCATATCCTGAAAGAAGTAAATAAATATCCACGTGTTGAAGAAGATCTGTATGCTTCCAATACAAGTGGCTATATTCTAAATTTGGATAATTCTTCAAACCCTGGAGAATCAATCCGAATTTGGATAGGTGCTCTGTATCAGATGCAGATTACAACAAAATTGGATAATGTATCCATTATGGTCCTAGCAGAAAAACGCATGACTGGTATAGTCTATGATTGGTGGATGGGACCATCAGAAGAAGAGAGAAGAGTCGTCATGGAAGCCGGACTGTCTACATTAGAATTATTGCTAAAGACACAGTTCGTGCCAGAACCAGTTGATGAGAAAAAGCAATTGATAACAGATCTTAGTCGAATGGAATTAAAAGATTTGAAGTACTTTGACCAATTCAGTAAAGATTTCATGGCTAAGGTTTTCAAAGCTAATCTCTCAAATGATGTGGCTCAAAAAATTTCATTTTTGTCAAAATTACCAGGCAATCTAGGAGACCTCATTATGAAAGATCTAGATGTACAGAACAAAAGACTAGATCAAGTTTATTGGGTTGACCTTCTTTTCAGAATCACAGAGAAAGTTAAATACTTATGCTGGCAAAAGAAGGTGCATGACATCACACCCAGTTCAGATGTCTGCAAAATCATGCTACCATGGACACCATTCAAAAAGAAAAAGAAAACAAAGAGGTATGGTAGATTTAAACCCAAGAGAGTCTCAAATCCAAGAAAGCCATTCCGAAAGTATAAATTTTTGAAGAAAAGATCAAAACCAAGAAACAATAATTGTTGTTTCATTTGTAAAAAGGAAGGACATTTCGCACGAAAGTGCCCGCAAAATTCATCAAGTAAACTTAAAGCTTGTATAGATATAGAAGAATTTCAAGATGATTGGTCTATAGTAGAATCAGAAGATGATATTTCAGATGTATATATTTTGACTAAAATATCAGATGCAGAAGAAGAAGAGTGTGTCCAGAAGATGAATATTTGTTTATCCTGTTCAGATGATGATTTTTTAGAAGAGCTCCATTACAGTGAACAAGAAGAAGAAAGTGACATTGAAGTCACTAGCGAAACAACATATGTTTCAGAAGATGAATCCGAAAGTTCACGGTCAGAGCAGTTAGAACAAAAAGGTAAGCAATCTGTGTTACCTTTTCTAGAAGTAAATTCTTTCTGTCCATTTCAGAAAAGAACCACAGCCTCGACCAGTCTTCCAAAACCAGAGATTGATAAAATAGAAGAAAATACTTTGTTAAAAAAGATAGTCAAGACTAATAGCCTTATTTATATCGCGGTTCAAGTTCAAGTAAAAAATGAATGGATATCTGTTGATGCATTCATAAATACCAGTGGGTTGAACAATTTGGCTAGACCATCTCTGTTTAAATCTCTATGGAAACTGTTGCAAAATATACTGGTGTCTGAAACCATAGGAGGATCTATGAGTTTAACTCATTATGTAGACAATACTCCATTAAAAGTTGGGGGGAGTATAGTTAAGATTTCTGCAATACAACATTTTGATCCCTCAACTAGTTTAATGTTGGGAATGCCATTCTTAAATTATGTGCTTCCAGTAACAATCAGCCAACATACGCTGATTATAAATCTGAAGAAGAAGGCTATTGCTGTACCTAGATTGTTTATTGCAAATTTAGAAGCAAGACATGAAAATAGCCAAAAAAGGGTAGGAGGTTAATGTTTCTTTGTTGATGAATTGTTTTCTATTGCCTCACCTTTCTTTATTCCAAGAACATAAGATGGGGCACAACTTTCCATCTAATCAATGGTTAAAGAAAAGAAAATAGAAAAAGAAGAAGAAGAAGCATGAAGCAGATAGGATTGTAAGGTGTCTTTTCGGGAGCGAAATACCTTTGAGCATCACAAGTACCAAACTATTGTCTAGTTGATGTGTGGTGCTATCACTATTGTTGGCATAAGGTACTAGTGCCTTACCTACAAGGAATTGTGGAGTCCAATTCTTCAAGTGGAAAAGCATGATATCAATTCTTGACTGGAGGAACTAATGCAGTTATGGGAGGTCACTATATGCAAATGATGTCCTTGGTTGGCATCATCATTTCTTGTTTGGAGGCTTGCATATAGCACATATGGTGTTTGAAATGTGATTGAGGGCCTTGCATAACATTGCTCAAACATTGATTTACCCTTAGCACATTTATGATGAGGGATATCCATCAACTAAGAGTTTCCTTAAGTATTGTTGGTTAATTATTGCTCCTTGACATAGTGAATTAGTTGTTTGGCATGTTTGCATATGTTCATAGGGTTTCACTTGGATTATTGTTTCATGATTTTGATTGATGAACCTTGAAGTAGTACACCCATCCTTTGTTGCATAATCGATGTCCCTTTTGGTGGATGTCTTGATGACATGGAAAAGTAGTTGTGGTTTGTTAGAAGAATGCTAATGGATATTTATAGTTTGGCTATGATGTGGCATGTTGAGAGTAGTTATTTTCTTGATGGAGGAAATCACTCCCCTTATTTGGCATCTTCTCATGCATTTGGAGGCATTCAGACCTTGCTTGGGTCGTCTTCTACATTGACACCATGGTTTTGGTCACTTGGTATGTTATTGTATCATATGGGTTCTCTTGGTTTGGGAAGATCCTTTATTACTATATTGGAGTGTGTCCTAGCCTCATTACACAATCTCTTAGGGTGAACTATTTATCATATTTCTTGAAGGAGAGGTGTTGGTACATGTGCATTTAACCACTTTGGCACATTGATTGAGGACACCCCACTTCTTTCAAGATGTTATAACAACTTTATGGACAATTATGGCACATGTTTCTATGGGATTATTATTTATGGCCAATTTGGTTGATCCTGGGAGATAATTCCCTAACATCTTTATACTATTTCCATTTGGAGGAGTTACGTTGTTTGTCTACAAGACTCTAATTACCTTGGCATATCCTTTGAAGTCACTCCACTTGTAAAGATGGTCATCACCATTATTTGCAAAAATATTTTTTTTATGGATTACTCTTGAAGGATGAGTTTCTCTCTTCTTGGAGAAACAACCTTAACACATTCTATTTTGGCCATGTATTTGGTATCTCTAGGTGGCTAACTACCTTGTCTAAGAGATTGCTCCCATTTTGGCTTGTGTATTTATAGGTGAAGTTATCTAGCTACATGGGTTACCCACAAAGATCATTTTTATAGGGACTCTCGCTTTACATATACATTTTGGACAAGTTTGCATTTAGTGTTGGGGACTTAGTTAAACCTTAGGACGACATATCGTCTATAAATAGAATCAAAGACTGAAAGAGTAAATCGGGTCATAGAATATATGCCTATAATGTATATCATGGATAATTAGACTCGGTGGGATCGGTAGAGTTTTCCTATAATAAAAATTACCAAAATTCAATTAGGATGCCTCCTTATCAAGCTCTATATGGGAGGCCATGCAGGACACCATTGAGTCGACGAAAAGATGGAAGACGCAGTAATAGTCACGATCAGATTGTTTCAAAATGGAGGAATAAGTAAGATAGATTCAACGAAGTTTAAAGTAAGCACCAAATAGGAAAAAGAGTTACGTTGATGCACATAGTACTGATCAAAGTTTTAAAGTAGGGGACTGAGTTTTTATTTTTATTTTTTTGTTATTCCTAACACTATTCAGTTTGAGAAAGGTATGAAGTTACCACCTCGATTTATAGGACCTTTTAAAATCAAAGAGAAAATTTGACCAGTGTCCTATTATCTTGTACTACCAGCCCACTTGCATAAAACTGATGATGTTTTTATGTATCTGTCCTATAAAATTATGTTTCTGGTGAATCCCACAAACTCGACTCGAGGGAATTATAGGTCTCAAATGTGGGAACCATAATGATCAAACCAATGTGCATATTATACCATAGTGTTCGATAGTTCAGGCATCACTTGGTGGACCAAGTTAAGATACAATGGGACAAGTATAACCCAAGATCTGCTACATGGGAGGATGCAAAGACTATATGTCACAATTAACCCTCACTTTTGACCATTTATGATGTCCATTTTGGCTTAGATAACTACCTATGCTAAGGCTCTATTTGTAGTTCCATGTTATTTATTTATGAACGCTATGTAATATTGATGCATTTAGTTGGACAAGTGAAACTACTTATATAAATCATTAGATGGATTAGGTATTGGTGATTGAAATGTTTGATGTATGACCTAATGTATGACTTACTTGGTTATGATTTATCTAGTGCAGGACTTATCAGAATTATTGTTGTTTCATGTATGGCTTAAGTGGATATGATTTATCTAATGAATGATTTACTAAAATTATGATTTATATAATGTAAGATTTATTTCCAGTATGAACTACAAAATTGACACGTGTGTTGGGCCATGAATACGACCACTTTGTAACACTTATTTCATCCATTTTTACTCTTCTCTATTATATCATCTATTATAATTTATCATTTAAATCCATTTTATAAATGATTTATGCTCTCATGGATGAATATTATTTATTCTCCTTTATTTCTAATAAATTGATTATTATGCATTATTTTATCAATGATAGTTCTAATAAGTTGGTTATAACATTATTCACCATTCTTAGCCTCCAAGGTAACTTCCAGATTGAAGATTTGATTTTTAAATCTGCCAACTCAGAAATTCGCTGGTTTAAGGAGTGACAGTTTTGCGGTTGATATTCTGAGCAAATGAAGACGAATTTGAGAAATCCGGAACATGGGTTTTGTCCAGAACGGGCCCAATTAACTTTAACAAAGAACGGTTTGCCCAAATTCGGCTTGTACAGGGAGAAACGTAGGGTTCTTTGAGCACGATTTTCTCAGATTTGCAGTTGCGGCCGTCCTCAAACTTTAGCTGCAAACCCAAATTCGTCTTGCTTTTGTTAAGAGATGAAAGGAAATATATTTTCTTGTTGATCATCTGGTTAGAATCAACCCAAATTTTTAAAAGAAATCATGTTGTAATTATCTATGTTATAACTGCTCTTTGATCTTTCTCTATTTAAATGAAAACAAAGATCAGAGAGGGAGACTTCAGGATGACTTTGGGGATTCGAATGATGGCGAATTGATGATTTGAATCAGAGATTCAGGAGCAAGGATTCATGATAGGATAGGAGGAAGGAAGGATTGTTTTATGCTGTAAGTCTCAAAGCTTCAACTATTGTAATGATTTCACTATTTAATGATTAATACATAATTTGGGCGTTGCTGTTCACTCTTTTCCTTCTGAAGTAACCCAGCAGCGTCCGCTGGCGGCTAAGGGCCCAGCCTCTGGTGGAGTACGCTGCTGCTGTATGATATCTTTATGCTTCATGTGTGGATTGATTTCTTTTACTCTGTTCAGTAATCTGATGCACGAATGCTATGTTATCATTAATTCATTAATGTTTCTTTCTGAAATCTTTGTGGCGATTCTGCATTATATTATTAAATCTTTTCCAGAATTGATTGCATGGTATCAGTCTGAATCGGGTATTTCTGTTACAGAGCTTTTTTATTGAACATTACCATCATGAGATTTATTTGAAGTTATGATTATTGGAATCCGGAAGTAATGTTGTATTTGGAAACATAGTTATCATCTCAGATTACTATCTTAGTGTGTTGAATGTATATATGATTGACGTCCTGTTTTATAATGAACTGCTGTTCTATAATTCATTTGTAAATATCTTCTCGTAAAGTAAAGATCATTGGAATTGCTTTTGCCGATTGTTATTTGATTGCGGAATGAGAGTTCAATTCTAACTCACGAGATTTAGTTCTTTTAATTGCTGTTTCATTTACTGCTGTTCTATTTCCTTTTGCTATTTCATTTTACTTGCTGCCATTCCATTTACTTGCAATTGCTGCTTTGGTGTGAGAGAAGGTCTAAGGCTGTAGTGAGCCTCAGCAGTCGCTGCCTAGCTCCCAGACCTATGGTCCATGCTCTAATTTCCTTTCCATTAGTTTCTAAAGGGATGGGTTATCATTTCCGCACCCTTGACTGATAAGCTGTCTTGTGTGATTTTATCCTTTTGAAGTAATTTAGTTATAATTTAGCACCCGTCTACTCTTGTGTTCTCTGAACGCTGTACTACTAAACATTACTCTTGAGTAAATAGCCGCCTCAGACTGAGTACACTCTTGAAATAAAAAGTCGTCCCTGGGTTGACAATTAATGTGAAGTAATTAGAGGTGAAAAAGACCATTTTTATCGCTCCACATTTTGGCGCCGTTGCCGGGGAGAGTGTAGCCATTTCTAAAGAGTAGTGTGAATCTGATGAGTGCCTGCTAGGGAAGAGTTGGATCTTAAAAACGGAACGTAAGAACCTGCGTACGGAGCATGTAAAGGCCCTGCTCCCCCGTCCGCTTTCCAGTAGGATTGTTAAAGAACCTAGGGTAGAAATAGATGTTTGAATTTTTGTGTGAATGATTAGGAAAAAGATAGAAATTGTTAAAAAATGAATCACATGATCTCACGCAAGTGGTGATGTAAGCACCACCCATTTCACTAACCGATTGACAGGAACATTTGAAGAAGGAGCCTCGAAGAAACACATGAAGAACATCTTAAACTATGGTAAGAAATGGCTCACGTTTCTACTTTTGAATTTCCTATCAAAGATCTAGAAGTGACACAAATGCACATAATTTCCCCATCTTTACCAAATTTTCATGTTTTAGCAAATGAAGATCCACATACATTTTTGTTTGAGTTTGAAATACTTTGTAGAGGATATGATTATTGTACTAATGATCAAAGATTGAAAGTGTTTCCTCTTACTCTAAAAGGAGCAGCTCTCCGATGGTTCATGAGCCTAGGTGGGAATTGCATCCAATCATGGGAGGACATGAAGAACATATTCTTGAAGAAGTATCAAGACTATTGCAAATCCAATGAAGATATTTTCTATATGATACAAAGGGAAGATGAAAGTTTGGAGGACTATGTAGATCGATTTCAATACAACCTTCAAAAATCAAAATATAAGCATTTGGAGAAAGAGACCTTAAAAACACTTCTTCTTAAAGGGATCAAAGATGAATTTTTAGAACTCTTAAATCTGATAGGAAAAGGTGATGTTTTTCAGTTATCATATGATGATGTTTGTGAGTTGTGCATAAGGTATTCAAGAGGAATCTCCAAGGCTGGTAAGAATCCTAGAGATGTTTTTTCTTTGTTTTCCAAATCTGCTACAAGAACAGGAGACATAAGAGCTGAAATCAATGATTTACTTGAACATTTTAAAGTTCATTTTATTAGCTCTCTAAATGAAAAATTGGACGTTTTGCAGGTTCAGAAAAATCAAGAATTTGATGAAGTGTTTTGCCCTCATGACCGAAAGGAGCATGTCATAGATACTCACTCTTCCTTATCTAGGATGGAAGTAGCATATCAAAGAGGTAAGGAAGCTGCAACAAGGTCAAAACCATGGAAATCATGGCCTACAGGTATGGTTCAAAACACTCCCTCTCCACTTTCTTACTTGCATAATCCATTATGGAATATTAATGTGTTAGGGCAGCCATGTCAATTTCAATATAACCACCTATCTTGTTTACAAGTTGGGCATGGTTCATCTTATGATGGCATGACTACTCTCCCTCATCTTGTAGCACAAGCACATTCTCCATATTCTCCACCAGCTCTTCCACAATATCTTGCTTGCCCATCAAAACCATTCACACAACCCAATCAGCCACATCATCAAAATGCTCCATTCCATACACATTTTCCTGCTCAACTAATTCCACACCCTTACCATAATAAACCAGTACAACATGCTTACAATGTTGAACAGGAAAATTTACCCACCCTTCCCACCCATTCTATCTCACATGTGTTATTAGAGAAAACCTACAATGAGATTCAGAATGTTTCAAATGCAAAAATTGTAGAAGCTATGGAAGAAAATGAGGTTTCTTTTACTATGCATCAACAAGCTATTTTAAAAGCTCAAGAACTTCATGATATGATGGCTATGCGAAATCAAGAAAATAAAGGATACATTGAAGATTGGTTTCACTCCATCATTTGTTTGCAACATCACTCCATGTTTCAACAATTTTTGATACCATTTTTTGAAGGGAAGTTGGCTTCTCATACCCTAATATCCATTAACATGCATTTTTCAAATTTGGGTATGTGCATACATGAGGCCTTATTTCTAACATGGTTCCACTGGAAATACTCTTATACATAAACATAATCAATTCTCAAAGAAGAGTAGGATAGTGGAGAAAATAAAATAAATAAAGAAATAAAACAAACACATTTTTTTATTTTTGTAAAACTAGTTGTTTCTTTTGTTGCAACACGCTATCGAAATCAACATCGGTGATAAATATTTCAATCTATTTGTGTATGTAGATGATTTATAATAGAAATAACAATTCTACAAACACTTATATTCATCTTTATCATCAATTTGAAAAAATGCTTGAATACCACATTTTTTGGCTTGCGGGCTTGATGAACTTTCTGGAAAAACAGTCGGGACAGTCATGTTTTGAGGGACCAAAAGTGAATATTTCTAAAACCTGTTTCTACCCTAGGTAGCCCTTGATGTCTACTTTCTAACCCAATTTGAACCACTCAATTTGGATTTGAAACGAAAAAGTTAGAACCAAAACATTGACTGGTTATCTAGCGGGCAACTCAGGAACAGAGTTGGGACAGTCAATTTTTGGAGGCCTAAATGACCATATTTTTAAAACCTGTTTTTATGGTAGATTCCCCTATGAATCTAGTTTACAATGCAATTGGAATCACTCATTTTCGATATCGTATGGGGAAGTTATGATCAAAATACTGACTGTCTATCGTAAATCAGCACTCTTAAAACTTTGTCTTTCCAGCTGTTCTTTAAAGTATTTGACCTATCAATTCTTCTTGTATCCAAAACCTGTTTCTATTGGAGATAAATAAATGAATCTACTTTCATTTCCAATTTGAATCATTCGAATCCGACATCAAACGAAAAAGTTATGCTTGAAATATCAACTGTTGGTCTAAGCCGGGTAATCGAAAATGACTCTATTATGCAGGTTGTTCTAAACAAATTTGACATATCATATCATTGAGTTTTTAAAACCTGTTTCTATTGGAGATACACCTTTGAATTAGCTCTCATTTGGCTTTGGAATCACTCAATTTGGACGAAAAACAAAGAAGTTGTGATTAAAACACTGCTGGTTAGTATGGTCGACCACTGCTCTCCCGCAGGTAACAAATAAATTTTACTTTGTTATTTTCTCTGTGGATTTGTTCTACAGAGTAACTACTTGTTAGTTTTTTACATAATTCTTGGATTAAGGGAGCCCGTACACCTCTCTTTCTTCATGATTTAATGTTTTATTGCAGGTAGATACTCGTTTTTTGCAGGTCTTGGGAAAATAAAGAAGGTCAATTTATGGACGAGTGATTCTTGAAAGAAATTTTTTAATGAAACAAAGGAATTTCATCCAACTTATTACCTAACGGATTCATAATAGAAGAAATGAAGAATTGATTTCCATTTGAAGATTCATGTCATCTTTTTGCTGCCAAAACATTTTTTTTTTTTTTTTTTAAATATCATTTTTTTACATAATATCATAGCTGTTGTAACTTAATTTACATATTGTTTTTAAATAAAATGTTGTTTCTTTTCTAATTTCTTTTATATTTTGTGTTTCAGGTGTTGCTTCATTCAAACTGTGACCCATCCTCAGCTTCAATACAGTGAACAGCTAACTCATTCTTTGCGTGTTTGCATTTTATGGTTGTGTATTTTGTTGTTCCTTTTCTGAAGGGACAGCATTTGTGTGCATTTTTGTCGTTCCTGCTGTTCCCTTTTCAAAGGGACATCATTTTCGTTTTGCTATCTATTTTCGAAAGGAATAGCACTGTTTGGTTCAGCCATTCATTTTGTTGTTCATTTTTCACAGTTCATTTTGCTGTTCCTTTTCGAAACGGAACAACTGATGTTCCTTTTCGAAATGGAACAGCACTTCTGCACTTTCACGTTGGGTGTGTTTTTGCTGTTCTTTTTCCAAAAGGAACAGCATTTGGTGTGTTTTTGCTGTTCCTTTTTTTCAAAAGGAACAACAGTGCGTGTTTTTGCTGTTCCTTTTTCAAAAGGAACAACAGTTTGAGTTTTTGCTGTTCCTTTTTCAAAAGGAACAACAGTGCGTGTTTTTGCTGTTCCTTTTTCAAAAGGAACAACAGTGCGTGTTTTTGCTGTTCCTTTTTCAAAATGAACAGCAGTTTGAGTTTTTGCTGTTCCTTTTTCAAAAGGAACAACAGTTTGAGTTTTTGCTGTTCCTTTTTTTCAAAAGGAACAACAGTGCGTGTTTTTGCTGTTCCTTTTTCAAAAGGAACAGCAGTGCGTGTTTTTGCTGTTCCTTTTTCAAAAGGAACAACAGTTTGAGTTTTTGCTGTTCCTTTTTTCAAAAGGAACAACAGTGCGTGTTTTTGCTGTTCCTTTTTCAAAAGGAACAACAGTTTCGCGTTTTTGTGTGTATTTTTGTTTTTTTTGGTATGCATTTTCTTTGTTGTTCCCTACACAGAACACCACTTTCTTTTTGAGTGTTTTTGCTGTTTCTCCCAAAAAAAAAAAAAAAAAAAAAAGCAACACTTTGAGAGTATTTTTGAGGGCAACCCTTTCATTTCTCTTGTGAGATTATTCATAGTTCAGCTCAACCACATTCTCCTGATTCTCTTTCATGGCATGAAGTACACTATTTTTATGAGGACATGAATTATGGATTCTTTTGAAGCGAGTTATTATCATTCACGTTATGATCTTTAACAGGACAACTCCTTGATGATAGATTCTTTTCAGAAGGGACACAATTATTTATATATCACTTTACTGCATTGTTTTCTGTTGAACATGATATTGATTGACCATCTTAAATACCATGCTGGTTCCATCATCCCTGGTTATAATCTTCTCTGTCTATAATAAATGAGATTATGGGTATATTTTTTTTTTCTATTGACATCTTCAACTTCTTCCGCCATCCCTGCTCTTAAGGAGTACTGAGCCTCCCTCTTTTTATCATAAAAATGTGTAATAACAATAACAACAAAATTTTGTTCGCAGATGGAGGATAGGGGGTCTTATTACGAACCAGCCTACCATGTTCATAAGGTTGTAACAAAGTGACATTCCCATTATGGCCACCACACCAGGGTTATGATCCATTGGATAGCCCAATTATCCTTGGAACAGGAGGTCTCATCACGAGCCGGCCTAATCACTTTTTGCTACATCCCAGTGAATGGCAGTGTGATTATCTGGTTACCACGCCAGCACACTGATCTCTTCTGTAGAACAGCACTGTAACTCTCCATTTATAAATTGAGGATCCTGGCTCATATGGGTTAAAAAGCAACCCTGCCGAGGCTATGGACGCCTGCTGGCAGCAGCGGCTCGCTTATGGTATTGAAGTTATATCTTATCGTCAATTATTATTATAATACCCTTTTTCTTATTTTTTTCTTTTTATCAGAGAAGTTATTTCCTTAACTTTTTCCCTGTTTTGAACCTTTATGCATGAGAAATTGTTTTATGATCAATCACATCATTTTCAGCTAGAATACCGTCAGCAAAGCATCTTTTTAGCATATTGTTGTCTTTTTTCGTTTTGCATAAACTATCATCACTCCAAAGCGTCCTATCTCTTATTCATAACTATCTTTACACACTTTGCTCTCAAAATAACCATAACTTTCACCGTCCTATCATTGATAAGTGTACTCTGCCTCTCTCACTGATATATTGTTCATTCCATTGCCTTGCCGTCAGCACCACCCCTTTCATATGCTTTATGGTTATGGAACCCATTTTCCAATTGGAGGGGGGAATGTATGCATTATGGGATTGCATGCGATATGATTACTGCACTTTGCCATACCTTGTTGATTTGACAACATATTAGTATTGCATGTATACATAAGTTTTTCTAATTGAAATTTTGCATGCATTTTATCTGTTGCTATTCAAAGCTAACACTATGGCTTCAAGAACATTGTATGCACAAGTATGATTTGTTTACAGGAGAACAACAAGTATGGGCAGAATTCTATTCGTAGCATGACCACACTATTGCACTTCACAGTAGAGGCTCGCGAACGTGAACAATTCTTCAGACATGATGTGTTTCCCTGGATTCCACCTTTTGCATCACTTTTAGCACCAACTCTGCCTACATCAGCTTCAACAATTGCCAGTATTTATATGTCATTCCACATTTTTGGAGGTAAAACTTGAGGTAAAATTGCATAGTTTTCTAATTTATTATAAATTTAGGAGAATCTAATGAAAATCCATTTTGAGCATTATTTGTCATCCTTCATTCCACATCTTTACCACTTCCCCTTTTTCAGCAGCATGTCATTTTCGAGTGTGGGGGAGTGTTCTTTTCATTCATTTCTTTCTTATGACCACGTCATTCATATTCTTTATCATCCATTGCTATTCTTATTCACTCTCAACACCTCCCTTATTCCATGTTGTTTTACACCAAGCATAGAATTCAATAGCTGGTAGCAACCCCCTCTATTTGTTTTCTAGCATCGCATGAGAGCATGCTAATTTTTCAGAGAGGGGGAGGAATTGCTATGCATGATGGATGTTTTCTACTTTCTTCCTTATTGAAGGCATACAATTTCATTTTTATACTGTGCAGAAATTGATTTCCACATATTTTTAAAACTATGAACTCAATCCTTGTAATTTTTGGAAAACACATACGTATCATTAATACAAATCCACACAATTTCAAGAAATATTGGTTCATAAAATTTCGGAAAACATGCACTCTCACCTACAGCCATTCTGTTTATATCTCATGATCCATGCATCAAAACGATCTGATTTTTGGATCATAGGAGCCTTCATATATTACAAATCTACTTGCAACATTTCAACAAAAGCTGGTTTGTAGTTTTTGAGAAAATGGTTAATGAAGTTTGCTGTTATCTATTTCATATTTTGCTGCAACTTCATATATACATATAATTGAATGTCAATGTAAAAATTGTTATGCCTTCATCAAGATTAGTAAAAGTGAATATTCATTAATTAAGGAAGAATTCATTTGTTCTATCCATTTCATGAGCTGAGATGAACATATTTTTTATCGCTTGGTTAACACATGGGTTTTTGTCTTTGGGTTGCATGAAGACATGCAATATATTCAGTTTTCGTTGCATGAGGACATGCAACATATTGAGTGTGGGGGTATGTTGGGCCATGAATACGACCACTTTGCAACACTTATTTCATCCATTTTTACTCTTCTCTATTATATCATCTATTATAATTTATCATTTAAATCCATTTTATAAATGATTTATGCTCTCATGGATAAATATTATTTATTCTCCTTTATTTCTAATAAATTGATTATTATGCATTATTTTATCAATGATAGTTTTAATAAGTTGGTTATAACATTATTCACCATTCTTAGCCTCCAAGGTAACTTCCAGATTGAAGATTTGATTTTTAAATCTGCCAACTCAGAAATTCGCTGGTTTAAGGAGTGATAGTTTTGCGGTTGAGATTATGAGCAAATGAAGACGAATTTGAGAAATCCGGAACATGGGTTTTGTCCAAAACGGGCCCAATTAACTTTAACAAAGAACGGTTTGCCCAAATTCGGCTCGTACAGGGAGAAACATAGGGTTCTTTGAGCACGATTTTCTCAGATTTGCAGTTGCGGCCGTCCTCAAACTTTAACTGCAAACCCAAATTCGTCTTGCTTTTGTTAAGAGATGAAAGGAAATATATTTTCTTGTTGATCATCTGGTTAGAATCAACCCAAATTTTTAAAAGAAATCATGTTGTAATTATCTATGTTATAACTGCTCTTTGATCTCTCTATTTAAATGAAAACAAAGATCAGAGAGGGAGACTTCAGGATGACTTTGGGGATTCGAATGATGGCGAATTGATGATTTGAATCAGAGATTCAGAAGCAAGGATTCATGATAGGATAGGAGGAAGGAATGATTGTTTTATGCTGTAAGTCTCAAAGCTTCAACTATTGTAATGATTTCACTATTTAATGATTAATACATAATTTGGGCGTTGTTGTTCACTCTTTTCCTTCTGAAGTAACCCAGCAGCGTCCGCTGGCAGCTAAGGGCCCAGGCTCTGGTGGAGTACGCTGCTGCTGTATGATATCTTTATGCTTCATGTGTGGATTGATTTCTTTTACTCTGTTCAGTAATCTGATGCACGAATGCTATGTTATCATTAATTCATTAATGTTTCTTTCTGAAATCTTTGTGGCGATTCTGCATTATATTATTAAATCTTTTCCAGAATTGATTGCATGGTATCAGTCTGAATCGGGTATTTCTGTTACAGAGCTTTTTTATTGAACATTACCATCATGAGATTTATTTGAAGTTATGATTATTGGAATCCAGAAGTAATGTTGTATTTGGAAACATAGTTATCATCTCAGATTACTATCTTAGTGTGTTGAATGTATATATGATTGACGTTCCTGTTTTATAATGAACTGCTGTTCTATAATTCATTTGTAAATATCTTCTCGTAAAGTAAAGATCATTGGAATTGCTTTTGCCGATTGTTATTTGATTGCGGAATGAGAGTTTAGTTCTAACTCGCGAGATTTAGTTCTTTTAATTGCTGTTTCATTTACTGCTGTTCTATTTCCTTTTGCTATTTCATTTTACTTGCTGCCATTCCATTTACTTGCAATTGCTGCTTTGGTGTGAGAGAAGGTCTAAGGCTGTAGTGAGCCTCAGCAGTCGCTGCCTAGCTCCCAGACCTATGGTCCATGCTCTAATTTCCTTTCCATCAGTTTCTAGAGGGATGGGTTATCATTTCCGCACCCTTGACTGATAAGCTGTCTTGTGTGATTTTATCCTTTTGAAGTAATTTAGTCATAATTTAGCACCCGTCTACTCTTGTGTTCTCTGAACGCTGTACTACTAAACATTACTCTTGAGTAAATAGCCGCCTCAGACTGAGTACACTCTTGAAATAAAAAGTCGTCCCTGGGTTGACAATTAATGTGAGGTAATTAGAGGTGAAAAAGACCCTTTTTATCGCTCCACAACGTGGATACTAGACTTAATAATATGATGTTTAAGATCACGTATCTATATCTGTTTTGTTGTTATATATATGCATGGATGAGAACTAACCTGCAGATTGGAAAGAACTATATGATAACCAATATCTAATCTTCCATTAGGGAAGGTCGAGACATCCAATGAGGAATGGTATGATATACATTGTTCTATTACATTTGATATCTACTTGATATGCACTCTTATGAAATGGGTAAAATGTAAATGATAGGTGAAAAGACTACTTGGTTGGATTATTCGATGACGAGTATCCAAACAGCGCTATAGTGTGGTCCATATTAGGGTGTTGACCCTAGTGTAAGGAGGGGTGGAGGTATTTCCCACCGTGTAACCTCCAAACCTAGAATCGTGGGAGGGCAGTGATGGACACACTCCCTTAGATGTGTGATGATGATTGCTAGTTTCCTACTAGGGAAGTTAGGTCGATATAGTCGATGCTTCCACCATATTGGTTTTATCAGTGGTTAGATTGGTATAGTCGATGCCATAGTATATAACAACAGAGGATGGATAGGGTGGGAACAGAAGTAGGTTATGAAGGATAGGAGGATATAGATTAGTTGAAGACTCTTGATGGGATGTGATCTCAGTGTCTGACTTATCAAATTTTACTACTATAACTCTCTCTCTATTTTGTTATGCCTTATTATCAAACTGCTTTTAACTCCTTGTATCTTTTCACTCTAACTTCGAGACAAAGTTTTCTGAAGGAGGGGTGTATGTAATGCCCTATTTAATCTTATCATGCAAAGTTTATTAGTGTTTAGATTACCTGAAAATATTGACTTATAATTATCAAGAAATATTGGTACATAACTACATTGGTGAAACTATAAATTTATTACTGATATAAATTTTATTATTGTTATTATTCAATTCCCATCTTGTTTTCTCAAATTTAAATTTTGATAGGATATGGTCTCCTTCCATTTATTCCAATTTAAATATCCATATCCCAATGTGTCTTCTCAAAATTTCCTTGGGAGAAGATATGGCCCTCTCCAATTAATTACCAAATTATATATCCATATCTTATCCCCAAAATGTCTTCTCAAAATGTCTTTGGGAGAAGATATGTTCTCCCCAATTAATTACCAAATTAAATATCCATATCTTATCCCCAAAATGTCCTTTCAAATTACTTGGAAGAAGATACAGTCCTCCCCAATTAATTACCAAATTAAATATCCATATCTTATCCCCAAAATGTCCTCTCAAATTTACTTGGAAGAAGATATGATCTTCCCCAATTAATTTCCAAATTAAATATCCATATCTTATTCCCAAAATGTCCTCTCAAATTTACTTGGGAGAAGATATGGTAAGAAAAGTCAAATGAAAGGATGAGGTGGTAGTTATGACATTAATTATAGGTGGTTGAGGTGGATGGGAGGAAGAGGCATAAAATGGGAAGGATGATGAGAGCAGAGGGGGATCCTTGGTCTTGGTTTTGGTTTTGGTTTTGGTTGTGGTTTTGGAGGATTTTGTTTTGGGAGGAAGGTGGAGAAAAGAGAAGGGAGAGAAGGAGAGTGTTTGTTTAACTTAGACACACTACATATGGTTGGATTTGGGCTCGGAGGATTAGGGAACCCGTGGAGGTTCCCTGGGCTAAGAAATACTTCCTAGTTGGCTGGGAGGCAAATCCAGTTGGGTAGTCAAGAGGAGCATGGAGCTCAGGAGCATCTCAACTAAGCTATTAGAATATGTATTATCAGTGATTTATTTTAGTTATGTAAATTATTACAATCTATACATGTTGCAGATAAATTGTTACAAGTTATACATGTTGTAGATTAAATTAATTTATGTTCGTGCTTATGATGTTTTATAAACATGAAATTTTCCTTGTTATGAAAATTAGCGAAATTTATCTGAATGAGTGTAGTAGTAGTTAGAGGACCTATAGTTGGGTCCTCACATTAAACAATTAATCTATGTAAAACAAACCATTCATGAGAATATGAAAGAAATGGAAAACATCTATATTATTCTCACAAATCTACAGGGTGGCCTTTTGAGGACTGTGAGGTGTTGAAAACTCAGATCAAGAGAAGAGATTTAAATCACAATTTTCATTCAGAGTTGCACCATATTAAAAAAATTACATTGAATGAAAAAAATAGAGTTCTTCTCCTTCAATAAGCAACAACAATTACAAATTAATATCATCCTTGACATCTTTGATCATCCCTCCTCTCATCAAAGAGACTGCAATTTATAAAATTTTGAGACAATTAACAAACTTAGAATTTTCTTGCTTGAGTTTTGGTCAAGAGAGAAAATAAAATAAAATTTCATGGATTTTTGGATCAAAGATCAACCCAGATCTGATCAAACTTATCTCTATGCCATGAATTTGCTAAAGAACAACTCGTTCAGTTCTTTTTGTTGACTGTGCATTAAATGAAAAATTGGAAAACTGTATATCCATGTTATCTACAAAATAAGGCTCCAAAGAACTTCAAATATCTCTCAAATGGTAACAAATTTGAGACAAATTCTCCATAACAACTTAATTGGGCCCGTTTTGAACAAAACCCATGTTTTCATTTTCCGAAATTCACTTTCGTTTTCTCATAAAACGCATTTGAAGTGGAATGGTCAAAACTGTTGCGTTTTTCCCTTGATTTAATGCTGGAAATATACACGTACAAGTTGGGTGGAATTTGACCAATAGAAATCCATATTGGAACCTTTAGAAACAATTTCCATGTGCCAAATTTCCTTCTAGAGTGGTGCTACTACCTAAACCATGGAGATAGCTACGAAAACTTGACAAAACTGCAAAAACTTGAACTTGCTAAACCGTTATTAGAAAAACGAAGAAAAAATCTTCTTAATTAATTAAAAATAATGGAAATAATAATAATAAACCATGTAAACATGCATGCGGGCATTTGGTGCGTTTATGAAGAAATGTGGTTAAAAATGATGACAATGGGTGAATGGAATGATGCGAAAATGGATGGTTTCATCAATAAAATCATGACAAGTTGGAGACCCAACATTCCCCCACATCGGATATTTTGCATGTCCTCATGCAAACAAAGCATTGCAAAGTTTCATAATCCAACTAGTTCCTTGTGTTCCTTTATTCTGTCATTTCAACTAAATCCTTGACCAAAGCTCCAAGAGAGCAATATTGGCCCTTTATCTCAATAAGATGCTTTTTTCTCTTTCTTTTTTTCAAGATTACTAATCTGGTAGCATAATTCTTTGTTTCTACACTTGCTTGTTGTGTCATTAGAGTAAGAAAGAAGAGTTACCCATCCTCCTTTGAAAGTCAAACAACTTGAAGTCTTCACATACGACGCTGCTCATGGATGCTATAGAGATAGAAGTGATACCTGCTGATTTGTTATTTCCTTAATATAAACAAACCTTCATTATTTATTATATGCAACTTGTGTGAAAGGAAATGATGCACAAATAGTAGCATATCCAAGTACTTGTCACTATTTTAAGCCTTTGCAAATATAACTCTTTCAATAACTTGGAAACAACTTACAAGTTTCTTGTCACTACTTAATTGTGCTCAAATTGTTCAAGCCTTGGTAGAATACCGTATTGTGAAAAACACATCAAGAAATTTACTCCATCTATAGAATGTGCTTTTCATCCTTGTGAAGTTCATCCCAATATTTCAACAATGTTATCAAATAGTTTCTTCAATAATTCACAAACTAATGAATGAAGAAGACTTCCCAATGTGAAGCTTTGACAAGATGAGTTGCACATAACACAAAATAAGAGTTGTTGGTGAGGGTTATACAACTTATCAAAGCCTAAAATATGCTTCCAAGTGATTTCAAGAGTGTGTGAACAAAGCCTTGTTGCAACCTTCTTCTTCTTGTGGCTTTGTACTCATCATTTCTTGGCTTCCATTAAAAATTTGAAGATGAACAATATGACACATAATTTAAGTGCTCCATGTACCTTTTGATCATGTGCTACAAACATGTACCATGAAGTCAAGTTTTTCTATTTGTAAAATAATTCTTTTTCTCAAGAACATCATGTTGATGGACCATTAAGGAAAACATGGATTAACAAGAAGAGAAAGTTTAAACAAGAGAGTGGTGAAAGCATATAAGAACATCATTATGACCATGGAAAACAATGAGATGATTGCATGAGTGGCAGGACTTTGTTGATAAAGAATCAATCATAGCTTGTGGGATTGGTTGTTAAAAGGCATGACAAAACATAATGGGAGATAAATTGGAACTACATGTTTACATTAGCTTTTCATCAAAATTTCTAGAATTTTTAACAAATTAAAAAGTTTAAGGCTAGTTTTACCTCAAGTTTACCTTTTGGAATTGGAGAAGAGAACACGATCTAATGGTTGATTTGGTGTTGACTTCGATAAGGTACTTTGATTCATGATGCGTTGACTACCACGTTGACCTTGCTCCACAAAATGTATCTTTTTCATGTAGCAGATTTGTTTTTCCAATTTCTCTCAAATGGTAAATAAGATTCTCCCGAAATTTTCTGAGATTATTACCATTACTATTATGCATCTTTCCACAAAATATCTTGACCAATGGGTGCACATATCTCGAGAAAATTGAGAAATTGATGTAGGTGAAGGTGACCAACTTCTTGAAAAATACACTAGAATTTATTTACCCTACCTCAATGCATTTACCATAAAAATTTCAGGACCAACAGATGCATAATTTGCAAGATATGGTCAAATCAATTTATGTCCCGTTTCACCCTTCACGTTGCCCAATGTTGTAAAACAAACATATGCTACAAACTCATTTTAAGGCCAAATTGAGTGATTCAAAAGGGAAATAGTGTATTTTAACCTTTTTTACCACCACATGCCTTCAGAATCCACTTTTGATGATGAGAAGGAGCTGTTGTGCAAAAATACCAAATTTTGTCCTAATTTGTGCACAGTGGTAAAAATTGAAAATATGCCTTAAAACCTGCTGAAAAGTCTTGGAAAAGTGCTATTTTTTTGAATTATGTCTGCGTCGTACTCAATTTACCATATTATGAGAAAACTCAGTAGCTTAGAATTTTTTATATCTGCTCCAACGTCTTGCAGTATTTGTGCCAACACTACCTCTGGAAGAAGCCGCTACAACAAAAAATAAGGTTGTTACAACAATAACTGCAGAAATTTCAACTTTCCATCGCTGTTGCAGAAAATGTCAATTTTTGCAGAAATTTGTTTTCTCCAAGTTTGAACTGCTAAATTGGATTGTGTACTGCATGCTGAAGTAGAAACCATGAAACATAATGCGTATTGTGTTATGAAACTAGCTCAAGAAAAGATAGAAAAGATAGATCAACGCCTTAGAATTCAGCCTCTTCGAGGGGGCAACCTCCTTTACATTACATAAATGAAAAATTCTTGGATGATACAAATGACAAAACCTCCTTTCTATATATAGGAGTCTAAGGAGTCACAATATAATCCAGCCGACCTAACAATAATAATATAAAGCCACAAAAATAACAATAGAGGGATTCTATGGGGCACAGAAATAACAATATGGGGGTAATAGGGGCACAACAATATAAATAAGGGGTATAACTACAATATTAATGGGGTAATCACTAGTATTATAGGGACCCAACATGCCCCTCTCCTTCAAAAAAGTGTTGTCCTCAACGCTTGAGTAGTTCTGGATACTTCTGCATAAAATTCTCATCCTCCCATGTGGAATCTTCAGCGGATAAGTTCTTCCACTTGATAAGATACTCTGAAATTGATCGATTTCGTAGCTGTCGAGTTCTTGTTTCTGTGACTGCTTCCGGTTCCAATATAATTTTTCCTTCCTCATCAAGTTCTGGCAATATTGTTTGAATTGGGAGCTTGTCACCTATAACCTTCTTTAAACATGAAACATGGAAGACTGGGTGCAATCGAGAAGCTGCAGGAAGCTCCAATTTGTATGCCATAGTACCAATCTTTTGCAACACCTTGTATGGACCATAATACTTTGGTGATAATTTATTATCCTTCTTAGCTTGCTTTAGGGACATTTGCTTATATGGTTGTAGCCGTAGGAATACCCAATCACCTACATCAAAACTTCTTTCACTGCGATGTTGATCTGCCTGTTGTTTCATTCTATTTTGTGCCAACACGAGGTTATCCTTTAAGAGTTGGAGGACTTGTTGTTGATGTTCGATGTGATGTTCCACTGCCTGAACCTTAGAATTTTCTCTTAAATATGATGTGATGGATGGTGGTTGATACCCATAAAGTGCCATAAATGGGGTCATTTTTGTTGCTGTATGGAAGGAAGTGTTATACCACCATTCAGCCAGAGGCAACCATTTGACCCATTGTGTCTGTTTATCAGATACAAAGCAACGAAGATATCCTTCCAAACATTTGTTTACTATCTCAGTTTGCCCATCAGATTAAGGATGATAAGATGAGCTCTGAGCTAACTGAGTACCAAGACAAGAAAATAATTCTATCCAAAAATTTCCAGTGAAAATGGGATCTCTGTCACTTACAATAATCTTTGGGTTTCCATGTAGCTTTTGAACTGTTTCCATAAATGCAGTAGAAACTGTACTGGCTTTAAATGGATGTGATAATGCACAAAAGTGTGCATACTTGGTATGTCTGTCAACTACCACCATGATGACACTCTTTCCCTCAGACTTGGGTAAACCTGTGATAAAATCCATTGAAACCTCCTCCCAACGTTGGCTTGGAATGGATAAAGGTTGTAATAGACCCGGTGTCTTAATTGTTTCAACTTTATTTTGCTGGCAAACCAAACATTCCGCCACAAACTTTTGAATATCTGATTTAAGGCCATCCCAAAAAAATTCCTTCTTAACCCTGTGGTAAGTTTTTAAAAATCCTGAGTGCCCTCCTGTTGAGGGCCCTGAAATTGGGTCAACAATAAGGGGGATACCCACCCAGTCGGGAACCTGGTTGGCGGCTCCGTGCCCGTTTGGTGTAGTGGGTCCGACTGGGGATAATGGGTCCAGCTTCTCAATCTAAGGGGTGTGTGTGTGTGTAGATTTTGATGATGTGTGTGTGTGTGTAGTTTGATGATGCTAAACTAGAAGTAATTCTAAACTAATTTAATTCTAACCTCTAAACTGATTCTATGCTACAGTAATCTAACAAAAACAACACATTTAATATACACTAACCCGAGGTATAATTTTTCCATTATGCGATCTAAAAAGATTTCATACAATAATTGGTAATAAAGATCATTCAGCTATCATAAGAATATAAATCAATTAAGATAAACCATTCTGCATAAGAAGTTAAGAAAAACAGTTGTGAACAGCATATCGCATAATAAGTTATTCATATGTCAAGCAAAAATAAATGACTCCACCGTACAAAAGTGCCAAATGGTAACCCACACATTCATACGTTAACATATAAACAACATCAGCTGTATATTACTCTAAGAATATGAGCAGGAATTCGTCAAGAGATAAAAGTACCATTTATGACTGATTTTTACTCACAACCTTCAAGCAATAACGATTTATCTCTACTTACTTCTAACGTCTACTAAGAGTACAGAAGTGCAACATCAGTAGCAGACATTAAAATGCAAACATAAATAAATCTTGATCCATCCATTCATCAAAAACCCCCTCCGAGGGTGCAAAAGTGCATGTTCTGAGGACAAGTTTTTTGACAAATTTCCGGACCCTTCTCCAATGCAATGAGAAGGGTTAAATACTACTAACTGACTAATCTTAATTACACGAATTTAGGAAATGGCTTCAAATGACCGCCCTTTTACTAAAACAAATTTATTTCTAAAAATTGAATCTAATTTCTAACCGTTTCTGTATCTGCTCCTTAGTGCTGTAAGCAATGCGCTGTTCACCTAGAAAGAGTCGGCTGGTTGTTCTTTCCTTTTGTTCGAGCGATAAAAGTAGAAATAACAAGAGCTGGCACCTCTTTCTGACAAACTAGAAGATATTTTTGAAAATCTTCTTCTGGAGGAGTGTCTTCGCGGAGTGTATACTTAGTATAACTCAGATTTCTTTCAAACTGATTGTTTTGTTGCTATTTCGGTTTCCAGCCGTGCGAATGACTCAATGAGTTAGGGATTTCGTTGCCTGAACAACCTTCTATATTGAAACTTGCTTCCGTTCTTTGTTCCAGGCTTTTCTGGGACGTCTTCCCTCTTTAGCGTTTTTCTTTTTGCTTTAGCCAATTCGGGCTTCAGGATCTTTTGTAAACGCTTTGCTTTTGTGCGCCTTTGACTCTGAGTCCTGGATAGTCTATTTCCATCAGTATCTGTTGAGTGATACTCTGGAATCCGTGGTCCTGCTGCATGCGGCATCCATTTGCGAAGTCATCTCCTCTCTGTTCTTCTAGTATTGGTGCTTTTCCCTTTTCCTTAGATGTTTCCTGCATATAGATTTATATTAGTTGCTGCCTTATAGTTCACGTAAAGAAAAAGAGACACGACGAAAAGATTGACATGAAAGCATTAAGTTCTAATGAATGCATAATCATGATACTCATAATGACTTGACTCTTCGAAAAACGCAACACAATCATCTTTGGATACTCAGGCGTACAATCATTAATTTCCCTTAAGGTGCGCGTTAAATTTTGGGGCTACAGATCATGCCGAGGAAATTCTGCGATGAGTGGTTTCGGCGATTTGCATCGCAGCATCGAGGATTGCGATGTCAAGAAGTGTCATCGCAGCAATTGATAGTCTCATTCGTCGCAGATCGCAAATCGCAGAATCGCAATTTGTAAGATCGCAGATCGCAATTTTCGTTTTATTACTTTGCTCTGCTTATGCGACGTTGCGATATGCGACATCGCATATCGGCTGTCGGCGGTTCCTTAGGTTTTCCTTTTAAGAGCGCTCTTAATGCATGCGATGCGATGGATTTCGCGTCACATTTTTGCAGCGTATTTATGCGCTTAGGAAAACGCTTCACTCTACCTTTGCGATGCGATATAACTCTCAGGGAGTTAAATACAAAAATTTTGATAAAAATATTTTTGGATTTTTGTTAAGGGTCCCCCTTTGCTTGATATTATTGCTAATATCCAACAAAGAGGGGGGTTGTTGGTGACCACAACAATGGCGATTCACTGTGAAGAACCAGTTATCTCTGCTTTTCTATTGATCTTTCACTTCCGAAACAACAAAATTTTCACATGTCTAAATTTTGTTATGGACAGATAGAGTAGATTATCCCTCATCCTGTCAACGATACTTTGTCTCAACCCTTTTTATATTCCAATTGTCTGCTTCCTCAGGCTTATTTCTTGCATTCACACCAGACATTACTCGGTCTTTATTAAAGATAAAATAAGGTCTTCTCTGTGTACTGGCTTTAAAGTATGCTCATTTGTCGTAGGTAGAGCCTCTGCTGCCCGCAAGCGTCCATAGCCTCGACAGGGTTACCATGTTATCCAGCAATGATCCTTTTTCCTGCTTGAGGTTATTTACAATATTCCAGAGAAAAATCCTTTTGACACTTTTTCCTTTTTTATTCTCTAAAGAACAATGTCTTGGTTTGGTGGCCAAATTATTACATAGTCATTCACTTGATTTACACTTTTGCTGAACAAACCGGCTCGTGATGAGACCTCTTGTCTTTTGATTGCAACAATCTTAAGTCGTTGCCCTGTTTTGATAGAAAGTATTGGCAAAGTTAGCAAGTTATAATATCTGTGATCATGATAAGCCGGCTCGTGATGAGACCTCTTATTCTTTGAGATATAGTGTTTTCATGGATTGTTTCTCTGAACGCTGCGATTTCCTTTTAGCAGGGAGGCAATCATTGTTTTTCCTTAAGAAAGCTCTGGACGACAATAATAGAGTTTTTGAAAACAACAGCTTTGCAGAGAATATTTATTTTATTATTGATGATACCTTTCATTGTGCTGATATAAAACAATTTTTTACCAAAGGTTGCTTTCATCAAAGTTTTTTGAGGTTGAAACTAACATCGTATTCAGGGTAAAGTTAACTCTATTTGTCAATAATAAAAATCAGATTTTTCAAAAATTTTGCTACTTGTACAAGCGAAATCAAAATCTGATAGAGAATTAGCGTGCTCTTTCATGAATCCTTTTAAATGATCATTTACAACCGGTTTTATTTCTAAGAAAGAGAAAGACTAAAATAAAAACTAAAACTAATCTACAAAAATAGAAGAATGCTCTTCTATGGAAAATACATTTTAAGAATCTGTCCATTGACAGGCAAAGAATCTCTTCTACCTGCCAAATCCTGCAACACAAACGTCGATGGGCCTATGACTTCTACAATCTGAAAAGGACCAAGCCACAGCTTCTGAAATTTCGTATGTTTGCCCTTTTCTTCATGAGCCTTATCCCATTTTAAAACTAAATCTCCCATCTGAAAGTTTTTTCTGGTTATGATGTTTGAGTCAAAAGAGGATTTTATTAGCGCTTGGTGATGAGCATGGGTTTTCTTAGCTTGTTCTCGTTGTTTTTTAGTTTGATTATTTCCATTTGTCTCAATTGTAAAGAGGAAGTAGATACTTCATCGATGTATTGCACTAAAGACAAAGAGGGAATGACTAGGTGAGTCGGAAGAACCACTTCTTTCCCATAAACTAAGTTAAAGGGAGAAGTGCCGATTGAAGCTTTCTTCGTGATTCTATCAGCCCATAAAGCATTTACCAGCGCTTTGTGCCAATTCTTTTGGTTTTGGTCAACTGTTCTTTTAATAATCCTATTTAGGTTCTTGTTTGTTGATTCGGCCAATCCATTACCTTGCGGATAGTAGTTGGCAGAATATTTCAGTTTAAACCCTCTTTTAAGCACAAACCCAGTCATGGTATTTCCAGAAAAGCATGAGGCATTATCAAACATTAAGGCCATTGGCAATCCAAACCTAGTAATGATAAATTGATCTATGAATTCAATAATGTTTTTAGAATTAACCGTCTTGAGAGGAACTGCTTCTACCCATTTAGTAAAATAATCTGTTGCCGTGAGGATATACCTATGCTGCTTAGAAGAGTGAGAAACGATCTCACCTATTATGTCCAAGCCCCATTGGCTGAATGGTTGCTCGATGTTAACCGGCTGTAATGGCATGGACGATTTCCTTTGTTTCCCTGCAGCAGTCTGGTAGACCTGGCATTTCCTTACGTGATTGTATGAGTCTTTGAAAAGCGTGGGCCAATAATATTCTACATGTAAGATCTTATGTGCAGTAGCGTCTCCAGCATAGTGTTCACCTACTGGTCCATCATGGAGTTCCTGCAAAACCTTTTCGGCTTCAGTTTTCTCAAGACACCTAAGAAGCACAGAATCGTAATTCCTTTTAAATAGAACATCATTTATGAGCTGGTATTGTTTAGCTTTAAATCTCAGAGCTCTTTTCTTGGTGTGATCCAGGCATAATGGAGCATACCCGTTCTTAAGAAAATAAATGGTGTCAGCATATAATGATTCTGCGTCGTTTAGGCTTACCTCATACGTATGTACCTCTTCAGATGAGTTCTCAGTAATATGCGATGCTCCAACTAACATTTTGCAGAAGCCTTAACCTCTTACGATGTTTGCTGGTTTGATCTCAAGATCGTATTCTTGTAAAGCGGTAATCCAATTTGCTCTCTTTTCTCCCACATCCTTCTGTACCAGAAGGTTTCTTACATCTAGAAACGATACTACGACTTTGGTGTGGGCTTTAAGTAAGAAAGGTCTGAAATATTTGATCGCTTTGAAAACAGCATATGCCTGTTTCTCCACGTCTGAAAAATTAAGTTCAGCACCTTGTAAGTTCGAGCTAAAGAATGCGATTGGAGCTTCCGCCCTCTCTTGATTTGCTTGGGTCAAAATCGCGGCATAAGATCTCTCTGAGGCAAATGTGTATAAGATAAAAGATTCTGAAAAATTTGGGGTGGCCAAAGATGGAGCATTAATGATAGCTTGTTTGATCAAGTTGAATGCTTCGTGTTCATCTTGACCCCATTCGAAATTTGAATTCTTTTTTGTCATATTTTGTAAGGGAGAAATAATACGTGAAAAATTCGGGACAAACCTTTTCACAAAATTGATTTGTCCAAGGAAAGATTGCATGGCTTTCTTGTTATGGGGTATGGATATTTCGGAAATTTCTTTGATTCTGTCAGGTTCAATGTGAATACCAGATTTCGACACTATGAATCCTAGCAATTTCCCTTCACTTAATGCGAAAAAAGATTTCTTTGGGTTAAGTGAAATCCCATACCTTAAACATCTTTGGAAGATTTGTTTCAAGTCTTTGAGATGGTCGCTTCGTTTCTTGGAGTACACTGTTATATCATCCAGGTAAATCACCACTGATTTATTGACTAAACCTTTAAATGCGATGTCCATGGCTCTCTGAAAGGTAGCGCCGGCATTGATCAGACCAAATGGCATCTTCCGATATGCATATGTGCCCCATTTGGTTCGGAATGTGGTCTTTAACTGATCATCGGGATGCACTAGCACTTGATTGTATCCTGAAAATCCATCCAGGAAAGACATTAATTCTGAGCCTGCTACTGCCTGTAATATTTGCTCCATAGGTGGGAGGGGAAAGTTGTCTTTCTGACAGGCTTTGTTGAGATTCCGGAAATCAATACAGATTCTAATATCTCCGTTTTTCTTTCTAACGAGCACCATATTGGATACCTATTTGGAATGCCTGACGGGGAAAATTATTCTGGCTCTCAACAACTTATTTAGCTCAGTCTTTATCTGATTTTCTAAGTTAGGGTGAATTTTTCTGAGCTTCTGCTGGACAGGTTTTTCATTGTCAATCATAGGGATAACGTGTTGAATGATAGAAGTGTTGTATGTCTTCAGCTCATCGTAATTCCAGGCAAAAACGTTTTTGTATTGTCTCAGAAGACGGATATATGATGATTTTTCTTCAGGGGCTAGGCCGTGGCCTAGATTAACGTTTTGTGGCTTCTGATCGGTCCCTAGGTTTACTAATTCATAGTTCAGAGTAGAACTGTAGAGTTTAGCATTGGCGGACCTTTTAAACCGACTTTTCAAATCATATAAGTCTTCTAACTTGACCACCGATTTCGGTATAGCATTATCAGTGCTATTTTGTTGTATTTGGTGATCATGATGGTCTTCGTCAATTATTTGATTTGAGTAGGATCCTTCAGAAGTGAGGAAATTTACGATGTCAGGATCGTCATTGAATACTCTCTAGTTGGTGATGTTGTCAGGGATGGATGGTCTAAAGATTAATTCTATTGAAAACCTATCTGGACTAAAATCTTCGGAGGGAATAAGTCTGGAGGCTACGTTAGCTAACAGGTCTGCGCTCGCATTTTGAAGTCTTGGGATTGACGAAATATTGAATGCTATGAAATGTGCAGTGAGATCTTGTACTAAAGATTGATAGTGCTTTAAATGACTTGACAGGCAATGTATGGTGTTACGTACCTGTTTGACGATGATCTCAGAATCTCCAAAGACTTGAAGATACTTAACATTCAATCCGATTGCTTTGTATAGGCCTTGGACCAAGGCTTCGTACTCAGCTGTATTGTTTGTGCAATCGAACTCAAGTCTGCATGTAAGCATGGTCTTGTTTCCGTCTGGGCTAATCAGAACGCATCCTGCTCCTGCTCCCTCATTAGATTTAGAGCCGTCAAAATATAATTTCCAAAATAAAGATGTATTTACAGAATTATCTAAAAAATTAAAACATTTTGAATCATCAGTTTGGGAAAAGTTTTCAACTTGGGACAAAACTGAATTCTCTAAGTAAGGTGAGGTATGAGCATTGAAATTGCCGAGGAAAGAATCTACTGAGTAATTGCCTATGATGCTGCTATTGTATGTTATTGCTTCATTTTCTCCTTCCAATTCTGTCACTATGTACTTTTGGTGCAACTCTCGCTCAACCTTTATCTGATTTGGTTTACCGTTGTATGGTAACCACATGTGCGACCAGTCGGTTGAGAAATATCCGTGGAGTTTCTCGGACCAATCCCTGCTAAGAATCAAACCATAGAATTCAGGGATATTAGCTACTAGAATGTCGATAACCCGACACACTTTCGGGTTAGACGACAATCTTATGGTCACTTGATTAAGTTCACCAATCACTTCGACTTGGGATCGATCAAGTTGAACTATACGCACTACGGATTTCTGCGGTTGAACATTCAATTTGGCACATATTGATCTGGGTAAAATATTCGTTGAAGCACCAGAATCGACCAAGCAATTGTGCACGTTTTTATTGAAGATTTCATAAGTGAGAAGGAAAGGAGGAGTATGAGATCTTGATCTTCCTCCAATCAAGGCGATGTCATTTGGATCAATCTTATTGATCGTGTTGGTTGGAGGTCTTCCCATGTTGTGGGAAGCTACAGCTGTAGGTAAAGATGTAGTAGGCACAGCATGTAATTTTTTCATCATTATTTTCTGTTGATGTTTCAATTTGCTCAACTCATAAAGAGTAATATTAGCCCTAGTCTTTTTCATGTCATCGATAATGTTATACTCCATTTCATCCGACACTATCAGTGTTCTTGATGGAGGTGCTTGATCTGATTGGACTGGGCTAAACTGGGTCGCTTTAGCAGTTGTTTTCTTTGTTGCGACCTTATCTTTTGTTGCAGGGCTTGCGCCCTTCTGTTTAGGGGTAGTTTGGGGAGGATCAAGTTGATTTTTGCTTCTTGTGCTAACCGGAAATGCTTCTTGATCTTCTTCTTGTGGGAGGATGAAATCCCACATTCCTTGTAGTTCCACAACTTCTTCATCATCGGTCTGCCCTTCAGTGGTATCCTCTTCTTCTTCTTCTTCTTCAGATTCGACGTTTGAGACAACATTGGGTGGTTTCATCTCCATGGGAGGATTTCTTTTAAAAGCTCTGTAGGGCTTTTTTGAAGAAGTCTCTGCTACTTGTTTTTTTATGTCAATCATCTCATTGGACATGGCCTTTAACACCTTTTGTAATCTTTCCAATTCGAAAGGATCTTTCGTTTGCTTCTTCTTGGTGTCTTCTTTGAAAGAGATTTTCTTAGATTTGCGTTCTTCTGTAGCAGATCTCTTTTCTAGGGCTACTACGCGATTTTCCACTGCTAACGCCTCTGTCAAGTTGTCAACTAAGGTCGTTTTGTTTTCCCTATCTACGAAGATAGCCAAGTTTGATGGCAAGGCCGTGATATACCATTCACATCTTACTTCCTCGCTGGGTTGGGACGCAGCGGGAATTTTGTTGAGGATCTTATTGAACCGTAAGTTGAAATCTTTAATGGGTTCTCTAGCCTCAGCTTTAAGATTAGATAGGTCATTGATCAACGTCGCGGTAGATCTGTCATCACCGAACTTGGTAAGGAATTGACTTTGAAAAATGTCCCAACTTGTGATGGAACCGGAAGGCAACGAAAAGTACCATGACCCGGCTGTTCCTTGCATGGTTAGGGAAAAAGTCGGACAACAACATCTTCGTTGGTAACTCCATTGAGATTAACAGAAAGCATGAAATTATTGATATGCTCTTCAGCTAGCATGCCTTTTTCTGGATTGAATTTAGGTAGCCATTTCTCAGGATGGGCCAGTATTGGGCTCAGGGGTGGAGGCATTAAAACCGCTCCAGGATTGTTCCATGGAGACTGGGCCATCGTTGAGCTGCTAGTTAATGAAAGTGCAGAAGATGATCCCTGATGCTGAGAAGATGAAGATATTAAGATTTTTGATGATTGAAGAGGAAGGCTTGTGGAAGATGGATGAGTGATTTGGAATGAAGATGTGGGTGGCTGACTTCGCGGTGAGGGAGTTGAGATGGACGAAGTGGATGAAAGAGTCTCACTGTCAGACTCAGGTGGTGTTTTCCTTGCTCTTTTCCTCGTGGGGAGAGGGAGTTCACTTGGTTGTATGCCAAATTTTTCACTCTTCAATTTGGTAAGGGGATGAGCAGGGTTGTACTGCGAAGTCACGCTGCTTTGAGATTTATCAGACCTCTGATTAAAAATAGAGAATCCCTGGAGTTTACGAATCAAAGTTTGAATTTCCGGGGGTTCAATGATAAGTTGGTCTGATATATTAGGGTATGTAGCAGCGGTGGATACTCGAGCGACTTCAAATTCCGGGTTTAACCGTGTTGGGGAAGTCGAGGGAGTTGATGAGGGTGTTTTACTCTCAGAATGGTATTTAGATTTTGATTTAGGTGCCATTCATAGTTCGTGCCCTTCTTCTAGCGCCAAATATGTTGAGGGCCCCTAAATCGGGTCAACAACAAGGGGGATACCCACCCGGTCGGGAACCTGGATGGCGGCTCTGTGCCCGTTTGGTGTAACGGGTCCGACTGGGGATAATGGGACCAACTTCCCAATCTAAGGGGTGTGTGTGTGTGTAGATTTTGATGATGTGTGTGTGTGTGTAGTTTGATGATGCTAAACTAGAAGTAATTCTAAACTAATTTAATTCTAACCTGTAAACTGATTCTATGCTACTGTAATCTAACAAAAACAACACATCTAATCTACGCTAACCCGGGGTAGAATTTTTCCATTATGCGAGCTAAAAAGATTTCATACAATAACTGGTAATAAAGATCATTCAGCTATCATAAGAATATAAATCAATTAAGATAAACCATTCTGCATAAGAAGTTAAGCAAAACAGTTGTGAACAACATATCGCATAATAAGTTATTCATATGTCAAGCACAAATAAATGACTCCACCGTACAAAAGTGCCAAATGGTAACCCACACATTCATACGTTAACATATAAACAACATCAGCTGTATATTACTCTAAGAATATGAGCAGGAATTCGTCAAGAGATAAAAGTACCATTTATGACTGATTTTTACTCACAACCTTCAAGCAATAACGATTTATCTCTACTTACTTCTAACGTCTACTAAGAGTACAGAAGTGCAACATCAGTAGCAGACATTAAAATGCAAACATAAATAAATCTCGATCGATCCATTCATCAAAAACCCCCTCCGAGGGTGCAAAAGTGCATGTTCTGAGGACAAGTTTTTTGACAAATTTCCGGACCCTTCTCCAAATGCAATGAGAAGGGTTAAATACTACTAACTGACTAATCTTAATTACACGAATTTAGGAAACGGCTTCAAATGACCGCCCTTTTACTAAAACAAATTTATTTCTAAAAATTGAATCTAATTTCTAACCGTTTCTGTATCTGCTCCTTAGTGCTGTAAGCAATGCGCTGTTCGCCTGGAAAGAGTCGGCTGGTTGTTCTTTCCTTTTGTTCGAGCGATAAAAGTAGAAATAACAAGAGCTGGCACCTCTTTCTGACAAACTAGAAGATATTTTTGAAAATCTTCTTCTGGAGGAGTGTCTTCGCGGAGTGTATACTTAGTATAACCCAGATTTCTTTCAAACTGATTGTGCTGTTGCTATTTCGGTTTTCGGCCGTGCGAATGACTCAATGAGTTAGGGATTTCGTTGCCTGAACAACCTTCTGTATTGAAACTTGCTTCCATTCTTTGTTCCAGGCTTTTCTGGGACGTCTTCCCTCTTTAGCGTTTTTCTTTTTGCTTTAGCCAATTCGGGCTTCAGGATCTTTTGTAAACGCTTTGCTTTTGTGCGCCTTTGACTCTGAGTCCTGGATAGTCTATTTCCATCAGTATCTGTTGAGGGATACTCTGGAATTCGCGGTCCTGCTGCATGTGACATCCATTTGCGAAGTCATCTCCTCTCTGTTCTTCTAGTATTGGCGCTTTTCCCTTTTCCTTAGATGTTTCCTGCATATAGATTTATATTAGTTGCTGCCTTACAGTTCACGTAAAGAAAAAGAGACACGACGAAAATATTGACATGAAAGCATTAAGTTCTAATGAATGCATAATCATGATACTCATAATGACTTGACTCTTCGAAAAACGCAACACAATCATCTTTGGATACTCAGGCGTACAATCATTAATTTCCCTTAAGGTGCGCGTTAAATTTTGGGGCTACAGATCATGCCGAGGAAATTCTGCGATGAGTGGTTTTGGCGATTTGCATCGCAGCATCGAGGATTGCGATGTCAAGAAGTGTCATCGCAGCAATTGATAGTCTCATTCGTCGCAGATTGCAAATCGCGAGATCGCAGAATCGCAATTTGTAAGATCGCAGTTCGCAGTTTTTTTGTTTTTTTACTTTGCTATGCTTATGCGACGTTGCGATATGCGACGTCGCATATCGGTCGTCGGCGGTTCCTTAGGTTTTCCTTTTAAGAGCGCTCTTAATGCATGCGATGCGATGGTTTTCGCGTCGCATTTTTGCAGCGTATTTATGCGCTTAGGAAAACGCTTCACTCTACCTTTGCGATGCGATATAGCTCTTAGGGAGTTAAATACAAAAATTTTGATAAAAATATTTTTTGGATTTTTGTTAAGGGTCCCCCTTTGCTTGATATTATTGCTAATATCCAACAAAGAGGGGGATTGTTGGTGACCACAACACCTCCTAAGGGAGAAGTGTGCAATTCCATAAGAATCTTTTGTTTTAGCTGGGAATTCTTACAGAGGTATAAGCGATCTTTGTACCATAACGAATCATTTTGCCAGCTAAATGTATCAGAAGTACTGGAATCTTGTTGTAGCTTTCGAATAAGTGCCCACACTTCTTCGTCATTCTTCCATTCCTCCCTTGCTTCGTTTATCCAATCTGGTTGGATAATAGAAATGGCACACAACAATGCTTCCACATCCTCATCCTTTCTTGAGAGTGCATCTGCCACCACATTTTGCTTCCCTTTTTTGTAGATGATTTCAAAGTCATAACCCAACATCTTTGTGACCCACTTTTGTTGCTCTTCAGAGGATAATCTTTGTTCTAAAAAGTATTTAAGGCTATCATGATCCGTTTTTACCTTGAAGTGTCTTCCCATTAGGTAGGGTCGTCATTTCTTAAGTGCATGGAGTATTGCCAACATTTCCTTCTCATAAATAGCTTTGCTTAAAAACTTTCCCTTGATTGGACGACTTTCAAAAGCAATGGGTCTTTCATCTTGCATTAGAACAGCACCAATTCCATTTCCTGAAGCATCACATTCCACAATAAAGGTTTTTGTGAAGTCCGGTGTAGCTAAGACCGGTGCTTGGCACATTGCCTCTTTAAGATGTTCAAAGGCCTTTGTTGCTTCCGGAGTCCATGAAAATGAATCTTTCTTCAATAATGTTGTTAGAGGTGTTGCTATTCTCCCATAATTCTTAACAAACTTGCGATAATACCCTGTCAACCCAAGAAATCCTCGCAGATGCTTTATGGATGTGGGGATTTTCCATTCCTTAATGGCTTTAATTTTGCTAGGGTCTACCTTAACTCCTTCATGAGATACAATATGACCCAAATATTCCACCTCCTAGACTCCAAAGAAACATTTGGATCTTTTTGCATATAATTGTTTCTCCTCCAATAGTTGTAGCACCCTGTCAACATGTTCAACATGATCCTTCCAAGACTTGTTGTAGATTAGTATATCATCAAAAAATACTAACACAAATTTTCTAAGGAATGGTTTGAAAATTGAATTCATCAAACCTTGAAATGTTGAAGGTGCATTGGTAAGGCCAAAAGGCATGACCAAAAATTCATAATGACCCTCATGAGTTCTAAATGCCGTTTTTGGAATGTCTTCAATCTTCATTCTGATTTGATGATATCCCGAACGAAGATCCAACTTGGTGAAGTAAATTGATCCATGCAATTCATCCAGTAATTCATCAATAACAGGAATGGGGAACTTATCTGATAGTGAGCTTGTTGAGCTCCCTATAATCTGGACACATGCGCCATGATCCATCCTTCTTGTGCACCAATACTACTGGAGCTGAGAAAGAACTTTGACTCGGTTGAATTATACCAGCCTCTAGCATTTCTGCAACCATACGTTCAATTTCACTTTTTTGGACATAGGGATATCTGTACGGCCTGATGTTTGGAGGAACACTTTCTGGAATCAGATGAATAGCATGATCATGATCACGCATAGGTGGGAGACCCTTGGGAGTCTCAAATACCTTGGAATGATTGTCCAAGACTTTTTGGAGATCTGGAGAAATAGATGATTCCAATGTGGAAACATCTAGCGAGCATAATTGTGCAATTACACCTCTTTGCTCCTTTTTTAGAAGCTTTGTCATACCATGAGAGCTGATTATCTTTCCTGGTTTCCCTCCAATACCCCTTAATTCAACTTCCTTTCCTTCCGAAGAAAATTTGATGAAAAGTTCTTGAAAATTAAAAGCTATTGTACCCAAGGATTGTAGCCATTGGACTCCTAGTACAACATCCGCACCTCCCATTGGAATGGAAAGCATTGGGCTAGTCAATACATATTCTCCCATGGATAGCTTGATATTATGGCACTTTCCAGAGCAATTTATTGTTCCTCCATTTGCAATCATCACTTGACACTCTGGTGCTGGATATAGGAAGCAATTCAATTCTTTTGCTACCCTACAATGAATAAAATTGTGGGTGCTTCCTGAATCAATCAACACTATTACCTTTTTCTTCTTGATTTGTCCTTCTATCTTGATGGTTTGAGGAGTGGTAATTCCCGCCAATGCATTACAAGATATGGTCGGATTTATTTGTTCTTCATCTAGGCTTTGTTCCTGGAGTATATCTTCTTCTTTTGACCTTTCTTGCTCCTTTTCTTCTTCCTCTTCACAATCTATGTAGAATAATTTCTTCTCAGCACACTTATGACCTTTAGTGTATTTGCTATCACAACTGTAACAAAGCCCTTTTGCTCTTTTTTCTTCCAATTGTTGTGGTGTCAACCTTATAGGTTGTGGAAGACTAGGGGCAACAACACTTCCGTCTTTATAGTTGTGAGTGGTATGCTTCCTGGTTGCCATAATTTTGCTTTCCATTTTTCTTGCTAACCTGAATGCCTTCTCTAATGAATCAGGTTCCCAAAGGCGAACATCATGTTGGATATTATCCTTTAAAGACCCTATGAACACATCAATCCTATGCTCCTCTGGAATATCTTTTACCCTTATGTTCAATTTTTGGAACTCCTCAATGTGCTCCATTACTGAACCCTTTTGTTTGAGACTTATCAATTGGCTAAAAAAAGTGTTGCTTTTTGTATCTTCATAATGTGCTATCAATTCTTCCGTAAAAATTACCCAAGTGATAAATTGTTTACGAGAGCAAAGCCATTGATACCATACAAACTGATTTGGTTCCAAATATACAGTTGCCATACGTACCTTTTGTGCATTTTGCACATTATTGAGATCGAAGAATTGCTCCATCTGTAATATCCATGTAGCGGGATCCTTGCCATCAAACTTCCTCATATCGATTTTTGGAATATGGTGATTCTTCGATCCAACATTAGCGTCTATGGTATCATGATTAACATTTCTTTTGTTCTCATCATGAGTTTCCTTTACTACCTTTTCACCATTAGTGACCCTTTCTTGTAGCAACTTCTTCAATTCTTCCATATCTGTCTTCAAATCTATCTTCAAATATGCCATGTCTCTCTTCAAATCTGTCTTCGAATCATTCATCTTAACTTCCATGCCCTTTATCTTAGATTCCACGCCACTTATCTTAGCTTCTGTTAGCTTTTGTGAGCGTGACATTTGTTGCACTTGTTCTTGTAATTTTGATATATCATGTAGCATTTCTTCTTCTTCTTCATGAGTCATGCTAGAGCCTTCAGGTTCCTTACTAGGTGTTTGCATTTTCTTTCCTCGGGGCATCAGTTACCGATAATAATGCTTTACTATGCCCTTTGAATTCCGTTAAACCAAGCTTACACAAAAATTTAAAAAAAAACTACACACCTTTTTTCACTTTATAGAAGCCTGATATTGAATCTGATGTATCTCTGTAATTTCGGATCATCCAGTTCTGAAATTGCTACTTGTAGTAGCCTTCCGCGTCCTCTTTCGAATGCCACAAGTCTGAGCCAAATTGGATTCTCCAAGGAAGAGTTATGTGAAATCTCCCACAGTGACTTGCTTTTAGACTGGTTCAGTAGAGCGAACTTGTAAGACGTGCCACGAGTCACTGTTTCAACCTTTGAATCTAAACCACACACACAAGAAACTACAGTCCGTCCTCTTTTTGTATCTTTTTACAAAATTTCAATCCGATCCTCAGAGAGAGGGTTATGACGATTTTCCCCAGGTCACTTGTTTTGAATGTAATTCAGGAGTCTGCAAAAAGGCCAACTTCCTCAGATAATATCTCCGAAAATATCGCGCGAAAAGCTCTGAAATTTGGATCCAAGGTTCAGCGCCAATTCTTCTCAAATGGGTTTTTTTTTCGACTTCTGAAACATCACAGAAAAAAAGTTATAGCGAAAATGCCACGATGACCTGTTTGGAGCAGCGAAACCCTAGAATCCAAAGCTCCGATACCAAATGTTATGAAACTAGCTCAAGAAAAGATAGATCAACGCCTTAGAATTCGGCCTCTTCGAGGGGGAAACCTCCTTTACATTACATAAATGAACAATTCTTAGATGATACAAATGACAAAACCTCCTTTCTATATATAGGAGTCTAAGGAGTCACAATATAATCCAGCCGACCTAACAATAATAATATAAAGCCACAAAAATAACAATAGAGGGATTCTATGGGGCACATAAATAACAATATGGGGGTAATAGGGGCACAACAATATAAATAAGGGGTATAACTACAATATTAATGGGGTAATCACTAGTATTATAGGGACCCAACATATTGACTAAAACAGACCCAATTTTATTGTTTTTCTTGAAAATGAAATAAATGAAAACACATTGTAATGGTGTCATCATGCTGCTGTTGAATGACAAAAAGATGAACATGCTGCTACAAGAAACCAATAAAATATGCTGTTGCAAGTTGTTGTTGATTCCATAAAACCATATAGTCTTCATCAAAACCAAAATTCATGGTACAATTCTTACCATGCAAATGAATGTGCCGAAGTCGAGCATGGCAAGAATTTGTTAGATTAACGATCACTGATAATGTAAATGAATGTCAAAGTACCTGAGTGCATCTTGACAGGGATGAATGAATGTGTTGAAGTCGAGTCACTTGCAAGATCTGACAATCAAGAGACATTGTTGTATTCCCATTGTTGTCAACGAGGAGGCTTGCCATTGATGTATGCAAGTTCCAAGGCACTCCAAATAATCTCTGATCTTAATCCCATATAAGGTGTTGAGGTCGATGGGACAAGATCTATTGGAAGGTGGACCTTAAGGAATCCCACATCAGCCAACTCGAGCATAAAACCAAAAATGATTTGAAGAACCATAATAAAAGATTGAAACCATCATAAAATTGTAGAACTTATTGTGAACTTTGCTCTCCAGTTGCCTGGTTTTCAAGCAAAGGTCATGTCCAATTGCGCCAACAGGCTAGTTTTCACAATATGACTTATTTTTTTTCTTTTTTATTTTTCTTTTTATTTTTTATATGTCCTACTCTACTTGAAAAGGAAACATCATTCAAGTATATGAATACTTCCAATGGAACCATGTGTGTAACAAGATGATAGATAAACTCATATGTCGGTTTGAAATATACTCTTTGATATGTACTAGTATATGAGAGACCAACTGCCTTGCCTGAGATGATGTTAGAAGATATTGAAGATTGGAGTACTAGGATCCAATGATTGTCTTAAACCAATACTCAATGTAATATTGTGTTCTTTGGCTTCCTGTCATCATGCCATGCAAGCCTTCAGAGATGTGATCTCCATTCACAGAATTTGATGATAGGCATGCATGCAACTTTTCAATCTCAGGTTCCAACAACTGCTCTTTATCGACAGACATCTATGATTTTTGGACCTTATCTGAATCTCTTCTCCTGGTTGTTGTTCTTCAATGGTAGCTAGAGAATCATTTTGCAAAACCTCAAAATTGTAAGTGGATTAAGGTATTTCATTGTTGGGGATTTGAAATGGTTGTGCAGGTAGTGGAGTGGGAATGTATCTTTGGGGTTTTTTTGTGGGTGGTAATTGGAAAGGTTGAATTGAGGTCAACTGAGGGTGAAACTGGTGTTGTGGTGGAGGTGAATGGTATAGATAACATTGATATTGGTATTGAGGATAGTGAGGGAATGATTAAGGATATGGTGGATTTCCTCTATAAGGCTCTTGCCAACCTTGTTGCCAATATTGGTTTTGAGATTGGGATTGAGATGGCCAAGGTTGCCAAGGCAAGGGTGTTTTCCAATTACTTTGTGATTGTTGTGTATAATGTGAATTAAGATCTTGCATCATACCAAATTGATGAGTCTTCCATGGTCTTCTTGGAGCTACAGAATAGGATTGTTCTAGTGTTTGATTTTCTCCTTGGTATACTACCTTTAACCGTGGTAATGATGGACAATATTTGGTAGTATGTGATGTTAGAAAATTATATATTACGGAGCAATGGAACACATAAAATATTGCAGAAATATAAACACAGAAAACGCACAAAACAAGAGAGACACAGATATACGTGGTTCACCCAGTTTGGGCTACGTCCACCCCGAACAGCCAGTCCTTCCTTTTCTATTATCTAGCAAAATGAAGAGACACAACCTACAGCAAAACCGCTGTAATATCCTCTGTTTTCTCTCACAGTCTCACCTCTCTGTTTCTCGCTCACAGAATACACATCTATTTCACAGCCTCAAATACAATACCCTCATACAAAGAGAGGGGTTGCCTTCTAGGGCAAAAAACCCTAACTAAACATAAGTTCTACTGTCAAATCATCCGCCTAATGAACGGCCCAGATTGACTAGAAATTACTATACTTTTACAAGGCAATTTTACAGCTGTTTTTAGCTTCGAGGGTACTGCCCCCGAAACCCCCCGCCAGGGGGGGGCTCCCAAAAGTCGCTGTCGCCCCCCCTGGACCCCCCTTGCAGCGAATATTTTACGGGTGGCGTTGCCGCCCCCATTTTGAAATGGGGTCCAATGTGGCGGTACTATAGAAGATAATCAGGCTCCACACCCAACAATCTCCGACTTGGAGACTGATTGTAGCAACTCCACCGCTGCTCCATTTGCTGGACAATGACTCCTCTTTGGACCTGGCTGTTTCTCATCTTCATTGTCATCCTTGAAGACCAACTGAAACTGAGCATATTCTCAGTTTCTCCCTGGTTACAACTTTTGTTAGCATATCTGCAGGGTTCTGGCTAGTGTGTATCTTTTCCAGCTTCAACTCTCCATCTTCCAACACTGATCGTATGAAATGGTATTTGAGCTGTATGTGTTTAGTCCTGGAATGAAATGTTGAGTTCTTTGTAAGATGAATGGCACTTTGACTATCACTGTATAACGTGCCCATATCATGCTCCTTACCCAATTCACCCACAAACCTTTGTAACCAAATCATTTCTTTACTAGCCTCTGTAGCAGCAACATACTCTGCTTCTGTTGTTGAAAGTGCAACAACACTTTGGATTTTTGAAACCCAACTGACAGTTGTTCCACCAACAATGAATACATATCCTGTAGTGCTCCTCCTGTTATCTCTGTCACCTGCCATATCTGCATCAACATATCCTTGTAGGGATATGTTTGAACCACCAAAACATAATGCTTGATTTGTGGTACCTTTCAAATATCTGAGAATCCATTTCACTGCCATCCAATGTTCCTTTCCTGGATTGTTCATGTACCTGCTTACAACTCCCACTGCATGTGCAATATCAGGCCTTGTGCAGACCATTGCATACATTAAGCTTCCAACTGCTGATGCATATGGAACTTTAGACATATAATCCATGTCTTCTTGAGTCTTTGGGCACATTTCCTTGCTAAGTTTGAAATGGCTAGCAAAAGGTGTACTAACTGGTTTTGCATTTTGCATGCTAAATCTTTTCAACACCTTTTGTATGTACTCATTCTGAGACAATGTTAATTTACGATTTTTCCTGTCTCTAGTTATTCTCATACCAAGGATTTGTTTTGCAGCTCCCAAATCCTTCATTGCAAATGAATTTGCCAATTTTCTTTTGAGCACATTTATTTCCTGCATGTTAGATCCTGCAACAAGCATATCATCTACATACAATAACAATATAATATCGCTGCCATCATTTTGCTTTTTTAGATAAACACAATGATCAGAGTGACATCTAGTATAACCTTGTTCAGACATAAACTTGTCAAATTTTAGATACCACTGCCTTGGAGCCTGTTTTAAGCCATACAAGCTCTTCAACCTGCACACTAGTTTCTCCTTCCCTTTCACCTCATATCCTTGTGGCTGCTGCATATATATCTCTTCCTCCAAATCCCCATGGAGAAAGGCTGTCTTTACATCTAACTGCTCAAGATGTAAATCTTCAGCTGCTACAAGACTTAAAATAGTTCTGATTGAAGTCATTTTAACAACAGGAGAAAATATTTCATCAAAATCAATACCTTTCTTCTATGCAAACCCCTTCACCACAAGTCTAGCTTTGTACCTCTGTTTTCCTCCATCTTCTTCCTTCCGCCTGTAAACCCATTTATTCTTCAGTGTAGTTTTTCCTGCAGGCAACCTGACTAAATCCCAAGTCTGGTTATGCATTAAGGAGTCAATCTCTTCTTCCATGGCTACCTCCCACTTCTTCCTGCTTTCAACCTGCATTGCTTCTTCATAACATTCGGGTTCACTAGAATCAGTCAACAATAAATAGTATAATGAAGGAGAGTATCGTTCAGGAGGTCTACTTATCCTGGTAGATCTTCTAACACCACTTTCAGGTGTTTGGGGTGCCTGTTATTGTTGTGATGGTTGCTGTTGTTGTGGTTGTTGATTATTATTATTTTCAGGCACCTTTACTTTTTCAGTGATTTCATCAAGAACTGCATATTCCTTGTTTTCTTTTTCTTGTTTCTTTTTCTGCAACTGATTCTTATACAAGACCTTTTCATTGAATATTACATCTCTGCTCCTAATGATTTTGTGATTTTCATAATCATATAAGCGATAACCAAAATCATTAACACCATATCCAATAAAGGTACATTTCTTTGACTTTGCCTCAAGCTTTGTTCTATTTTCTTTATCAATATGGACAAAGGCCTCACAACCAAAAGACTTTAAAATAGAGTAGTTTACCTTTTTACCTGTCCATGCTTCCTTTGGAACACCACCATCCAAGGAACTTGAAGGCCCTCTATTTATTAGATAAACAGCAGTATCTACAGCATCTGCCCAAAACTGTAAAGGGAATCCCGCATGCAATCTCATGCACCTTGGACGCTCCATGATTGTTCTGTTCATCCTTTCTGACACACCATTTTCTTGTGGTGTTCTTGGAACTGTCTTCTCTCTGCGAATTCCATGCTCTGAACAGTACCTATCAAACTCTTTGCTGCAATATTCACCTCCATTGTCTGATCTAAGACACTTCAATTTCTTTCCTGTCTCAATCTCAACCAAAGCTTTCCATTTCTTGAAAGTATCAAATACATCAGATTTATTCTTAATACAATAAATCCAAGTTTTTCTAGTTGCATCATCAATAAAGGTAACATAATAACGAGAGCCACCGAGAGATGATACCTGAGCAGGTCCCCATACATCTGTATGCACAAGCTCTAATTTTTCGCTCTTCTTTTCTTTCCCAACTCTGAGAAATCTGACTCTCTTCTGTTTTCCATAAATGCAGTTCTCACAGAAGTCCAAATCAACATTCTTCAAACCTGGCAACAAATTCCTTGAGTGAAGAATCTTCATCCCTTTTTCACTCATGTGTCTGAGCCTATGATGCCATAATGCTGCATCTGCTCCTTTGGAAGTCAAAGCATTAACAGAGTTAGAAATACCATTGCATAAATACAATGTACCAACCTTTTCGCCTTTTGCTATTACCAGGGCTCCTTTGGTGACCTTCCAAGCTTTATCTGTGAAAGTTGTTACACAACCTTCACTGCCTAACTACCCTGTTGAAATCAGATTTTTCTTTAGATTTGGAACATGCCTTACCTCCTTTAATAGCCATTGGTTTCCATTCTACTATTTTACAAGAACCTTACCCATTCCAACAATTTTACAGGGTTTATCATCACCCAGACGAACTTGTCCAAAATCTCCTTGAACATAGTCATGAAAGTATTTCTTATCAGGTGTGGCATGGAATGAGGCCCCTGAATCTACCACCCAGGAATCAGTAATATTTTCGAAAGAAAGAACCAAAGCATCTTGTAACACCTCACCTGTCACATTTGCTTCATGATTGTTTTCTTGCTGTGCATCTCCTTCTTTTCCATTCCAAGATCTACAATCTTTCTTTAGGTGTCCTTTCTTTCCACATTTCCAGCACACTATCCCCGATCTGGACTTGGATCTGCCTTTCCTTGATTTACTGCGATATCCTGAGCTCTTTCCTCTTTCCATTTTTCTTCCTCTAGACTCTGCACTCAAAGCATTTCCCGATGTCTCACCGGAGCTTTTCCATCGCATTTCCTCGCTAAGGATAGCACCGAAAACATCATCAAACTTTAAAGTACTAGATCCAGAAACAGAGTTACTAATGGCCATTACCAAACCATTCCAACTTTCTGGTAATGAGCACAAGAATAACAGAGCTCTAATTTCATCATCAAAGTTTACCCCTACAGAACTTAACTGACTTGTAACTGTATTAAAATCATTTAAATGGTTTGCAACAGATCCACCTTCCAACATCTTCATATTAAATAACCGTTTCATAAGAAATACCTTGTTTGAGGCCGAGGGTTTTTCATATAGTTTCGACAACGCCTCCATCAAACCTGCTGTCGTGGTTTCCTTTGAAATGTTGAAGGCGACTGACGCAACAAGGCACAACCGTATTGTTCCGAGTGCCTTTCTATCGAGAAGGTTCCATTCTTCATCTTTCATACCCGTCGGCATCTTTGTTTTTCTGCCCAATGGTAGGTATAGATCTTTCTGATACAGATAATCTTCCATCTGCATCTTCCACGGCGAGAAGTTTTGGCCATTAAATTTCTCGACCCTAAACTTACCATCTTCCGCCATTGCTCCCACTCGAACCAGGAACCCTTCTTTCCTGCGAGTTTATCAGCCAAATAGACCTTCGGCTCTGATACCAGTTGTTAGAAAATTATATATTACGGAGCAATGGAACACATAAAATATTGCAGAAATATAAACACAGAAAACGCACAAAACAAGAGAGACACAGATATACGTGGTTCACCCAGTTTGGGCTACGTCCACCCCGAACAGCCAGTCCTTCCTTTTATATTATCCAGCAAAATGAAGAGACACAACCTACAGCAAAACCGTTGTAATATCCTCTGTTTTCTCTCACAGTCTCACCTCTCTGTTTCTCGCTCACAGAATACACATATATTTCACAGCCTCAAATACAATACCCTCATACAAAGAGAGGGGTTGCCTTCTAGGGCAAAAAACCCTAACTAAACATAAGTTCTACCGTCAGATCATCCGCCTAATGAACGGCCCAGATTGACTAGAAATTACTATACTTTTACAAGGAAATTTTACAGCTGTTTTTAGCTTCGAGGGCGCTGCCCCTGAAACCCCCCGCTAGGGGGGGGGGGCTCCCAAAAGTCGCTGCTGCCCCCCCCGGACCCCCCTTGCAGCGAATATTTTACGGGCGGCGTTGCCGCCCCCATTTTGAAATGGGGTCCAATGTGGCGGTACTATAGAAGATAATCAGGCTCCACACCCAACATGTGATCTTGCACAAATTTCACAAATTTTAATGTTATTAAGTGGACATTCATGAAAAACATGTTTCTTTCTGCATTTAGGGAAAAATATAAATGAAGTAAAAATCTCAACTTTTTGCTTTTTTTGAATTCTTAGCATATCAATTTGTTCATTTAAATTACCAAGAATGTCTAGCAAATTGTTAACTTCAGTTTGAATTACCAATCCTGATGTCGATTTACTTACTCTTTCCATAAATGGATCTTGAGGGGATCTTACATACTTTGCTTTTCCTCTTGATATGTTCTTGCACAATTCAAAAATCTCTTGAAATGACAATTGAGAGACATCTCATTTTCCCACTAGGTTAAGAAGATCAATCCATTCATCCCTTATAGCATTTAGTAGGAGAGTTTTTAATGTGTCTGATCCTAAATTATGCAATTTAGATCTTTTGATATTATAAGTAAATCTCTCCACTAAATCTTCTAGGCTTTCATCCTCTTTTTGGTTCATCTTAAAGACTTCATTTCTAAGGTCATGGTGTATGAAATAATCTTTATATTTTTCCAAAAATACTCTTTTCATATCATCCCATGTCCTTATAGAATTTGTTCCTAAAGTCATGAACCATTTAAGAGCTCTATCCTTCAATGTTTCCGGAAACAAATTCAATTTTTGAGTGTGTAATGAGTAGCCATAAGATCTACAAATTATTTCAAATTCAAAAAGAAAGGTTTCTGGGTCTTCTGATCTCATACCTTTGAAGTTAGGAAGTATGGATGGAGGGATGTTCTTCATATGAACATTGACATTAGTTTCTTGAATGGGAAATCCAAAAGGATCTTCCTCATTGTCATCATCTCCATCCATTTCTTCAACCTTTTTTTTTTCATCTCTTCTTCTACTTGAAAAAATAAGAATTCATGATGTGGAAGATGATGTGGATCTTACTGCACCACGTGATATAGTGGGGGTGGTAGGCGATTGAAGTTTTTTTTTTTTTAAATGAATCTACTTCTAAGATGTACTAAAATGAAAGTAGTATTTTGATACTAAATGGATGCAACTAAGAATGAGATGCAATTTAAAGCTAACACCTATGTATATTTCCCCATCAACGACGCCAAAATGTTGGGTAACTTAATTGACTGTTAAATTATTTGCATTTATATGTCAATCCGGGTACGTGAGCTTGCGAAGTACACTACACTGTATGTGCTAGGAGATTAGCTTTCAATATTTATGCATAACTGAAATGAATTGGAAACTTCAAAAGGAAATTAGATTATTTAATATAAACTATGAAAGTCCTAAGTTATTTGAAAGACAATTAATGTTAAACTAGAAAAAACATAAAGATTATTGATCTAAGAAAACATGAGATTTTACCTTATGAAAGCATGGAGATTTTGTTCTAAAACTTACAAACTTTAATCTATGGAATCATGAACATTTTAATATAAGAAAGCATAAACATTTAATCTATGGAAAGCATGAGTTTTTAATCTATGATAAGCATAAACAATTAATCTATGTAAAACAAACCATTCATGAGAATATGAAAGAAATGGAAAACATCTATAGTATTCTCACAGATTTCCAGGGGGCCCTCCTGAGCACTGTGAGGTGTTGAAAACTCAGATCAAGAGAAGAGATTTAAATCACCAATTTCATTCAGAGCTACACCATATTAAAAAAATTACATTCAATGAAAAAAATAGAGTTCTTCTCCTTCAATAAGCAGCAACAATTACAAATTAAGATCATCTTTGATGTCTATGATCATCCCTCCTCTCATCAAAGAGATTGCAATTTATGGAATTTTGAGACAATTAACAAACTCAGAATTTTTTTACTTAAGTTTTGGTCATGAGATCAAATAAAATAAAATTTCATGGATTTTTGGATCAAAGTGTTGAAGGCTGGAAATTGACTGCCTCAACATCGGGGAACACCACTCGGTCAGGAGCTTAAAGAAACTTTGTTTCCGTTGAAATTGGCGGGTCCGACTGGACATAAAGGGACCATTTTCCCGTTTTAAGGAGATTTAATATAGTAACAGAATGAAAAACTAATGAAATGATTTTATAGCTAATGGTAAAATTACTGAATAAACTTATTCTACTTATTTTCTGGGATAGTACATCTTCACATGTGATTCAAAGAAAGATTTCACAAAGTAAATAATGATATAGACCATTCAATACTTTAATGAATAGAAAACATATATGATAAACTAAATTAATTAAATAGTTAATTAATTTAGTTGATTAAAACTCAATCACATAAAAAGATCTCGTTATCTCATACATAATCACAAATCATCCAATCTTGCACATCAATAATGATAATGACTAATTGTTTTCAAAGCATTTATACAATGAAATAATGCATAATAGATTCACTATCTAAATCAACCATACATAACGATATCACAAAGATATCAGTACCTGATGCATTATCGCTCTGCTTATGAAAAAGATAGCTTTTAGGCTCAACTTCTTAATTAGATAACTCTGAATCAAACAATAGTGCAAGTTCAAAAGCCATCTTCTCAAAATTATGGACCCCTTTCTAAAGGCATGAAAGGGCTTTAAATAACCTATTAATATTACAAAAATAGTAAATTTAAAATAAAAGTCTTCAAAAAATCTTTAACAGACTAAGCTAAGATAAAGGACAACTAAATTTGTGATCTGTTGCAACAAGAACTTATGACTGTGCTCCAGATTGATTCTTCATCTGTTCTTTGAGATTGTACATGTCCGTGAGTGGCTTCAGTTGGGAGGGATGTATTCACTGCATGCACATTTGTTTCGTAAATGCTGCATCATTAAGTGTTGGAAGAAACTGTATTGCTGCGTTTGAGAGACACCTCAACACGAGCCACTGACTATGAGGCTTCACCAAAAAATGCCAATAACCATCAAGGTTCGCTTGCGATAAACTCTAAATGTCTTGTGTTAGGTTCCAACCCTAACCCCCTTATTTATGTAATAGGGTCGAGTCATAGTTATAGTTAGTTAAAGAGTCAATAAAGCCCATATTAATAATTGTAAGTGGTTAACCCACATTTAAGGAAGGGACCACAGTTAGTTGCAAATGGGCCATGGTATTAGATATATGGTATTAATAAGAACCATGGTACTGACCCATGGTATTGCATGTATGAATCCTATATAAAGGATAGAGACTCCCCTCAAGGAGCGTCGTGTCTTATTTTGTAATTGAGCCTAGCTCTATTGGAGGTTGCCCCCTCGAAGAGGCAAGTGAACATTGCTTTCCTTTTTGAATAATAAAATGCATGCTGTTAATTCTTAATGTTCTATGTTTTGGGTATATTTCTTCGCATATTTGGTATTTTGGTATCTCCTCGCAGGTCAAGAGCATAACAAGTGGTATCAGAGCACTTTCTAGGGCCTATGGGATCTCCTTTTTAGCAGAATTTTTTTTTGGCTAGAGACGTGTTCAGACGTCTTTAAACCACGAGATCTATCTTTGAGCGCATAAACCTACAGATTTGGAGAGGCATGCATGCAGGAAATACAAGAGGTGGTCACGCTTTTTGGACTCCCTGTAACCCTTGTGGGTACCCCTTTGAGTAGTAGCGCATTAGACATAACCGCACACGGACTGTCTTCCAAGTACCCTCTAGGTATATCGGAAGCCCCCTAGGCTCTCTTGAAACCTCGCCATAGATAAACCGTCGACCATCTTGCTGCTACAGTACACCGAGAACAGCACTCGGGGAGATTACTCGCGTGTACGATAAGGTAGTCGGGTTGTACGACTAAGGGTACGGTTGATCCTCCTTGGTTAGTGCCCTAAAATATTGGGCCGAGTATTACTGTCGGACCCTTATGTATATTGCGATCTGTAGCACCTGACACTCCTTGATACCATAGTTCCCTTGTCTCTCTCTCGATCACGCATCATCTTTGCTAGATTAGGTCTAGCAGGTTGGGTTCGGTCACAGCCGCAACAATCAGTTCCGCCATTCAGATCTATCAGATCTGCCAATCATATCTATCAGATATGCCATTTAGATCCAGTAGTTTGGGTTCTGTAGTAGTCGAAACAATCAGATCCGCCATTTAGATCTAGCAACAGGGGTTCAATCACTGCCACATTTCTACTCATACTCTGCGGTTGAGGGTTTCACTGACAGATCTGACTATTTGTGTGGCTCCTATACCTGGGCGTGATTCTTGCTGGACATTGGGCAGAATTAACTTTTCTAAGAATCGGCTACTGCAGTATTCCTAAGCGCAGAGTAAAACTCCTTTTGGAGTAACAAAAAAAAGAGAGTTTGAGATACTCTAGGGACGCTTATAGGAGACTTAGCCCATAAGAATAAGGTCGATGGGCTGAGTAAGGTGGTACCATTCACTTGTCAGCATCAAAATTTTAGGTGGTCCCAATTTTTTTTTTTTCACAGTAACGACAAGTGCACCGGATCTGTGCATGGTACAAACCAGAGCTCAAGCTATGGCCAATGAGAAGATAGACACCCTTGAACAAAAGTTGGAGGCGTTAACGAAGTAGATCCAGACCTTATAGGACACAATCACAAAGGGCAAGTCGGGGGAACAATTGGAGGCATATGATTTTAATGAAAACCTTGAGGGCGAGTCTAGCCATTCTCTTCACTTCTATGGAAACCACCAACAGTCCCAACCTCGACCACCCAAGCTGAACATGTATAAATTTGATGGCTCTGCAATATTTCACATTGAATCACATTAGAGATGATGCGACTAAGCTAAGTGTGGGAAGCCTGTACTTGGACCAAGAAATATGGCAATGGTGGTAGTGGCATCAACGTTGCTATGGAAGGCCAGTCACTTGGTAGATATTCTCAAAAGCCCTTTCTGATCACTTTGACCATGAATCTAACTTTTTGGGTCGTCTTACTAAGCTCCAAAAGATAGGCATAGTGAAAGAATATATTAAAGCCTTTGAAGCATTAGCCTTCCGCACAGGAGGTCTAGGAGATGAATTCTACTTGGAATGTTTTGTCAATGGTCTCAAAGATGCCATACAAGCCCACTTCCGACTACAACACCCAATCTCATGGCTTGGAGCTTGCACGATGGCTCGTGAAGTAGCATGCGCTTTAGCGGCCTAGTCGACTCGTCCAAATTTCATAACCAAGGGTCACCCCACCCAGGTTTCGAGAACTACCCAAACACTTAAGGTTCAAAAGGTGTCACCAGCGGAAATGGCGGAAAGAAGAAAACAAGGATTGTGTTACTACTGTGATGAGAAATACTCCCCGGGGCATAAATGCAAGGAACCCAAATTCTTTCAAATTGATGCTATTGATCAAAGTTCATTTGAGGAAGCCCCACCATTTGAGGGGCCAGAGGAGGAATGTGAGGACAACCAGCCAGATAATGAGCTCCCAGCTACACCTGAAGAACCAGTTATCTTGCTTCATGCCTTGGCAGGGATTTCTTCTCCCCAAACTCTCAAAATCAGAGGTTTTATTAAGCATCACCCTATAGTAGTCTTGATTGATAGTGGTAGTACGCATAACTTTATCCATCAAAGAGTCGCTAAAGCAGTGCATTGTTTTGTCAGAGCAGTCTCTAATTTCCAGGTCTAGATTGCTGATGGGGGGACAATGAAATGTGAAGGCCATTGTGAAAATGTCAAACTTCAAATGGGTGATTATCACCTAAAGACCCACATGTTTGGCATCAACATGGGTGGGTGTGATATTGTCCTGGGTGCTGAATGGATCCGCATACTCGGCCCAATCACAATGGATTTCCAAGAGTTATATATGAGCTTTAAGCAGAATAACCACACACATACCCTCCATGGACTCCAGGCAGGTGCTCCCTCTATTATTAGCTCGCATAAGATGGAAAAATTGTTAAAAAAGGGCCACCATGGAGTTATAGCCCAATTTAATGCCATCCAGGCCTTCGAACCCACTTATCTTCATATTCATCCTGAGATGCATTAGGTCTTAAACAACCATCTGCCGGTCTTTGACAAGCCTCATGAGCTTCCACCCTCGATAGGGTAACATGATCATAGCATTACTTTGGTCCCAGGGGCACAATCACCAAATGTGTGCCCATATAGATATCCTTTTGCCCGAAAGAATGAAATTGAAAAAATCATAAAGGAACTCCTGGAAGCAAGTGTCATTCATCTTAGAATTAGTCCTTATTCATCGCCTGTGGTCATGGTGCTCAAGAAAGATGGGGAATGACGTATGTGTCCAGACTTCAGGGCCCTCAACAAGATGATAGTCAAAGATAAATTTCCCATCCCGGTTGTTGATGATTTTCTGGATGAACTAAATGGGGCTCAATTCTTTACTAAGCTCGGGCTATCACCAAATTCGCATGAAAGAAGTAGACATTCCAAAGACTGTTTTCCGAACTCATGAAGGCCATTATGAATTCTTAGTCATGCCATTTGGTCTCTGTAATGCCCCATCCACTTTTCAGAGCCTCATGAATCACCTACCCAAACCATATCTCAAAAAATTTGTCCTTGTTTTCTTTGATGACATCCTCATCTACAGCCTCACCTAGGAAAAAAATCTTCAGCATGTAGATCTGCTCTTGCAACTACTCCGAAAGCATAAATTATTTGTCAAGATGTCCAAGTGCTCTTTTGGCATGGAAGAAGTTGAGTATTTGGGCCACATTGTGGGGCGTGAAGGTGTCAGGGTGGACCCCAAAAAGGTCCAGGCAATGCAGGATTGGCCTCAACCAAAGACCTTGAAGAGTTTGAGAGGATTTTTGGGTCTCACCGGCTACTATCGCAAATTTGTCCGCAATTATGGTCGCATTGCTAGACCCCTCACTCACCTTCTCAAGAAAAATTCATTCCTCTGGAATGATGAAGCGCAACAGGCATTTATAGCTCTTAAACATGCCATGTGTTCCACTCTCGTATTGGCACTACCCGACTTCACCAAATCTTTTGTGATTGAATGTGATGCTTCAAGTACGGGTATTGGGGCTATCTTAATGCAGGAAGGTCAACCCTTGGCCTTCATTAGCCAACAACTAATTGGGACAAATCTGGGACAATCTACCTATGAGAAGGAGATGATGGCCATCTTACATGCAGTGGATATCTGGCGACCATACTTATTGGGGCAGTGTTTCCAAATCCGCACAAACCATCAAAGCCTTAAATATTTTTTGGAGCAACGCCTATCCTTGCCACAACAAAATAAATGGCTAGCCAAAATGTTGGGCTATGGTTATGAGATAATTTACAAGAAAGGGCGTGAAAATGTCATAGCGGATGCTTTATCACGCCAATTTGAGGAGGAAAGCACCCTGCTAGCAATGTCTCTTCCCATTCCAGAGTGGATTGAAGAGGCTCACAAGGAATGGTTTTCACATCCTTTGCTCTCCCAACTCATTAATAAATTGCAGGTGGATCCAAATTCCACAACGGGCTACTCTTGGCAAGATGAGATTCTTTGCTACAAGGACAAAGTAGTGATATCACCAACATCCACCCTCAAAAGTCGCATTTTGGCGGAGTTGCACTCATCTCCCACTGTAGGCCATTCAGGGTTTCAGAAGACTTATGCTTGCACTCGACGTTAATTCTTTTGGACATGCATGAAAAAGGACATTCTTACTTTTGTAGCTGAGTGTGATGTGTGTCAGCGCCGCAAAGGAGAAACAGTCAAATCCCTAGGCACATTACAGCCATTTCCCATCCCAGCCTCAATCTGGACGGAGGTGTCTATGGATTTCATTACGGGTCTTCCGAAGTTAGGCAATGAGTCAGTCATCATGGTGGTTGTGGACAGACTTTCTAAGTATGCTCATTTTTGCGCCATACCCCACCCTTTTACACCAGCTTTGGTGGCTCAATCTTTCATGGACCAGATCTTCAAATTGCATGGCATGCCCACTTCCATTGTGTCTGATCGTGACCCGATCTTCACCAGTAACTTTTGGCAGGAACTCTTTAGGCTACAAGGTACCCAACTACAACTCAGTACTTCCTATCATCCCCAAACTGGTGGTAAAACTAAAGCAATCAGCAAATGTCTGGAGACTTACCTCAGGTGTTTCACTTCAGAAAAGCAACATTTATGGGTACAGTGGTTACCTCTAGCCAAATGGTGGTATAATACTAACTATCATGCCACCACCAAAATGACTCCATATGAAGCAGTTTATGGTCAACTCCCTCCTTCACCTACTTCTTATATCCAGGGATGCTCGAAGGTATAAGCAATGGATAAAATCCTACAGAACCGCGCAACCATGCTGGCCCACCTCAAAGAGAATCTCCATCAAGCTCAAAATCGCATGAAGCAACATGCAGACCAACATCGTTCAGAGTGCAAATTCCAAGAAGGGGATCATGTATTCTTGAGGCTGCAACCATATAAGCAAACATCACTCAAAGATAAAGGTTGTTAGAAATTATCTCCAAAATTCTACGAATTGTATCAAATACTTCAACGCATCGGAGAAGTAGCCTATAAGCTAGTGTTTCCACCCACTGCAAAAATCCATCCCTTCTTCCATGTCTCATGCCTCAAGAAAGTGGTTGGGAACCATTGCAGAATTCAAATCAGTCTACTGGAATTGGATGAAGAAGGTTCAATCTGTCTCCAACCTGAACAGGTTCTTGACACGCGAGAACGACACCTGTGTAGCCGCACGATCATGTAATTCCTCATCAAGTGGAAAGACACCTCTCTAGAAGATGCGACCTGGGAACCAACAACTATTCTTCAGCAGTTTCTGCAGCTTCAGCCTTGAGGACAAGGCTATTTTTAAGGGGGAGGGCATGTTAGGGTCCAACCCTAACCCCCTTATTTATGTAATAGGGTAGAGTCATAGTTATAGTTAGTTAAAGAGTCAATAAAGCCCATATTAATAATTGTAAGTAGTTGACCCGCATTTAAGGAAGGGACCATGGTTAGTTGCAAATGGGCCATGGTATTAGATAGATGGTATTAATAAGAACCATGGTACTGACCCATGGTATTGCATGTATGAATCCTATATAAAGGATAGAGACTCGCCTCGAGGAGCGTCGTGTCTTATTTTGTAATTGAGCCCAACTCCATTAGAGGTTGCCCCCTCGAAGAGGAAAGTGAACATTGCTTTCCTTCCTGAATAATAAAATACATGTTGTTAATTCTTAATGTTATGTGTTTTGGGTATATTTCTTCGCATATTTGATATTCTGGTATCTCCTCGCAGGTCAAGAGCATAACATCTTGAACCTTCGTTTTAGATATTTCTTACCAAGATTGTTTCAAAGCTGTGACATCTGGAAAGGTGTCCTTTGGGCATTCCTGAATTAGATTGGCTTGCAATAAGGTATATGTGATGTATTCGGTGAAATTTGAGGCAAGATTTTTGGCTCTAATAATAGCCATCTCTACCCATTTCATGTTGATATCCCATTCACCAAATATGATATCCTTTTGTGATTTTTCAATTCGAGGAAGATCAGATGATCTGACCTGAGCACTGTCTTGCAAATCTATATATACTCAGAGAATATCTTGTCGATATCTTCATAAAATGTCCTCAAGTCGTACAATTGATTTACTAAAGAATTACTAGTCTTTGATAAGTCATGAATTAAGGTCAATTTGTGACAAAAAAGGGCTTGCTGCTTTGTTAAGAGTATATCCAGTTCTGATGCTTCCTTGCAGACTTCATTTATATCTGGATTTTCTCTCAGCCGGTCTGTTCTTTGTTACAAGTGCAGTATCTGTTCATCCTTGTCCTTTACTTCAAATTTAATTTGTATCTTTAAATCATTAAAGCTCTTTTGCAGCTTGGTAAGATTTGTTTGTCACTGCTGCTTAATTTCTTATTTTTTTATTTGAAAAGTTTGTTCCAACTGGACATTCCTTTGATCCATTTCCTTCATTAGAAATTGTATTTTTGCAACTTTTTCGATGGTAGCACTAGCATAAGCTCCTGCGAACTGAGATAATATGTTCAATTCTTCGTCTGGGGCTATTTGGGTTCCTTCCCAAAGAACTTGAAAAGGAGTCTCATTTGTAACTAGCATTTGCGACTGTTCTAGCTTTCTTTATTCCTTGACCTACTCATTACCGCTTTATGCTTTGGACTGTAAAGTATGTCCAAAGGCGAGATTTCTTCAATTTTGAGGACTATCTCGGCAGTAGGAAATGCAGGAATTATCTCCATATCATCAACAAAATTTGATTGATTGACAATCTCAACATTAATATTATTCTTGGGATTTTTAGGAATGATATCCTCTTGGGAAGCCCCAACAGTAAACGATGTTTCCCCTGTAGTCTCTAGAACTTGATTTGTCTCTTTGCTAAATGAAACTTGTTCTTCTTGTATATCGCCTGAGACATCTGTAACCTAAGTTTCTTCTGTTGTCAAAACGCGGTTGAACTCCTCCCATAATTCATCTAATTTGTTCTCCTCTTTGATTTCTCTTGTGTGCTCAACAACTATAGTAGCTGTTTCGGAGACTTGGGAAGTAATTGGAGCTTTTGAGGAGGAAGCTGATGCATATGAAGTTTCTCAATTCTGTTGGAATGGATTTAACAGAGATTCAGGACAATGAGCTATTCTTCGTTGACGATATTGATTGAATTTAATCAATTCGTCAGGACTTAGACAGTCTTCTGCTAATTTCTCTACCATATAATATTTTGGAACCATTTCAAACAAATCATCAAATTTGTCAGGCTCGTTTAAAAACGGTTTGAGCTTAGCCTGTGTTGTAACATTTTTTGCTACACCATGTGGGTCATATGGTCTGTTTAATATGGTTGGAAAATTAAAGGCTCTTAATTGGTCAATCTCAAGAATGTTTGAAATTTTTTAAGGCATAGGTACTGTTATCACCCCAAGAAACTCACCTAGGTTGTATATCAGTGATGCTCGGGAACATTACAAACTCAACAAAATGCTGGAAAAATAGGTGGATGAATGAAACAAATGCTGCATATTCAAGCCAGATAACCACTCCTACTATGCTTAACCTCAGACTTGGGTGAACACCCCCAGAATACAAGGCTTTTAACCACCAATTACTCACAATTTTGAATAAAATGTGATGATGGAGAAAACTGATCACATCAGCAGATGCACAGGACCTTGTGATGGCCAGCTGCAACCAGTTTAAAGGTCTGTAAATCTGTTTTCTAATACACAGACAAGATGACAACTCTCTAGCATTAAAACAACATAAACCTGCAAGCAAATTCAATGATACATGCTAAATGCTAACACAGAGGTGGGATGACAGCCCCTCTAATGCTAAAAATTTGTAGCACATGAAATAATGCAAAACAGGCACAGCCTGGAACAAAGAAGAAGAAGTGGAAAGTGAGCAATCAACAACAAAAGAAGCTTGTATTAGCTGGAAATGAAGACCAGAAGCTGCAGGTCTCATAATAGTTACAGTCTTCAGAAGTTGAAGCTTACAACAGAATAACACTCATCAACCTCATTCCATCGTTTTTCTGGGTATATATAGAATTTGTTTACAAAAATTTCTCAGCTAGCCTATGCGTGGAGGTGTCTTAATGGACCACCAACTGCATTTATAGACAGATATGGGCTTCTGATACAATCTGAATGTTTTAATGGACAGAATGACATTCACTGGTACTTTGATGTCCTTTCTGAGCATACAGGATGTAATGCTCCATGACTGATTTATATCTTGATCTGCTTGAAGCCGTCCTTCTTGCCCTTGACCGTGATGTCTTTGAATTCAGGTAGCTTAGGAATTAATGTGCACACGGCTGGATTATCACTCCCTTCTTTGCGTGCATGAATCGGGCCAAAAACACTGAAAAATGCCTTGAAAATGGACGTAGAGCTGAGAATGAATGATGGCCGTTAGATGGTTCAGATGGATGGCCGAGATCGGGCTGCACAGGCCATCAAAAGACATATGCAGATGAAAGAGTTTGGGCCATTGGATCAAGCGAATTAATGGTGGAGATTTGATTTGCGAAGGCTATTGGGAGCCATGTTGACAACCGGTTAACGAGCGGGGAGCCGGGTACGGTGGCAGGAAGTGGTTTCCCCGCACCACTTATGGGCAATGGCGGTTTCCGTATATGGAAGAGTGATGCAATGAAATAATGACATGTGGCTGACAGGACGATGGAGAAAACCACTTCCCCGGGGACTAACGAACGAGCGGTTAATAGGGTGAGGGCTTGCGAACACTGTTGGATGATGAAGCGGACGCAATCGGATGGTTGAGGTAATGAACCTGTGCTCTGGGGTTGATGTGATAGGCGAGGGGCAGGCCCGGGCTTTGTTAAAGCTTAGGGTTATGAAATTTTTATATGCGCCCATTATAAAGGTTTAAGACTATAGTGTCGGGGTGAAATAAATGATAGGTTTATATATGGGGTTTAATAGAATTAAAATAAAAGTGCCCAAGAGCTATGAAACATAGGTTAATACGGGCTTTTTTAAGTATTTAAAACAAAATGCGTGGGCACTTGGGAAAAAGGGTATAAAGGGGTTTAGACGGGTTTAATAGGTATTAAACAAAATGAAGCCCGAGAGCCCTGAAAAGAGTTTATGAGGGGAAAGACAGGGATAAAGGGGAAGGAGGAAACAGAGGAATAAGGAGTTAAAAGAGCATAATGCAAATGAAAGGGAGATATAAAACCAATTGCTGCAAACCCTTTGCAACCCAAACCAGCATTGCCTGACCTAACTTCATCCATTAAACAATGCAAACTGTAGCAGAGCTAACACTGGCTCCTTCTGGGGATGAGATCCTCCCTGTGAGGTCTCAAGAACCTGCAGACCATTGCCTTTCCAATTGAAAGCAAATTAATCAAAATTCCTAGTGTTCCATTGGGCATGGAGTCTACTTTGCCTGCACAAAACTGATAAACACAAAATATTTACAACTTTTAAGGCCAAAGACCTTAAACAACACAAACTTTCAAAAATCGCCCATTAACTGGGCCCTCAAAAATTGTCTCTCCTCCCATACTTTTCAGTATGAAGGTTTTGTTCCCTTGAACCTGTGAAATGATGAAAGGCCCTATCCAGAAAGCATCAAATTTACCATGATTGCCTTTCTTTTCCTTCAGTGCATTCCATTTTAGAACTAAGTCACCAACCTGAAAATTATTTATTTTTGCCTTCTTGTCAAAGGCTTCTTTGACCTTTCTCTGATGTGCTGCAACCTTTTCAACCAGCTGTTCTCTAATCTGATGTACCTCTGTGTTGTGGTAAAAACACAACCCCCCCCATTTTTGACTTGTTCACTTCAAATAATGGGGACCCTTTCTATAAATGTTTGGCTAAACACCTTTTAGGATTTTTATTTATTTGATTATCCTACGCTTTTGTTAATTTTTCATTTTCTTTGGATTCTTATTTCGATTGCTTTGTTAAAAATGATTTTTTATAAACTTCTCATTGACGCTTGTTATGCCTCATTTGGTCAACTGATTTGAAAATGGTACTCCTTTGAAGTCCCATTATTTATCTAGTATGGGTTAAAAATGCTATTTTTATTCTTTTTATTTATTGTTGGAGTGGCTGTAGTTCAGATAATTTCATAACTAATTTCATTAAAATAAAACCAAAAATAAAAACTGATATTCAATATTAAATTTTGAATTAATTAAATTAATATGATTAATTTAATTAAAATAAAATTTAATATATATATATACAAATAAAAAACAAAAAATTACATCGCATATCACAACCATCGCAATTCTAATAACATGCACATCTTAAAAAGCTCGATGACCTTCATTCCCCGATATGCGATGGCTCTTCAAGCATTAACCAAAGTTCAATAAACTACCATGTGTTTAAGTCTCAATACGATCGCTCCATCGCATTGGGGTCCTCAATTGATACAACCCTACTCAACCATTTATGTGATGCGATATGAAGTCAAACCATTTGTGCAATGTGGGAAGAAGTCAAACCATGACTTTTAATTTAAAGCCATTCTCACGTTGGTTATTCTGAATTGATTTAAATTCATGGTTAAATACATTAACATATGAGTGAAGAGGTAGGATAGTGGTAGGTTAGTTTAATTTTTTTTTTTAGTTTTAAATATTAATTAATTTAAATATAAAATTTAATTAACTAAATTAAATTAAAACTTAAATATTATTTAGATTAATATTAAATAGTTTATAAATAGTTAATTAATTAGATTAACATTAATTAATAATAGTTATTTAATAATTAGTTTAGTTTATAATTAACAATTAAATTAGGATTAATTAGAATTCTAATTTAGGATTAGATTTTTAATAAAAAATTCTGATTTCATAGCCCCCGAGACCCAGAACACGAAAACACTTAAAAACATTTCTCGCAAATTTCCTTCTCGCAAAGTCTTATCGCAAATTCTTAAAAAGCCTTAACATTTGACAACCCAAAATGCGATATGCGATAAGGCCAAATGCGATGTGTTAAAAAATTTTAATACAAAGTTTTTCACCCCTTATGCCTCCTGTACCTCCACCTCACTCACCCTCACGTCACTCTCACCTCACACTCCACTCACCATATCCCTACATAATCTCACGTGGATGTATTAATGGGTTTGGATTGATTTCAATTGTTTGTTGTATGGGTTTTATGTTTGGATTGATTCCAATGGTTTGTAAATTAATTTTTATATTAATTAATATTATAATAATTATATTATAATTATAATGTTTATTATAATTTTAATATAATTTGAATTATAATATTAATTATATTTATATTAACTTTTTCAAATCATCTGTATATTAATTTAATTTTGTAACTTAATTAATTTCTAAATTAGATGATAATTAATTAGAATCTAATTTAGGATTAAATTTCTAATTAAAAATTCTGATTTTTAGCCTAGCAACAGAATTTCTAGAATTATGCCAAATTTGACTTATCAACTTTGAAAGCTCATAGATTGAGTTATACTTGGCCAAATGAGGCCCATGACGGCTCATTGGAAAGATAAAATCAAGGAGAATATTTCTGAGGAGGTTTCACTAATAGATTTGGTCATTAATTGAATAAAAAATCATGCAGAAGATCAAGCTCCGAATTTCTAAAACAAAATCAATTCTTTGAGTTATTTTCTGCATTTTCATTTGTCCTAAGCCTCTTCTAATTGCAGATTCGCTCATCAATGATATCTTTGGCCAATTAAACTATCCCAAGCATCAATAGAGAGCTTATATTTTATTTTCAATGATTTATTTAAATTAAATTTGATTGGATTTGTTTTAATGTTAGAGATGGTATTTTGATTTTATTGTTATATTTTAATTCATTTTGATTTCTTTTTGCAGGAAAACAGTAGAAGATATATGGAGAAAAAGATCTCAATCAATGAGAATGCTCCAACAATTAAAGATGGGAATTTGGAGCAAATAAAATTGGATTGGGCAGATTTCTCTTCAACAAACTTTCATCTCAAGAATTCCTTTGCAAAAATTATAAATAGCAGATTGCAGAATGTAATAGGGGCTGCTCTCCTCTGCAATTCTGGAATTCTAAAAGCACTTTTGTAATAGGGATTTAGAGTTGTAGGTGGGAGGAGTGGAATCTCAGATCTGGAGATTATTGAGGTTTTTCTTTTACATCCTGAGTTATGTATAATGAACAGAGTTTGCACTATTGTAGCTTTGCTTTTGAAAGCAGAAGCTTAGGCATTGTAAAGGACTATTAGAGACTGGAGCTGGAGAAATGGATTCAATAAATTGGTATTTCGAATACTATTATTTTAAATGCTGGTTTTATTTTATGATAACAGGAATGGTGTCAATTTACTTACATATTTGTGCACTTTTGTCGGTATGGGTAATTTGATTCTATTTTATGTTGTTATTTATCTATGCTCTTATGGGCTGAATTCTGATTTCTGAGTAACTATTTACTCATAAATCTGTCTTTTAATATTGGATGAATAAATAGTGATATGTTGTGAACTTCTTCCGCATATTATTTTTTAAAAATTCAAGTTACTGATTAAATGATCAATACCATTTTGTGAACTACTTCCTGAGTGTTGTTGATTGATTATTTCAGTTAAAAGGTCTCAGTAGGATGTGTTTTGCTATCCATAATGTTAGTTAATTGAACTATTTCATTAACTTGATATTCATTATAAACAAGACATATTTCAATCCCAATATTTTAAATACCTGCTCTTGGTTAGGTTAGATCTATATCTGCCTAGTTGAGATAGGATTAGGATAGTTTCTTTTGCTTGCATCTTAGAACAAGTTTGCATTTAGAGTAAATTCTACATTATTTTAAGTCCTCTTCCCAAAGAGGCAAACTTTAGTAGTGGATTGGTTGAGCCCTAAATCAGCTTAAGGATCACTTTCTTGCCTGATCAGCAAGAAAGACGATCTGATGTCTCTTTTCCATTGGTGAATGAAAATCATATTTTAAAGCCATTGGAGATTGAGAGAAGGTAACTGGACCTAGTTGAACCAGTCAGAACCACCATTCCAAATGGAAAAGGAGCTGCTTTAAGGTCCGGATCGGGTGGTCATCCCCCATGTTGTTGTAGCGATTTTTGAGGCTTCAACACTCTCCTAAATCAGTGATCCTCTTTTCTATGTCTTCTTCCTCATCCTGCTCTGTTTGAAGGAATTTTGCCACAGGGATAGTTAGCTGAATTGGAAATACAACATCAGTGCCATATACCAGCTTGAAAGGGGAATTCCCTGTGGATTTTTTAATGGTCACTCTGTCAGCCCACAGTGCATACTTGAGCTTGGAATCCCAATTCTTTTTATTGTCCTCTAACAACTTTTTAATTATCCTGGTCACACTTTTATTAGAGGATTTTTCCAGACCAATTCCTTGAGGATAATATGAGGTGGAATGAACAAGTTTGACACCCATTGAAGCACACATTTCCACTAGCTCTATTGCTTTGAAGGCTGCTGCATTATCTGTGATTAGTTTATGTGGACAACCAAATCTGCTGAAGATATTCTTTGTCAAAAACTTCATGACCACATTATGATCAGCCCTCCTTGTAGGGACTACTTCAATCCACTTCGTGAAATAATCAGTGGCTACTAATATCCACCTGTGCTGGCCAATTGAATGTGGATTGATTTCTCCAATGAAATCCAAACCCCACTGCTGAAAAGGTCATTTTGCATGTATTGGTTTTAGGGGCAGGGACTTCAACTGCTGTTTTCCTTCAAATCTTTGGCACCTGTCATAAGATTTAACAAAAACAAATACATCAGAAAATAAAGTGGGCCAATAGTACCCAGATCTGAGAATTTTGTGGGCTGTGGTTTTCCAATAATGGTGCCCTCCACACATGCTGGAATGAAACTGCTGCATGACTTCTTTTGACTGTTCTTTGTCCAAACATCTTAAAAATATTCCAGATGGACCCTTCCAGTAGAGCAGATTTTCCATAATGCAATACTTTGCTGCTCTAAGTTTCAAAGTTCTGGCCTGACTATGAGTAAATCCTAAAGGGATTTCTAGCTTCAGCAAGAAATTAATTATTTCAGCATACCAGTTACATGAAGCTAGATTCTCTAACACTAACTGCTTCCTCACTATTTTAGCTGTTCTTTCTTCTTTTTCTGCCTGACCATTTTTTGCACTTGCATATAGGAAATCAATGTCTATTGACCTGCAATTTTCTTCAGCTAACAATTTGGCAAGACCTTGACCTCTGACCAGTTTGGTGGGCTTCATATCTATATTAAATTCTATCATTTTTGCAATCCACTTTGCCCTTCTTCCATCAACATCAGGTTGAGTCAAGACATCTTTTATTGCAGCAGAGGGCACATATGCAATTATCTTGGAATGAATGATATAAACTCTGAAAGCCTTTAAGGATTTAATAAGAGCATATGCCTATTTTTCTATAATATCATACCTCAGTTCAACATCCCTCAAATTCTTGCTGGAAAATGCCACTGGATGCTCTGAACCTTCTTCAACTTGCTGTAACAAAATTGCTGCAATAGTATCTTCAGAGGCAAAAGAAAATATGTGGAACTCCTTGCTGTAGTCTGGACTTATTAAAGTGGGAGCCTCCATAATAGATTTTTTGATGGAATCAAATGATTTTCTTGCTGTTTCAGTCCATCTTACCTCTGACCCTTTTTTCAACATAGAGGTTACATGCTTCACCAATTTTGCAAAATTCGGAATAAACCTCCTGAAAAAATTAATTTTGCCCAGAAAGGATTGAATATCCTTCTTTGATCTAGGGACAGACAAAGTTTGAATTTCTTTGACTCTTTCTGGGTCAATTTGAACACTTGCAGCAGACACAACATGTCCCAACAACTTGCCTTCATTCAAAGCAAATTGTGATTTTTTGGGATTGACTGATATTCCAAACCTTCTGCACTTCAAGAACACTTTTTTCAAATGCTGCAAATGATTTTGATGGCTGCTGGAATAAACTGTTATATCATCAAGGTAGATGATGACAAATTTGTCATTCTCTCCCACAAATGCTATATCCATAGCTCTTTGAAAGGTAGCTCCAACATTCATCAATCCAAAAGGAATTTTGGCATACATGAAAGTACCCCAAGGAGTGGTAAATGTAGTCTTTTCTTGATCATCTGGGTGCACAACAATCTGATTAAAGCCTAAAAATCCATCCAAAAATGACATCACTTTGGCCCCTGAGACTTTTTGCAACAAGTGCTCCATTTTTGGCAGAGGATAGTTGTATTTCTTGGAGCATTTGTTTAAATTTTTGAAATCAACACACAGTCTGATTTCTCCACTCTTCTTCCTGACCACCACTAGATTGGCTACCCATTTTGAATATCTGAGAGGTACTATGATCTTGGCAGCCAACAACTTTTTAATCTCTTTTTCAATCAGTGGAAGAAGCATAGGATTTATTGGTCTAAGCTTCTGCTTGAAAGGAATAGTGTATTTCTCCAGAGGGATTTTATGCTGAATTATATTCTTATCATATGTTTTCAGGTCACTATACTCCAAGGTAAACACATAAGCAAATTGCTTCATTAAATTGCAGTATTCAGCACTTTGATCAGCAGACAAATGAGTATACCTAGGCTGACCTGGACTTCCTATATCATGCTTATAGACTGCAGATTGGTCTTCTTTTTGAGCAGCTTTGTAAGGCACATCATTCTGGTCAAACAACCTTTCAAGAGGAATTAGGCCCTTGGGAATATGGTTACTAGGAAGCTGGACAATGCTATTTTTGCCAATTTTATTTCTAAGCTGGGACTGGGGTTTTTCTAACAAGGCATCATTTTCTTGGTCAATTTGCATTTCGGAGAACTCATCAATGACTTGAAGGAACCTATTTATCTCATCATCATCTTCAAAAACTTTCCAATGGTGGAAATTATCAAGCAAGGAAGGTCTATATTTCATTTGGACTTCATAAACTAGTCTGGGAGGCATGGGAGGTATAAACAGACTCGCAGAAACAGTAAGGGAATCAGCAAGCTAATTTTGGGCTCTAGGAATGTATGAAATACAGAAAAAAATCAAAAGAGTCTATGATTCTCCATACCTCATCTCTGTATGCTTTTAGCCTTGGGTGCTTTGCTTGAAACGTTTTATTGACTTGCTGAATGATCAAATCAACATCTCCAAACACCTTCAAATTCTTGATTCCTCTGTCTTTGGCTACATTTAGGCCCAACGACAGTGCCTCATATTCTGCTATGTTATTTGTTACTTGAAAAACCAGTTTGAAAGACAGCTGAATGCTTTCTTGTTGTGGAGACACTAGCACCACCCCTACTCCTGTAGTCTCCCTAGAACATGCTCCATCAAAGAACATCTCCCAAACCTGACTTCCTTGCTTTTCCTCGGCCTGAACTATTGGTTTCCCAATCTGCAATGAGGCCTTATGAGATTCTTCTATTTGGAGAACACATGCTCCAAAATTAGTGTCCACTGCATATATTAGATGATTTGTAGGATTCTTCTCATCACTAATGATATATGCCAACTTTGCTTCTCTGTATAACCTCCTGATTTCTCCTCCAAACACTGGGACAATAGTGTAAGATAAATCATTCTTTAATGTCCCACCTAGTCTCTTAATCCATCCTCTGGACAACGGCATGCCAAACTTGGGAGGGACATCTGCTACCACAATATCCATCATCATACTCTTCATGGGCAACTGAGTTAAGGTAATGGCCAGATCCTTAATCAATCCAAGACATTTCACCTTGCTTGAATCAAAAGAAAATAAATCATGATAGGGTCTAGTGATATCAAGGCTGAACTCTTCCATGACAGCGTTAGGCATTAGATTGTGGCTGGCCCCTGTATCTAATAGGCAATTGTGGAGGATTTTATCATAAATGGTCAATGAGACACAAAAAGATGGAGAATTATTATAAGCAGGCTCAATCATAGGACTAAGCACAATGGCAGGTTTGTCATCTTGCAAATTAACAGAATCAGTGGAGGTTTGTTTGGTTTCTAGCTCAAGGGCTTCAAGGATGGGCTTTCTAAATATTTCACTCTTCACCAACTCAACTAGGGGCACAGATATTTTCAATTTCTGAACTTCTGATTCAAAGCTGAAAGAAGAAGATGACTTATCAGAATTTTTTACCTCTTGAACTGGAGCTTTGAGGATGACTAGATCAGCTGTTGGTCTTCTCTGCTTGATATTCTATGGTTCTGTTTGGACAACAACTCTTTGGGCAGGATTGTCTTTGACATTCTTTTCATTCAACCTCAGATTATATCTCTGTTGCTATTCAGCTTGTAGGATAGCTTCTCTATCCCATTTCTGACTGTTTCGTTCTTGCAGCAATGATTCTTCATACTCAGCCAATGTAAAAAATGCAGCGGTGCCTTTATCTTCCATGCAGTGAAATTCATCCTAATCTTCTTCAAATTGTTCCTCCTCCATGACTACATCCTGAAAGGGAGCTTTAACTTTCTGTTCATCCTTTGTTTCTTCACCCCTTTGCATTATTTGTAACTGCTCATTTGCTCTTCTGAATGGATTGGGATTTCTTGGAGCAAACGTGTTCTGCTACCTTGTTTTCCCTGAGTTCTGTTCCACTTTCAGCTTAGAAATTTCAGCAGCCAATGACTCTATCATCTTAGTCATTTGTCTAATTTAGGCTTTGAAGATGATGCAGAAGAAGTAGAAGCCTGATTTCTCTGTCTTCTCCTGTCAGCTTGACTCTTTAGTTTCTCTGCAGCCATAATATTGGATTCTACTTCTAGGGCTGCATCCTGCATGTCTGCCAGCGTAGCACATCTCCTTTCTCTCAATAATAGGCAGAAATCAGAGTCAAAAGCATTGGCATAAGTGAGTTTGGTAGAGGTGGGAGTAGGCTTTACCTCAGCTAGTATCTTACTATACATTCTATTGAATCTTTTATTAAAATCAAGTATTGATTCACCATTTTCCCTCTTCAGATTACCAAACTCAGTGTGATAATACAACAAGTCCTTTTTATCTCCCCATTGCTTCAAAAATGCATCATCTAATACTTCAATATTTGTAATAGATCTTTGGGGTAATTCTCTAAACCACTTCCTAGCCTCTCCGTCAAGGCTCTGGACAAAAACTGTCATCCACACATCATTTTCACTTATATCTAAATTATCAGCATAACTGTAAAAAGCTTCAAGATGTTCTTCTGCTGTTACTCCCTCTGTTCCAGTGAATTTAGGCATATATTTTTGATATTCTCCCACAGGCATAGGATTTAAAAGCACAAGCAATACCAATGGTCCATATCTGGCAGCGACAATTCTCTCAATCCTCGTAGGTGCTTGCTGTCCTACCATGATTGGAATATTTGGAAGAATACTAGCAGAATGAATGGTAGGGAGTAATGGGATGTTTTGGACTAAAATGGAAGCTTTCTTTGGACTGAGATTCAAAGGGGAACTAACTGCACTAGGGGCTGTACTAATCTCTGAGGATTTTTCCTTATTAACAGTGCTGTGTTCTAAATCTTGAAATTGCAAATCTTCAGCAATAACTTTATCTTTCAGAGATAGATTAGATTTCTTAGGCTTACCTGATCCTAATGCCCATTTCTGTGAAGCTTTCTTTGATTTAATAGTCTTCTCAGGTTCAGACACTGGTTCAGCTGGAAGCCTCAGAGGATTTCTTCGAGTATTTCTCACAAACTGAGCCAGAACTCCCCAATGGAGTCGCCAAAGGTTGGTCTTCCTCCAATGGAGTTGCCAGACAGATAATTACAACCAACAACTGTGTTCAAACCTTGTCTGTCATCAAAGCTTGAAGCTGTGTCGTTTTCCCAGGGAAGCTGAGCTTCAATTCTCCTCTCCTTGGCAACGGCGCCAATTAATGTTATCACCCCAAGAAACTCACCTAGGTTGTATATCAGTGATGCTCGGGAACATTACAAACTCAACAAAATGTTGGAAAAATAGGTGGATGAATGAAACAAATGCTGCATATTCAAGCCAGATAACCACTCCTACTATGCTTAACCCCAAACTTGGGTGAACACCCCCAGACTACAAGGCTTTTAATCACCAATTACTCATAGTTTTGAATAAAATGTGATGATGGAGAAAACTGATCACACCAGGAGATACACAGGACCCTGTGATGGCCAGTTGCAACCAGTTTAAAGGTCTGTAAATATGTTTTCTAATACACAGACATGATGACAACTCTCTGGCATTAAAACAACAGAAACCTGCAAGCAAATTCAATGATACATGCTAAATCCTAACACAGAGGTGGGATGACAGCCCCTCTAATGCTAAAAATTAGTAGCACATGAAATAATGCAAAACGGGCACAGCCTAGAACAAAGAAGAAGAAGTGGAAAGTAAGCAATCAATAGCAAAAGAAGCTTGTATTAGCTGGAAATGAAGACCAGAAGCTGCAGGTCTCATAATAGCTACAGTCTCTAGAAGTTGAAGCTTTCAACAGAATAACACTCATCAATCTCATTCCATCATTTTTCTGGGTATATATAGAATTTGTTTACAAAAATTTCTCAGCTAGCTTATGCGTGGAGGTGTCTTAGTGGACCACCAACTGCATTTACAGACAGATATGGGCTTCTAATACAATTTGAATGTTTTAATGGACAGAATGACATTTACTGGTACTTTGATGTCCTTTCTGAGCATACGAGATGTAATGCTCCATGACTGATTTATATCTTGATCTGCTTGAAGCCATCCTTCTTGTCCTTGACCGTGGTGTCTTTGAATGCAGGTAGCTGAGGAATTAATGTGCACATGGCTGGATTATCACTCCCTTCTTTGCGTGCATGAGTTGAGCCAAAAACACTGAAAAACGCCTTGAAAATGGACGTAGAGCCGAGAATGAATGATGGCAGTTAGATGGTTCAGATGGACGGCTGAGATCGGACTACATAGGCCATCGGAAGACATATGCAGATGAAAGAGTTTGGGCCATTGGATCAAGCAAATTAACAGTGGAGATTTGATTTGCGAAGGCTATCGGGAGGCATGTTGACAACTGGTTAACGGGTGGGGAGCCGGGTACGGTGGCGGGAAGTGGTTTCCCCACACCACTTATGGGCAATGGCGGTTTCTGTATATGGAAGAGCGATGCAATGAAACAATGACATGTGGCTGACAGGACGGCGGAGAAAACCACTTCCCCGGGGACTAACGAATGAGCAGTTAATAGGGTGAAGGCTTACGAACACCGTCGGATGATGAAGCGGGCGCAATCGGACGGTTGAGGTAATGAACCTGCGCTCTGGGGTTGATGTGATAGGCGAGGGGTAGGCCCGGGCTTTGTTAAAGCTTAGGGTTATGAAATTTTTATATGCACCCATTATAAAGGTTTAAGACTATAGTGTCGGGGTGAAATAAATGATAGGTTTATATATGGGGTTTAATAGAATTAAAATAAAAGCACCGAAGAGCCGTGAAACATAGGTTAATACGGGCTTTTTTAAGTATTTAAAACAAAATGCGGGGGCACTTGGGAAAAAGGGTATAAAGGGGTTTAGACAGGTTTAATAGGTATTAAACAAAATGAAGCCCAGGAGCCCTGAAAAGAGTTTATGAGGGGAAAGACAGGGATAAAGGGGAAGGAGGAAATGGAGGAATAAGGAGTTAATAGAGCATAATGCAAATGAAAGGGATATATAAAACCAACTGCTGCAAACCCTTTGCAACCCAAACCAGCATTGCCTGACCTGACTTCATCCATCAAACAATGCAAATTGTAGCAGAGCTAATGGTACCATAAGAAATAGGAAAACATGGCTGGGCGAATTTCTTGGCATATTTAAGTACTTTAGCTAAGTCCTTACCAACTATTTGATAAGCGACTTCTTTGGCCAACAACTTATTTGGGACAAAAGGGAAAAAAACATGAGGATGGGCAAGGCTACCAAAAACATGAATGTAGATAAATGATTCTTCCCCAAACCACTTTCCTATAGGCATTAGGTCTTTATTTGATTTTTCAGTAAGTATAGGGGATTTTCTTCCAAAGACTTCTTTGTGGATGGGGAGCATCACTTCATGACGACTTTTGTAGAAGTGAAAACCTTTTGATTCCCAGAGGATATTGAGATAAACAGAAATAGGGCTAGGAAATTGGTTTGTCCATTTCCATACAAGAGATGGAAAATCATAAGAAAAACAAATTGCGTCCATGACATAGGTGCTCATAAAGAAAGGACGAGGCGTTCTTTTGAGAACATTGCACTTTTGTTTGTAATTACGGATTTGGGTGGTCAAATTGTTGGATAATATAGTTTCCCAATCCATGATATAGCCATCAACAAAGGCTTCTATCAATGACACCCATTCTTAAGATAATTTATGCGTATTTGGATAACCATAGAGGAGACATAACATAGCAGCAGTATGAGAAAAAGGGCCAACAATGGAGGCTAATGAATACATACCCCTGTCCTCTCGCTTGTGTTTGTTCGGGTCCCTTCTCCATTCTCTGATAAAGTCTGTAGGGTTCAGATTCTCTTGCATGAATTTCTGGATGAATTGCGTATCATACCTCTTCTGAGCTGGAGGTAGATGATACATTTTCCTTAAATCTTTAACTTTAAAAGACCCAATAACTGTGTTCTTCGGCATTATAAACGTTCTATCTGTAATGTCCAGTTGGTAGACAACCCATCTCACTATATCTCTGTATATGGTAGGATTTTAGAGCGAGCAACAATTCTGTGAAGAAATAAATTGGCCACATCATTCCATGCGATGTCGTTACTTGGAGGAGAATCATTAGTTGTAGCAGTTTGTTTCACAATTACCCTTGAATTTTCATCCTTGAATAGTTTGTATATCACCTCTCAGGAGGCGAAACCTGCATTCGGAGTGCATGTAGTATCTGTAAACAATGGAGACATTTCAAACACTTCTTCATGTGGCAAGACTGGTTCTTGCTGTGTTATGAACTTCCTCCTTGCCTTGATTATTCTTGACATGTCCTTTAACTTCTCTTTATTAGAATTTACCTATAAAGAAACAAACCAAGATAAGTAGCAAGAGCTTCGAAGGATGCAAATAGTCATATCAATTCAATGTAAGTTATATGGAAATCCCTTCACATTAACTAAAAATTATTACGAGTCAATAAAAACATTGAAATTAGAACTACACAAAGTGGTCATTAAATTTCCAAACTTTTGTTCATATGATACTCACACTTGTCATTCTACCAGAAAATATTTTATCAGCGTGTGGTATCGGGTGACATTACATAGCTTAGCGATTTTGTGATTTTCGAAAAGTATATAGGCATGAGATCTATATTAGTGAAAGACCGGAATTTAACAGAACGCGATATGACCTGCATCCATCAATTGGCGAAATGAGATATCGGCTTGTCATTTCATAATTCGGCTTCTCGCAATTTCACATTTCGCAATTTCGCAATTTCGCAATTCACATTTGTATTTGGCTTATCGGCTTATCTCAATTTCGCAAGTTTGCATTTTGACATTTCACAGTTTTAGCTTTGCGGTTGTCCTTTGAAATCGTCGATACTATGCGTATTATTTAATAAGACCTACTCTTTTATAGTTTTTCTTTAATTTCGGGATTTATTTAGACTTGTAATTCATCTTTTAAAACTATAAAAAGCTTCCTAAAAGGTTTTATGACCTTATTCATAATTTTTTTGTTTTATTCAAAAATCAAAGAATAAAAATAAAACTTGTCCTATTTTATTTAAACAAAGAAGGTTTCTATCCTAAAAAATTTAAAGGGTCCCCATTATTCTTTCTCCTAAGTCTAAGGATAATGGGGGTTGTTGAGTACGAAAACAAAAAGATCAACCAAGATCTGATCAAACTTATCTCTATGCCACAAATTTGCTAAAGAACAACTCATTTAGGCCTTTTTGTTGACTGTGCATTAAATGAAAAATTGAAAAACCGTATATCCACGTAATCTGCAAAATAAGGCTCCAAAGAACTTAGAAATTCTCTCAAATGCTAACTAATTTGAGAAAATTGTTCGCTATTGACTTAATTGGGTATGTTATGAACAAAACCCATGTTTTCGTTTTCCAAATTTCGCTTTCATTTGCTCAGAAAACGCGTTTGAAGTTGACTGGTCAAAACTGTTCCGTTTTTCCCTTGATTTAATGTTGGAGGTCCACACGTGCGAGTTGGGTAGAATTTGACCAATATAAATCCATATTGAAACCTTTGGAAACAATGTCCATGTGCCATATTTCCTTCTAGAATGGTGCTACTACCTCAACCATGGAGATAGCCACGGAAACTTGACAAAACTGCAATAACTTGAATTTGCTAAACTGTCATTAGTAAAACCATGCAAAATTCTTCTTAATTCATTAAAAATAATCGAAATAATAATAATAAACCATGTATGCGGGAATTTGGTGCATTTATGAATAAATGTGGTTAAAAATGATGACAATGGGTGAATGGAATGATGCGAAAATGGATGGTTTCATCAACAAAATCATGAGAAGATTGAGGTCCAACGTGTCTTTTGTAGGTTTTCCATTTTGGATATAGATATCCTTGCATGAAAATATTTGACTTGTTCACAACCTTATTGCAAGTTCTACATACATTTCTTATGATTCATATCCTTTACAAGTCTAGGACACTTATTCATGGGCATTTTCAAATTCCACATCTTAGCACTTGCTAAATTCTCCAAGTTTCCTTCCATTTTCTTTAGTTTGTTGCATCCAATTCTACAACTTGCACAACATTGCTTCATCAAGGCTTTGTGGATTCTCATTGTGCCTCATGCATCATTGGTTTTCCACTTACACTCCTTTAACAAACAGTTGTAGAGTTTTCAACTTCATGTCAATTATTTACTTTCATTAGGCCTTTGAGTTTGACTTCCCTAGCCTGGTCAATATGATAATCCAAATTACCAATCACTCAGAAATTCAAGAACCATGTCATCATGTAACTCAGGTAAAGTTAACCATTTCTCATTATTATAGGGATGCAAAGGGATAATGTCATTATTAGTGTTAAAATTGGTTTACGTAACAACAATAAGCACAAGATTTTTAATTAATAATGCCAAAAATAATGAATACATATTTCAGAACACTATTATCAATATATGTCATTGCTTTCTTTTCCTTCGATAATGTAAAGCTATACATAATTTTTTTTCCATAGGGAAAAAAATCCTTTATATTCCAAAAAGAGAATATACATGTGATCATCCTGAAGGACTCCAAAAATATCACCATTGTAGACCAACATCTTCTAGAACATTACGAAGATTATGGTCATTTTGGTCCTATATTTTTCAATGTAAGACCAGTCCTATTCATTGCATAATCAGATTGACTAAGGAATCTAGTTGATTCCCTTATGCATCGATACTACCAAACACCCAAAAAAGATAATACCAAAATCTAAAAAACATTACATCTAGCTAGAATCAACAATATAATTGTCCGTGGGTGGTAGCACAATTGGCAAAAAGCATGTTGGAAACCCTTGTGTATCCAAGTGATTAGAAGTTCAACCCCCTCAAAAATGTCTCACCAGCCGAACCAAGCAAAAAATAATCAAAACTATAATCTTTTTTGCCTTGCAAATATCTAGAAATTTATAGAGGAATTAGAAAGAAAAAAAAAGCATTAGCATCAGAAGAAGGTGGGAATGAATTGGGGCTCCAATACCTCCTTAAATTCGACAATTGAGATCAAGCCATTTTGACAATTTAGGGCTTCAATTGACAAGTGATCCGAAGTTTGATTAAGCTCTCTCAATTCATGAGAGAAAGAGATCAGCTCTAATGAGAGGATGCAATGTTGCATTTGAGTCATCATGTTAGGTCTCTATACTACTAGTGTAACCCCTTATTATTATTAGTGCAACCCCCTTATTGTATTATCATGCCCCATAGAAACCCATTATTGTTATTTTTGTGCCTTTACAATATTATTTTTATGTAGGCTCTGATTATATTGTGACCCCTTAAACTCCTATATATAGAAATGAGGTTTTGTCATTTGTATCATTGAAGAATTGTCTATATGTGTAATTTAAAGAGGTTGCCCCCTCGAAGAGGCTAATTTGGAAGTTGTTGTTCTATTTCTTCTTCTATTTTGTGAGCTGGTTGCATAACATTTGGAATAAGAGCTTTGGATTCTAGGGTTTCACTGCTTCAAACAGGTCATTGTGGAAGTTTTGTTTTTTTTTTTTTTCTACGAAGTTTCAGAAGCTGAAATCAAAACCCATTTGATTCAAAATCTTGATGAATCTCGTGTCCAAATTTCATATCTTGTCTCAATATATTTTCGGATATATGAGCTGAAGATGATAGGGTTTTTGCAGGCTCTAGAACTCCATTTCAAACATGTGACCTAGGGAAAATAGTCATAACTTTCTCTCTGAGCATTGACTTCAAATTTCGTAAAAATTTATAGAAAGAGGACAAATTGCAGTTTGTTGGATATTGTTTTTAGGGGCGAAGGTAGAAACAATGACACGTGGCACGCCGTACAAGTTTTCTCTACTGAAATAGTCTATAATCAGGACATCACAGGAAATTGGGAATAAATATTTCTTGAAGAATCCAATATCAATCAGACCTATGGGGTTGGAAAGAGGACTTTGAGGGCTTGCACAAGACAAAATTTCAGAACTTGGAGATACGAAATTACAGAGTTATAATCATTTCAATATTGAGCTCCTAAAAGCAAGAAAAAGAATGACTCAAATCAAGAAAATAGAAACACCTAGTAAGCAAAATTGGATGGATGATTTGAAGAATGCGATCGAAGCTAAGATAAATAGTTTTATCTATGGCATGGAAGCTAATATCGATGGTATAGAAGAAAAATTGAAAGGAAACATGGAATATTTTAATAAAGACATGAAAGGTTTGAAGGAAGGTTTGATGAAGCTGCTACAAGAATGGCTTCCTAATGACGAAAATGTAGTAGAGGAAACTCATGATGAGAACAAAAGAAATGTTAATCATGTTTGCATAGAATCTAATGTTGGAGTGAGGACCCAATATATTCCAAAGATAGATATGAGGAAGTTTGATGGCAAGGATTTGGTAACTTGGATACTACAAATGGAGCAATATTTTGATCTACATGATGTGCAACCCTCACAAAAGGTACACATTGCATCTTTATATTTAGAACCCAATCCATTTTTATGGTATAGAGGGATTTGCTTTCGTAAACCACTTGTCACCTGGTCAATTTTTACGGAGGAAATGATAGCACATTATGAAGATACAAAGAGCAACACCTTTAGCCAATTGATAAATCTCAAACAAAAGGGTTTAATGGTGGAGCACATTGAGGGCTTCCAAAAATTGAATATAAGGGTAAATGATATTCTATATGAGCATATGATTGATGTATTCATAGGGAATTTAAAGGATAACATCCAACATGAGGTTTGTGTTTGGGAACCTGATTCATTGGAGAAGACATTCAGGTTGGCAAGAAAAAGTGAAAGAAAAATTATGTCAAGAAGGAATCCTACCGCTCTCAACTATAAAGATGGAAGTGTTGTTGCTCCTAGCCATCCACAACCTACAAGGTTGACACCATAACAACTGGAAGAAAATAGAGAAAAAAGGCTTTGTTATAGTTGTGATAGCAAAGACACTGAAGGTCATAAGTGTGTTGAGAAGAAATTATTCTACATAGATTGTGAAGAGGAGGAAGAAAAGGATAAATAAACATCAAAATAAGAGGATATACACTAGGAACCAATCCCAGAGAAATAAGAAATGAATCTGACCATATCTTGTAATGCATTGGCAGGAATTACCACTCCTCAAACTCTCAATATAGATGGACAAACGAAGATAGTGAACACATGTTTGGAAGGATACCTTCGTTGCTTTGTATCTGATAAACAAACACAAAGGATCAAGTGGTTACCTCTGGTTGAATGGTGGTATAACGCTTCAACAAAAATGACCCCATTTATGGCACTTTATGGATATCATCTCCCATCCATCACATCATTTTTAAGAGGAAATTCTAAGGTTCAAGCAGTGGAAGATCACATCAAGCATCAACAACAAGTTCTCCAACTCTTAAAGGATAACCTCACTTTGGCGCAGAATCAAATGAAACAATAGGTAGATCAACATCGCAACGAAATAAGTTTTGATGTAGGCGACTGGGTATTTTTACGGCTACAACCATACAAACAAATGTCCCTCAAGCAAGCTAAGAAGGATAATAAATTATCACCAAAGTACTATGGTCCTTACAAGGTGTTGCAAAAGATTGGTACTATGGCATACAAATTGGAGCTTCCTGCATCTTCCTGATTACAACCATTTTTCCATGTTTCCTGCTTAAAGAAGGTTATAGGTGACAAGCTCCCAATTCAAACAATATTTCCGAAACTTGACGAGGAAGTAAAAATCATATTGGAACCTGAAGTAGTCACAGAAACAAGAACCCGACAAATACAAAATCTATCAATTTCAGAGTATCTCATCAAGTGGAAGAACTTACCTGCTGAGGATTCCACATGGAAGGATGAAAATTTTATACAGAAGCATCCAAAACTACTCAAGCATTGAGGAAAACACTTTTTTGAAGGAGAGGGGCATGTTAGGTCACTATAATACTAGTTTAGCCCCTTATTATTGTTAGTGCAACCCCCTTATTCTATTATTGTGCCCCAGAGAAGCCCACTATTGTTATTGTTGTGCCCTTACAATATTATTGTTATGTAGGCTCTAATTATATTGTGACCCCTTAGACTCCTATATATAGAAAGGATGTCTTGTCATTTGTATCATCAAATAATTGTTCATTTGTGTAATGTAAAGGAGGTTGCCCCTTCGAAGATATTTTGAATTCATTGATCTATTTCTTCTTCTATTTTTGTGAGCTAGTTGTATAACACATCAAGTTTTGAAGATTTAAGGATTCCAAATTTTGCAAGTCTTTTTCCCAATCGATAACAACATTTGAGTCACAAAAGCATGAAGCTTGTGAATACCCCAATATGAGGAGATGTTAAGTAAAGAAAAATGGTCTACTGACTTGGCCTTAGTATTTGAACTTAAACTTGGGGCATAATGGATGTGAATCCAACATGAGGGATTGAAATATAAGGATGCTCCAACACCACAATTAGGGGGATTTCCTTGGGTGAATCGATTGAAAAAACCCCATGGGAAGTCATAATAAATAGTTAGTGTAACCAATACTCTATCCTTAGATTGCTTTGGTTCACATTTGTGCTTTTCTACCATCTTGAGAATAAGACCTACAACCACTACTTCGGAAATGAACAAATTATGGAAAATGCTAACATTTCGTGCCCATCATAACATATATACAAAATGACATGGAAAATATGCATATGCAAGGAATAAAGCACCCATGATCCATTCTTGAATGCATTGAGAGAGGATTTCTTTGTGTTGGCCCAAAGGTCACACTCAGAGGGGTTGGGGGATGAGTCAATGTTAGATCAATTTTACCATTTCACAACTTTTCGTAATCAAACAACCATACAAAAATGAATCATATGCATTATATCATCAACTATACCAATGCATCATCAAGCTACCATAATATCAATAACGTATCAAGAATTCATCACATCATAAAGAGACACAAGCTTTTTACATGGAAACCCATACAAGAGAAAACCACAAATTTTCTTCTTCTTTATCTTCAATTCATTACATAGATTTGAAGGCTACAACATGTTTGAGGCAATTACCCCCCAATGAAATATAAATTACCACTTATGGTCGGAAACAACTTGATTTAGGCACCAACCTTGAAAGAAGGAAAATAATTTCTCACTGTAGGCTACAGCTTGATTGATTCACCAACCTCGATGATGAATGAGCTCCAACCTGCTCGAGGCTCTAACTTGATTGAGACTCCAACCTCGATAATGAGCGAACAACAACTTTCCCTATGCCCCAACCTAATTGAGGCTCCAAACTCCTTCTTTAACTCCTTATGGACCTCTATTTCACATCATTTTCAAATTGGATCCATTGTCAACATAAATATTTATCATTTTATAAAGAGAAATAATCACAACCTACAATCACTGTTGTCACTATCTCAACCTGTATATGTTGCACACGTTGTCACTACTATTGCTACCATTACAACCTGTAAATATTGTTACTGCGACAATCACTATCACATACTACAAATACTGCTACCACTGCAAATAGAATCATATAAGTCTTTGTATTTGTCTATCAAGCTGCCATCCATACTTTTCTCCAATTTAATCATCAATATAGGCACTCAAACTTCTTCTTAGTCCAAGTTCTAGCCTTTCTTCCAAAACCAATAGAATTAGTTCATTAATTATTAAAACATATAAAAGGACATTTTGATCGTAAAATATATGTTAGCCAGGCTTTTAAGCCTTTAGAAGCATCCACCATTGAGCCTTGATCACCACGCTTCTTCTGGAACTAAATTTGGACTAATAATGTCTTCAAAAAATCAAAATTATTGTATAAGAACTATATATTAAATTAAATGCGCTACAATTTGCCCATTTTTGGGTATGCTAGTCAAAATCCCAAAATTTCGGTGCTGGTGCTACAAAATGTACATCTTTGGTGTGTCATTGATGTGGAAAAACAACAAGTACATTAAAAAAATAAAATATGAATTGACCTGTCAACTAGTAGGGATTGAACCTATGACCTTGTGGGTATGGGTCACACGTCTTACCAACTTAGCTACCTTGGTGGTGCTTGCAATGCTATGTTTTTACATTCGTTTTATTTTGAGAGCACTGAATCCAAACCAGGTGAGACCATTACCACTTCAAACCTTGCCCATGGGTTCCACGTCGATCTACATGTTTATTGAATTTGCTAGAAACCTTCTACGTAGACCATCCTCTTTGTCTTATTGTGACAAGATCAAGATTGCCCAAATATATATATGTGGATAGAGATAGAGCCATTGTGGCTTTACTAGCAACCTTTTATGTAGACAATACTCGATGGCTTGTTGTGACAGGGTTGACATTTTCCTAATGCATATGTGTGAGTCGAGAAAATTCCACGATGGCTAACGTTATGGCTATAAGTTCCACCAATAGAATATAGTCACGGCTTACAATTCAACCTCTACAAGACCTAAAAATTTTGACCTTGTAGAACCATAACCATAACTAGCAGCCAAAACCAGACTCCTTCACCACAATATTCTTTAGACCAACCTCCAACTATTTTCCATCCATAAAACTATTCCTTCGTGTGCATTGTTCGAATGTTTGATATGTTTGAATGGTGGATAAGATCTCATATTCTACTACTTGAGTAGTCTTGAGGGTTGGGACAAGCTAACCATGGGACATGTCATTTTATGCTTATAAGCTATAAGGTTTACCCATTGCAATGAACATGGAAAACCATGTGACCCTTCTCAACCATTTCATATGACCAAGAATTGGACCGACGTTCACACCTTTTGATCTTGGCCCCATATGACCATGTGACCGCGCCATGTGACCTAGGGGTCACTAGTCATCTGCATGATGACATCATCATTACATCCACATGCCATGTGCCAACCTGTGATGGGTGCCACGTCTCACCTATTTTCAAACTTTCTTCCAATAAAAATGTGCCAAATCTCCTTGCCACGCGGCAACCCCTAGTGGTGCTAGTTAGTGCAATGACATCATCTACTGACGTTTCATACTGATTGCGTTGATGACTATGTGAGTGAACCACGTGTCACTTGCCCAAAGGGTCCATGGCATCATTATATGTAATGTTGCCAAAATTCATGCTTTGTGTTATGAAACCAACTCACAAAATAGAAGAAAGAGATAGATCAACGACTTAAAACGTAGCCTCTTTGAGGGGACAACCGCCTTTACATTAAACAAATGACCAATTCTTGGAAGATACAAATGACAAGACCTCCTTTCTATATATAGAAGTCTAAGGGGTCACAATATAATCATAGCTGACATAACAATAATAATGTAAGGGCACAACAATAACAATAGTGGGCTTCTATGGGGCACAATAATAACAATATGAGGACAACATGGGCACAACATTAACAAAAAGGGGTACAATGACAATAATAATAAGGGAATACACTAGTATTATAGGGACCTAACATGCCCCTCTCTTTAAAAAAAGTGTTTTCCTCGATGCTTGAGTAGTTCTGGATGATTCTGTATAAAATTCTCATCCTCCCATGTAGAATCTTCAACGGGTAAGTTCTTCCACTTGATGAGATACTCTGAAATTGATTGATTTTGCAGCAGTCAAGTTCTTGTTTATGTGATTGCTTCAGGTTCCAATATGATTTTTCCTTCATCGTCAAGTTCTAGAAATATTGTTTGAACTGGGAGCTTGTCACCTATAACCTTCTTTAAGCATGAAACATGGAAAACTGGGTGCACTTGGGAAGATCCAAGAAGTTCCAATTTGTATGCCATAGTACCAATATTTTGCAACACCTTGTATGGACCATAATACTTTGGTGATAATTTATTATCCTTCTTAGCTTGCTTGAGGGACATTTGTTTGTATGGTTGTAGCCATAGAAATACCCAGTCACCTACATCAAAACTTCTTTTACTGTGAGTTTGATCTGCATGTTGTTTCATTCTATTTTGCGCCAAAGTGAGGTTATCCTTTAAGAGTTGGAGAACTTTTTGTTTATGCTCGATGTGATCTTCCACTGCTTGAACCTTATAATTTTCTCTTAAATATGATGTGATGGACGGTGGATGATATCCATAAAGTGCCATAAATGGGGTCATTTTTGCTACATTATGGAAGGAAGTGTTATACCACCATTCAGTGAGAGGAAACCATTTGACCCATTGTGTTTGTTTATCAGATATGAAGCAATAGAGATATCCTTCCAAACATTTGTTCACTATCTCAATTTTCCCATCAGATTGAGGATGATAAGATGAGATATGAGCTAACTGAGTATCGAGACAAGAAAATAATTTTGTCCAAAAATTTCCAGTGAAAATAAGATCTCTGTCACTTACAATAATCTTTGGTTTTCCATGTAGATTTTGAATTGTTTCCATAAATTCAATATCAACTGTACTGGCTTTAAATGGATGAGATAATGCGCAAAAGTTTGCATACTTGGTAAGTCTATCAACTACCACCATGATGACACTATTTCCTTCGGACTTGGGTAAACTTGTGATAAAATCCATTGAAACCTCCTCCCAACATTGACTTGGAATGGATAAAGGTTGTAATAGACCTGGGGTCTTAATTGTCTCAACTTTATTTTGTTGGCAAACCAAACATTCCGCCACAAACTTTTGAATATCAGATTTAAGGCCATCCCAAAATAATTCCTTCTTAACCTTGTGGTAAGTTTTTAAAAATCCTGAATGCCCTCCTAAGGCAGATGTGTGCAATTCCCTAAGAATATTTTGTTTGAGTTTGGAATTCTTACAGAGGTATGAGTGATATTTGTACCATAACGAATCATTTTTCTAGCTAAATGTATCAGATGTTCTAGGATCCTACTGCAACTTTTGGATGAGTGCCCACACTCTTCGTCATTCTTCCATTTATCCCTTGCTTCGTTTATCCAATCTAGTTGGATAATAGAAATTGCACAAAGAAATGCTTCCACATCCTCATCCTTTCTTGAGAGTGCATCTGCAACAACATTTTGCTTCCCTTTTTTGTAGATGATTTCAAAGTCATAACACAACATCTTTGTGACCATTTTTGCTGTTCTTCTGAAGATAATATTTGTTCTAAAAAGTATTCAAGACTATCATGATATGTTTTTACCTTGAAGTGTCTTCCCATTAGGTAGGGTCACCATTTCTTAAGTGCATGTAGTATTGCCAACATTTCCTTCTCATAAATAGCTTTGTGTAAATATTTTCCTTTGATTGGAAGCCTTTCGAAAGCAATTGGTATTTCTTCTTGCAGTAAAACAACACCAATTCCATTTCCTGAGGCATCACATTCTGCAATAAAGGTTTTTGTGAAGTCTTGCGTAGCTAAGACTGGTGCTTGGCACATTGCCTCTTTAATATGTTCAAAGGCCTTCGTTGCTTTTGGAGTCTAGGAAAATGCATCTTTCTTCAGTAATGTTGTTAGAGGTGCCACTATTCTCCCATAATTCTTAACAAACTTGCGACAATATCCTGTCGATCCGAGAAATCCTCGCAGATGCTTTATGGATGTGGGGATTTTCCATTCCTTAATGGATTTAATTTTTCTAGGGTCTACCTTAACACCTTCATGAGATACAATATGACCCAGATATTCCACCTCTTGTACTCCAAAGAAACATTTTGAGGTTTTTGCATATAATTGTTTATACTCCAATAGTTTGAACACTCTGTCAACATGTTGAACATGATCCTTCCAAGATTTGCTGTAGATTTGTATATGATCAAAAAATACTAACGAAAGGGTTTGAAAATGGAATTCATCAAACGTTGAAATGTAGAAGGTGCATTGGTAAGGCCAAAAGGCATGACCAAAAATTCATAATGACCCTCATGAGTTCTAAATGCTGTTTTCGGAATGCCTTCAGTCTTCATTCTGATTTGATGATATCCTGAATGACGGTCTAACTTGGTGAAGTAAATTTCTCCATGCAATTCATCCAATAATTCATCAATGATAGGAATGGGGAATTTATCTTTAATAGTGAGCTTGTTGAGCTCCCTATAATCCAGACACATGCGCCATGATCCATCCTTCTTGTGCACCAATACTACTGTAGCAGAGAAAGAACCTTGACTAGGTTGAATTATACCAGCCTCTAGCATTTTTGCAACCATACATTCATTTTCACTCTTTTGGGCATGGGGATATCTGTAAGGCCCGATGTTTGGAGGAATACTTACTGGAATCAAATGAATAACATGATCATGATCGCGAATAGGTGGGAGGCCTTTAGGAGTCTCAAATACCTTTGAATGATTGTCCAAGACTTTTTGGAGATCTGGAGAAATAGATGATTCCAATGTGGGAACCTCTAGTGAACATAATTGTGAAATTATGCCTCGTTGTTATTTCTTTAGAAGCTTTGTCATGCTATTAGATATGATTATATTTCCCAGTTTCCCTATGGTACCCCTTAATTCAATTTCTTTTCATTCCAAAACAAATTTTAAGAAAAGTTGTTGAAAATTAAAAGTTATCTCACCCAAAGATTGTAGCCATTGGACTCCTAGTACAACATTAGCACCATCCATTGGAATGGAAAGAATTGGGATATTCAACACATATTATCCCATGGATGGCTTGATATTATGTCACTTTCCAGAGCAATTTATGGTTCCTCCATTTGCAACGATCACTTGATACTCTGGTGCTGGATATAGGAAGCAATTTAATTCCTTGGCTGTCTTACAATGAATAAAATTATGGGTACTACCCGAATCAATCAACACTATTAGCTTTTTCTTCTTGATATGTCCTTCTATCTTGATAGGTTGAGGAGTGGTAATTTCGGCCAATGCATTACAAGATATGGTTGGATTCATTTCTTCTTCTTCTAGGGTTTGTTCCTGGTGTGTATCCTCTTCTTTTGATGTTTCTTGTTTCTTTTCTTCCTCCTCTTCACAATCTATGTAAAATAATTTCTTCTTAGCACACTTATGACCTTTAGTGTATTTCCTATCACAACTGTAACAAATACCTTTTACTCTTTTTTCTTCCAATTGTTGTGGTGTCAACCTTGTAGGTTGTGGAAGGCTAGGAGAAACAACACTTCCATCTTGATAGTTGTGAGTGGTAGGCTTCCTTGTTGCCATAATTTTGCTTTCAATTTTTCTTGCCAACCTGAATGTCTTCTCCAACCAATCAAGTTCCCAAAGGTGAACCTCATGTTGGATTTTATCCTTTAAATTCCCTATGAACACATCAATCCTATGCTCCAATGGAATATATTTTCCCCTTATATTCAATTTTTGGAATTCCTCAATGTGCTCACCATTGAACCCTTTTGTTTGAGATTTATTAATTGGATAAAAAAAGTGTTGTTTTTTGTATCCTCATAATATGCTATCATTTCTTCCATAAAAATTTCCCAAGTGACAATTTGTTCATGAGAGCAAAGCCATCGATACCATACAAACTGATTGGGTTCCAAATATAAAGTTGTAATTCATACCTTTTGTGTGCTTTGCACATTATGGATATCGAAATATTGCTCCATTTGTAGTATCCATGTTACGGGATCCTTGCCATCGAACTTCCTGATATTGATCTTTGGAACATTGTGGGTCTTCAATCCAACATTAGAGTCCATGAAATCATGACTAACATTTCTTTTGTTCTCATCATGAGTTTCCTTTACTACCCTTTCACCATTAGTAAGCATTTCTTGTAGCAACTTTTTCAAATCTATCTTCAAATCTTCCATGTTGCCTTTAAATTTTGCTTCTATACCATCCATATTAGCTTCCATGCCATCCATCTTAGCTTCCATTCCATTCTTTAAACCATCCATCTTAGCTTCAGTTACTTTTTGTGAGAGCAAAATTTGTTGCACTTGGTCTCGTAATTTTGATATATCATGTTGCATTTCTTCCTCTTCTTCATGTGTCATAGTAGAGATTTCAGGTTGCTTACTAGGTGTTTCCATTTTCTTTCTTCAGGTCATCAATGAATAATAATTATGCTTCACAATGCCCTTTGAATCACTTCAAACTACTTTTTCAAACAAGGCTTATGCAAATTAAAAAAAAAAAAAAAACCTACACACCTTTTTATTTTTTACGCTTTGTATGAGCTCGATCTTGAAATTCCTGTAACTATGTAATTTTAGATCTCCAAGTTCTGAAATGTTGGCTAGTGATAGCTCTCTGAGTCTTCTATCCAACCCCACAAGTCAGATCACAATTGGATTCCCGAAGAAAGAATTATGCCCAATCTCCTGCGATGAGCTAATTATAGATTAGTTAAATAGAATGAACTTGTATGACATGTCACATGTCACTGTTTTGACCTTAGGTTCTGTTGTGCTGTACAACAACCCCCTCATTTAAAATTTTTTATAAAAAAACTTTAAATAGAAATGGGTCTTTTTTTAAGACTTAGTTAAAGTAAATAATTCAACAATAATCGCATGCTTGGATTTAGTCATATAACACAGGGAAATCCTTATCAAAAGGTCCGATCCGATAGAAATAATATCCAAAACCTTTTATTAAAACAAGTGTAATCTAATATGCCATATCCTTTTTGAGAAACTCTCATAAGCCGATCTCCGATGCGATAATGCGATCGGAGATCACAAATCGCAAGTCGCAAAAGAGGCATCCTAAAGGTCTATACCAAAAAACCCGATGCGATAACACAAATGCAATCGGCCATCGCACATACTATGTGACACATAGCAAAAGCCCTTTCAAATTTGATGATCCGATATCCTAAAGGAAGACACGCTTTTTGAGAAAAGGCCGTTAAAGGGTATGATAGCCGACGTAACCCTTAAAAGCAATAATAAATGAAAAATCAAGCGATTCGCTGATTATCCCGCCGCCTTATTATACTTCTTACCTTTATCGCAATCGGGGCTAACAATGGAAAACGTTAAGCTTGACCAGTGAACCTCCCGATCTGTGATATGCGGTTTATCGCTGATCGCTGATCGGGAAAATCAAAAGATCTGTTTAAGGGACCATTACACATATGTGCGATGCGACCTATAATTATTACATTTATTTATCACGATCGACAATTATGGAGGTCATTAATTTAGCAATTAAGGTTGAGTCCTTCGAGGATTTCATCCATGGTAATACTTGATTACATTTATATTATCATCCCTAAATTAACACAACTCTTTTTCATTTCATATTTGGTTGAGCGGGTTTATTTCTCTGTTACGTTATTTCATTGTTTGTGCAGAGCAACTCTGAGTTGATGAATCTAGAGAAGATGACAAAGAAGTCTAAGAAACCCAAGGACCCAGCCGTAGCCAAAGAAGAACCAAATAAGAAAGGGTTGATATCTGATACTACCTGCCTCGGTTTAGGCAAAGCATCCTGGGAGAGTATCTACAATTTGCTGGAAGCTGAGGATCCTGAAGAAATCGAGGTGGAAGCAACAACATATAGCATAGATAAGTTAGAAAATACTCTGAAATATTTGGTTTGCTCCTATCTTCATAGAATAGCAGCTCGCACCAAAGTGCTACCTTATAATGACATGGTCAGATGGGTTATTGAGAGCAACGCAACCACATACAGAAATTTCTTCACAAGTGATGGAAGAATGTTTGGGTCCTTCAGAGTAGAAGATATTATACAAATGTACCATTTATCTCAACCAGAGAAGCGTTATAACAAAGCATTTTTGGAGGCTTTTGCCAAAGAGAACACCATCGAATCTGACCCTATCAGACAATGGAGACATTTTCCAACCAAGCACAAGCATGAAACATTGGGTATGTACTCCGTTGATTTGCTGGCCTCTCCTTATTGTTATGCTGGTGCAATAATGTGTAGATTCTTCGGAGTCCATGATTCTACTAAATTTTCTATAGAGATGGTACCATTAATGGAGGCTGCAATTCATGGTTTTATCATGGATTGGGCGACCATCTTGTCTGATAAAATGGCTAGCCAGATACTTGACTATGGAAACAGCAGGATTGTATCTACCCGTGTGATACCTCCATTTTACATGAGTGCCTATATTATGGACACCGTCTGTTTTAATTCCGAATACCCCATTCTTGGATGGAAATGGACTCTGTAGGATCCCAATCGCATTCACATATATCATAAGGAACTATGGAAAGCTCATTACAAAAACCACCTATATAGAATTTGTCATGGTTTTGTCCTTGTCATGTATTATGCCATATTCAATAAGCTTGCTCCTAGGTTATCCGAGGAAGCATTAGTCGACCTAACTGCAATTGGGAGTTGGTTTGGTGAAGAGAGCTTCACCTACATAAGGCTTTATGGTAGCCTTGCCAACCCACATGTTCTCCCTCTGTATATCCCTAATAAACTACTGGACAGAGAATTAGCATTTCAGATAACAGTTGAAGGGCTATCAAAGACTCTTAGGGATTCTAAAAAGCATATGTGGCCAACATTTCCCCTTCGATGCGGTGCTTTTACCCTGCATGATTTCAAACATGTAGAGAAAGAGGCTGAGAAAATAAAGTTGTTAAAGCTCACAATCATCTCAAAAATGCAGTACGATCCTAGATCAGTTACCTACAATGTTACTGCTCAGGCCAAAATTGCCAAATTTGACCATGAGGAGGATAGCTATGATGATTTGTTTGTCTCATCAGAAGTATTTTCTCAAGTCAAACAGCTGGCCAAAATTAAATTTGGAGTGAAAGGATTAGAGGAATTTTATAAGCTCAGGGCACAAATATTGGAAACCCTACATCTGGACTTATTGAATACAACCTCTATGGTACAATAAAAAAGCCACAATGAAGATCAAATCAGTAAGAATACTCCCGAAATTGAAAAGATTCCTGAGAAAGAAAAGACACCAGACAAGGAACAAAAGCAGGGAAGAACTAGTGAACCCCTTGATACGAATATTAACATTGATCCCAAGTTAACCAATGAATGGGAACAGTTTGATTCAATCATTAGTAATCCTGATAAATCCCAAGGGTTCACTACAATAGAAGTGGCTACAGTACAAAGGCTAGAAGTCAACACAGTTCTGATTGTAGGAACAAGCGACCCACTTAGGTTTCACCAAGATATAGATATTATTCCCGAAAATCCCACTAAGAAGATTGTACTGCAAATTGAAGAAATACCACCACTTGATGTCTTCTACAGTCCAAAGCATAGGGATGTAGTTAAAAGACAAAGGAAGAAGAGGAAAATTGATCAAAGTCCTCTTTTGACTCCTCAGACAGAGATGATGAATGTGGTATGGAAAGCAGAGGTCAATCCCTCTGAAGATTTAACAGAACTATCGCAGTATGCGGGATCTTATACAGAAGCGACGATGGATAAGGCCTCAGAGGTTAGCCACCTGATGAGGGAAAAAGACCAGGCAATCATCCAACTGAAGGCACAGTCGGCAGAACAACAACAAAAAATAGAGCAACTTGAACAGCAGTTGATAGAACAGAAGCAGCAAAATACACAGTTAAAAGAGCAGTTAAAACTGGAAAAGCAAAAGATGGATGATCAGAATCTCCCTAAACAACAAGAGTTGTCTTAGGAGTTGAGCAGATTGCAGGTGTTGATTGAATAGGAGAAGAAATCAAAAGAAGAACAAATCATGCTAATGAAAGACCAGATAGAACGATTCAAAGGATATTCCTAGGTAAATGAATTTAGAACAAAAGCTCTGGAAATAACCAAGGCTTTGTCCTAACAATTAGATATTCTATGTCATAATATATAATTGGCCACCCCCTTATGTGATATCTCTGCATCTATGATTGAAAAATCGGTGGATGCTAGACTTGAATTAGATAAGGTAGATGAAAAATTAACTAATTTTCTATCATGGCAAGATTCAAAAGAAGGAAAAGCTGCCAATCTACCAAGGATACAAGAGTCACATAAGGAAATCTTGTTTTTCAAATGGGAGTATCAATTAATGAAAGCTAAAAGAGCGATGTCCAGATGCAGAGCCGCAACAAATAATCTGATTGAATTAATAAACAATAGTCTGCATATGTCTAATCGGATTACAGATTGCTCTCCAGGTAAACTCCCAAAGGTAAAATTGTTGGAACCACATTGGAAACAAGAGCTGACATAAAGGGAAAAATTAATCGGAGGCATCCAAAGCCTAACATGGGAAACATTCTGGTTTTTCCTTGTTAAACCCACAGTCAGTAGGTGGCAATGAAGTGTCTCGCGGATGCAATCAATTGCATGGTCTTCGAACTCTCCGATGCCACCTATACAACACAACTACACTCCAGGATGAGTCAGCCACCGGAAATCCAACCTATGCTCTCCATTTGTCAACTACAGTCATAGGAAAAGGAGCCGATACAGTGAATCCATTCGACCGCCACAACACTGCTATTTTTAGGATAAATTCCAGATTTATGTGTTTCTAGTTATACCAGCGCATAGCGATTTTCATTCATAGTTTGTTGTTATTTTTAGTATTTAAAGACCATTTCATGTTTTTAGAAAGGGTCCGCAATTTTGTATCAAAACTTAACTTAGAGATTGCACTACTATATTTCTGATATATATATTTTTTATAAAAGACTAGACCAGAATTCTGCATTTTGACAAAGAGACTCTTATGAGATTTGCAATATTGCGTCTTTTGAAGGCATTCCCAAATACGATACTATTATCTATGTTTTCGTTTTATTTCTCTATGTGAATTAGCATTTATCGACTTTGTTATTATTGATATGTATATATGTTTCTAGAACAATTCTTTAACTTGTCACTTTTGAATGTTTCAGAATTGTCATCTTTTGAATATATATGTCAGTGATATATTATGATCAATGCGATAATGTTTTTATTATTACTTTGTTTAATTAATTAAACAAAGTAATCATCATATGAATGCATATTTATATTTTATGAATAAGTCATATTTATGGTTATTTGTTAATAGAAACAATCAAGAATCGCATTGTTAGAAGAATACCCGGGATAGATTAGTTATCTTTGTATATTTTTGCACTATAGAGTAAAACAATTATCACCCTCATTATACATTACAAACCAATCACCCATCAACTCATATATTACTGGGAAACTGGTCCCATTACATCTAATCGGAGCCACCACACCAAACAGAAAATGAGCTGCACTAAGGTCTGGACCGGGTGGTTTTCCCCGATGTTGATGCAACGATTTTAGAGGCATCAACATTTTTGGTAGTAGAAGGAGGGCATGAACTATGAATGGCAAGAAAATCCAAATATATAGCCCATTCTAAGAGTAAATCTCCCTCAAAATCCCCTCCAACTTCTCCCTCACATTCCAAATCTCCACTTTTCAAGCGAGAAGTTGATAAGACAACTATCACTGCTGAAAACTTGAACATATCAGACAAATATACTCTTGAACCCCCTGAAGTTCACTCTTTGATTAAAAAACTTCAAGGGTTTTCAGTATCTTAAGCAAAGTCTGAGTTATCTCAAGGCAATGTGACTTTGCAATATATTCCTTCTCATCCTCTTACATGATTATAGAGTGAAAAGCTTGGTATTGAACCAACAGAATTTCCTCTACCTAAAAGGAAAAGAGCTAGGAAAACATCTGAAGAGTATGATAGTGAGACTCTTCCATCATCATCATCCATCTCATCCAATCTATTTCCAAGTCGACCATCCACTCCCCAACCTCATATCATAGTTCAACAGGGTACAGGTTCTCTGACATCTCCTACCCAATCACTTGTAACTTCATCTGTTGTAGGTACAACAATGGCACATCAACATCAACCACAACCAAGGCCATGGGCAAATCCAGGGGCAATCATAATGCCTGCACCCTTGAGCCAATTGCCAGCCCACCCTCGAAAGTGGTTGCCAAAGTTTAATCCAGACATCGACACCTTAGCAGAAGAACATATAAACAACTTTATGTTGTCAATTAATTTAAATGGAGTGACAGAGGAAGATGTTGTTGTGAGACTGTTCCCATACACTTTACAAGGAGTTGTTGGATCATGGTATTTTTCATTACTAGCAGGATCTATTACTAGTTGGAATGCTTTCCAAGAGCAATTTTTCACTAAATTCGGAGATGATAGGTCCACAACTACATTAATCAATGACCTCTCCAATCTCAAAATTGAATCTAAAGAACCTATTAAAGATTTCAACTCGCGATTTAATAAACTCTTAAATAAAATTCCTGCTACATCTAAGCCCAATGAAGAAGTTCGGAGGGAATGGTATATATCTACCTTACCTTTGAATATAACAATCTTCGTTGATAGAGCTGCAAAGCCCACCCTAGCAGAGAATATGAAAGAAGCGATTGCTGTTGAGAAACGTATTATCGCTTTAGAATAGAAAACTGCTCTCGAAGAGAGAAAGTCCAAGAAAGTTACTTTTAAAAATGATTCGAGGAAGAAAGTGGCTAAAGATCCATATGATGTGGAGGGTCTACAAAAGGTTTTAAAAACTATGTCAAATGAAATGGTAGAGATTAAGAAACAAGTAGCTGAAACTTCCACCAAAAAGCCATTATGGAATTTCAAAAGAACTAAATCAAAACCGCCTAATGCTATTTCTAATGCAGAATCTGATCAGGACAACGATGAAGATGAAGACACAATCTTGTCATCAGAGGAAAATGAGGAAGAAGAGGTTGTTGAATGTCATGGTATGTGGAACTTCATTTTGCCCAATTCAGATACTGAAAATGAACAGGAAGCTTTCCCAGTAAGTACCAGGAGTAAAGTAGCAGCAGAGCCTATTCAACTAACTCAAAAGAAGAAAAATGTAAGTCCTACTACCAAAGATAAGGCTCCCATAAAGAAATCTACAACAATGCCTACTCAAAATCAGCCATCTTTTTTTAATCCTTCCTCATCATCCAAGACATTGGTAGTCTCTGACTTTATGGATTACAACATCATATAAGACATGAAGAAGACTAGAGCAAATATCTCTTTATTTGAGCTTAACAAGCTCAAACATCAACATAAATTTCTATTCAAAGAATTAAACGCAGAACCTTCTTCTCCTCTTCCAAATGTTGTACTATCCAAGGCAGCTAGAGGAACAGGTAAGCCACCATCCGATAGAGTAGATACTACTGATGTTGTTTTGATCGGAGATAGATTTAATTCTCATACCCCTCCTTTTCTATTGACCTATGAAATTTACAATAGAAATATGCATAATTTCTTAATAGATTCAGGGGCTTCATGGGCTTCATTAAACATAATGCCAGCCTCGGTTTGCTTAAAATTGAACATCGAGCCCCAAAAATTTGCAGTGCATATTGTTTAGTTGGATCGAACTAAGGTTCAAGTCTTAGGAGAAATCAATTATGTCACCATTAGGTTATCAACTGATCCAAGAGTAGTTCAGAGAATTGATATATTGATTGCTGACATCCCTGAGTTTTATGGGTTAATTCTAAGTAGGGATTGGTCTGAGAAACTCCATGGTTACATTTCTACTGATTGGTCTCATATGTGGCTTCCCTATAAAGGGAAACCAAATCAAATTAAGATCGATCGGGAGAAGCATATGACCCATACTGTAATAGAGTTTGAACAAGAAAATCAGCCCATAGCTTTCAATAATAACATTCTTGGGAATTACTCAGTAGAATCATTCTTTGGTAATTTTAATGCTCAATCATCACCTTTCTCAGTTAATAGTTTCACATCACAAATAGAAAAATTTTCTCATACTGATACATCAACGTGTGTTACTATTGCTGAAGAAATTGTAGATAAACCTATATTTTGGTCTTTATATTTTGATGGGTCAAAATCCAATGACGGTGCAGGAGCAGGTTGTATTTTAGTTAGTCCTGAGGGGGAAAAAATGTTATCTTGCAGACTAGAATTTGAGTGTGTAAATAACACTGCTGAATACGAGGCATTGATTCAAGGACTGTACAAAGCAATAGGCCTAAAAGTGCAATATCTAAAAGTATTTGGTGACTCTGAGATTGTTATCAAGCAAGTAAGAAATACTATTCATTGCCTTTCTGGACATCTAAAGCATTATCAGTCCTTGGTTCAAGATCTTATATCTCATTTTCTATCATTTAATATCTCTCCTATACCCAGATCGCAGAATGCAGCAGCTGATTTATTAGCCAATGTTGCTTCTAAGCTCCTCCCATCCGAGGATTACAGCCCTGATAGGTTTTCAGTCGAATTGATTTTTAGACCATCTATTCTAGACAATGTCACCAATTGGCGAGTATTCAATCATGACGAAGACATTTTGAATTTATTAACCTCAGAAAAATCCTATGATGACTAGATAATTGATGAAGATGAATATGACCGTCAAGTAAAACAAACATCAGAAGAGAATTCTATACCTAAATCACTAGTTAAACTTGAATATCTCTATGACATCAAGGATAGGTTTAAACAAGTTACTAATTCAAAACTTGAAAGTTAGACTCTGAGGTTTGAATTAATAAATCTTGGCACTGAGGCTAAACCACAAAATATTAATCTAGGATTAGGGCTCACCTTAGAAGAAATATTTGCCTTTATCAGATTATTTAATATATATAAAAATATTTTCGCTTGGAATTATGATTATTTGAAAACTTATGATACTTCTATCATACAACATACAATTCCAATGATTTCTGAGGTGAAATCTGTGCAGCAAAAACTGAGGAAAATACATCCAAACTTGGAAATTCAAATCAAAGTTGAGTTAAATAAATTCTTGAAAGCTAAGATAATTTTCCTTGTTAGACATTAAAAATGGGTTTCTAACTTAGTACCTATTAGAAATAAGAACGCTGACATTAGAATTTGCATTGATTTAAGAAATCTTAATAAAGCTAGCCAAAAGGATAATTTCCCACTACCAACAATGGAACAGACTCTTCATTCAGTGGCAGGTTCTGAATTAATATCTTTTATGGATGGTTTTTCTGGATATAACCAAATATTGGTCCATCCAGATGACAGACTCAAGACTACCTTTAGAACCAAGTGGGGAACATATGCCTACCAGAAAATGCATTTCGGTTTAATTAATGCTCAAGCTACCTTCCAGAGAGCAATGAATATAGCATTTAAAGGTTTGATTAATAAGTCAATAGTTGTCTATTTATATGACATCACTGTCTTTGCTAAGAAAAGAGCGAACCATTTGCATGATTTGAAACAAATCTTTGAACGTTATAAAAGGTATGGGATTTCATTGAATCCTAAGAAATCAATTTTTTCTCTTGATCAAGGTAAACTCTTAGGGTTTATTGTGTCAAAAAATGGAATTTATATCGATCCAAAAAGGATCAAGGAGATTTATGATATTCCTCTCCCACATAATAAAAAATCAATGCAATCATTCTTAGGTCAAACAAATTTTGTAAAAAGATTTGTTCCAGATTTTTCATAAATTGTTTTACCATTACAGACCATGATAAAGAAAAATTCAGTGTTCAAATGGGGGCATAAAGAAAGGAAACTTTCGATTCAATCAAACAGACAATCATTAGTGCTCCTGCATTAAACACTCCAAATTTTTCTAATAATTTTATTCTATATACTTTAGCATCCGATACTTCTTATGCAGTTGTGTTGACACAAATCAATGATCAAAACATTGAAGCACCCATATCCTTTTTTAGTTCAAATCTTCAAGGTGTTGAGCTTAATTATTCTTGTTAGCTGCCTATACCAATAGGTTTCATATTTCATGATGGACAAGGGAAATTCCAAATATGCTCTGCTTTGATTATGCAAAGATCCCATATTTCCTAGAGAATACAAGGTGTGTAAATAGCTTAATGTGTCCCAATTTTGATGGATGTTCCAACAGTCTAATCTGGATCATTCCATGGTTTAAATTTCCAGTTGTAGAATAGAGAAAGAAGTCTATCCAAACTGTTTAATCTTGGCAGACAAGTAGTTCAGGTAGAGAAGAAAAGGTTCCAAAAGCTTAATCTGGGACCTTGGAAGAAATAAGGGTAGAAGTAGATAGAAAAAACAAGAGAAAAAGCCAGAGAAAAGAAAAGGCAAGTAAGGGTCTGCAAGTCCAAGTGCACCCTCCAAGAAGAAACAAAAAATGCTAGGCAAAGTAGCTGGGTAAGTAGTTGGGGTTGCAGAAAGGTTATCTTTACTATTGCAGGTATGTTAACTTTGTTTACCAAAGCAGAGTTAATGAATTAAGAAGGGGTTCTTCTTCGTCAAGTTGCAGCAAGCAGGAAGCATGTCTAACCTCCCTTCTTCCCCTTTCCACTTCATTACTAACACTCCCTCATCAGCTGAGATTCATGGAAAAAGATTATGGTTTCATGGTGGTTCTTAATCTTTTAGAAGCCACATTTCTTGTCTAAACTCTTTTCATTTTGATCTACTCCCTAAACTAAGTAAGTTTCAAATAAACTTAGTGATTTTCCCCCCTCATGCACATCTCCCCCCATATTAACTCTAACTTTACTATGTAAATCCCCTATATTACCTTTCCCCTACTAGTATTAACACCATGGTGTATAAACCCCAAATTTTGTATAAATATCCCTCCCCGGTATTATAGCCAATAAGTTCTGTGTTAGGGATCAAATGACACCTGGTCATCTTGATTAACCTAAGCCTAAACCTCCTCCCCCTTTCCAAATCCACTTTTTAACTCATTACCCCTCGTTTGCACATAAACTTTGTAAAAACCTTGTTCTACCCTTACCCGCTCCAAATTGCCAAGTAATGCATCAAAACCCACTTTGTTCGCTTATCCAAAGTTTCGGCGCGTATATTTGATTTCTCAAAATACATTGAAAAACCTTACAAAGCACCATACCCCGATGGTCTTCCGCCTTAGCGCGCATCCCAAAAATAAATATTAAATAATACCGCGCTCGCGTCCGTATCCACCTATCACCTCACCCTCCCGACTACCGTCGGATCGGACCCACGAGATCCAACGGCCCTCATTGATATCGGGTTGAGCCCGGCGTCCACCCTTTAGCACCCGAGAAGGTGACGAAGGGGTACGTCAGGCCTCTGCCACGCGTCACCTTCTCGTTTTCTCGGGTCAGACTCTGACACAAGCCAGGCCGTATCATAACCGCCCCGAGAAACTGTAACAGCTAGCGCTTAACCGTAACCGCTAGGGTACCTACCGCCCGGTTTGCTGGCCCCACGTCATGCCCACGACATCTCCATCCTGCCATCGCATCAGCACTTTTGTCCGCTTCTGGGCCAACTCACCTGCCACTTCACCATCCCCGTGGACCAATCAGAGCCCGCCACCTCACCCGATGACGTCATGCTGACGTCATCTGGCCTTGACCCACCTATGACATCATGCTGATGTCACCAGAAAAGCGCGCCAAAAGTCCAAAAAAAAACCAATATTATGGTGAAATTTCGTGTTTTTTCCCATTTTCTTACAAAAGACTTTGTTGCGCCTGCATGCGATTTTCACGTCCAGAGTCCACCAACCTGCAGAACCTGACCAGGAGACCGGCGGAGCGCCATTTCCACAGTCATCCGTGACCATTGCCTACTCCTCACCAGGTATTCTCCGCTATAAATCCTTCATGTACCTGTTTTGTCTGTTATTTCCCTCAAAAGAGCTTATAACAGAAAAAATTCTTGAATTCACCGGCAGAAATCCTTGCACCTGGCCCTTTGACAGTTGTGAACTCGAAGAACACTAGCCGAGCCTTGTTTGCCTGCATTTTCATTGAGAAATCAAGCTCTGTTCGCGCAAACGCGACAGAATCATTTAAACTGAGTTTAACCACTGAGAGAGGCAGAGTGATGGCCAAGCATTGGTCTTATTTTACACTCTAAACAGTATTTCAATTGCTGTTGGATCAATTCTCCCTCTGGTACCTGAAACTCAAACTTTCATTGTAAGAAATCACTTCTGTGCTGTGCTGCTCACTTCAAACAGTTCACCTGCAAGACAGAAGCTTAGTAGACCATGGAAACTCCAATTGCACTGAACATCAAGCCTCTCAATGCCCCTCAAAGGGAGTTGGAATGGAAAGCTCTGGGAGATATGGATTATCAAATGTTAGACATTTTCCCAATGCGCTCTAAATATAATATTCAGATGCTAAATGAGTTGAAAGCCCAAAACCTTAGTGGAGCTGATATCCTAGGGATTTGGGACTCAAATTTGCCCATCTACAACCTCCCTTAGGTCAATCCTATGCCAGAATTGATCCACAGATGCCAGGAGTGCTATGATCCATGCCAAAGAGCTGTTCTCAACCCCACAGGCTCAATTCTATTCCATATCACCCCAGAGAGCATAAATGAGATGCTGCATTTCCACACTGCTAAATCATTGACCCCCCTCTACATGCAGAATTTGATAAAGAAGGGGACTAAGTTGTCAAATGATCAAATCATCAAAATTAATCAGCTGTTTATACAACCAGGCTCTGAAGCCATCAGAACTCCTCCTATTGGATATCCATACTTGAATGAATTGGGCAGAATGCTGGTGGACTTGATCAGCTATGTCCTAGGGTTCAGGGGAATTGAGGATGTGGATGATAGTATAATGGCAATGATGTCTATATTCTCTCCCGGAAAGCCTCCAGCTGTACATTATGACTATGCCACATACATTGCAGACAAGATCCATGAGCAGCTAATGAATCTGCAAAGGGAGAGATTGTTTAGATATTCTTCATACATCTACCATCTACTCTTGTTTTATCAACCAGACAGCTTCCCAATTCCCTTGAAGAAAGTTAATGCCCAGGGGAATCCAAGGTCAGTTGTCTTTTGGACCTCTGTTTTTCACAGCAGCTCTGTGTCACCATACACATACTGTGAGTTCGTAGACTTGTTCATTCACCCAGCTATGACATTATTGTATGGTGTTCCTCCTCCAAGGTTAACTGATGACATGAGGAGAGTTCTCCATCTCTCTAAAAAATACAGCATTGGTGATTGGTACTTCTACCAACACCACACAGTAATCAGAATATATGGCTGTGAGTTGAAGCCTTATAGGTTGCCCAGGTATGTCCCTATGAGACTTTTTGCCTTAGAATACTTCAGGCAATTTGGAAATGCTGACTGCCACCACTTCCAAAGCAAGAACAAGAAAGTGCAGCTAAAGGTAAGGAGCCAGCTGGGCCCTTTCCTATATAATAAAAGAGAAGAGGGATGGAAAGAGGCAAATGATATCCTAGAGGCTCTCAAATTGCAAACTAGCTTTGAGTGGATACCCTATGACCCCAATCATTTTGTTTCCCTCAGAAGAATAAAATACAAATTGGGTACCTATGCACATATGAGACTGCCAGAGATTGAGCAGTATGCCAATACATTGAGATGGACAGAGGGCACCCTAGAAGAGGAATTTACTGATGAAGAGCTGCTAGAAAGAGAGGCTAGAAATATTCAAAAAGAAGCTGACTTGGAAACTTGTGCACAGGTTCCCCTCTCATATAGAAGGCAACTCGGAGCAGCCACCTCATCGTCAACAACACATCAGCAAGCTGCCGTGAATACTGCACAGACATCCAGCAAAGGCAAAGAAAAGCAGGTGGAACAGCCACCTCCTATGACAGAAGAGCAAGTGGAAACACTAGTGCAGCAACAAGAAGAGATGGTGCAGCAGCAAGAAGAACAGCAACAACAGGAAGAACAAAAGCAGGAACAGCCTGCCCAGCAAGAAAAAACAGTCGAAACCCCCAAGACCACCGAACAAACTGTGCCTCCAAGGCAAGAAACTCCAGCTGATGCATCAATCCTCCAAACTCCTCAAAAGGAGGATACATTTATTTTTAGAAAAAGGGACAGAGAGACTCCCCTTACAACATCAGCAACTCATGGGGAGAAAAGACAGAGAGTCAACCCCTTCTCAGAAGAAGAGATGCCAATGGGGAAATCTTTTGGTATGGGCCCACCCAGCAGAGAAGCTTTAGCCAGTTCCTGCCAGCAGGAACAGGACAGAACTATGGGAGGAGAGGTCAGCTCCTCCAGCCAGCAAAGGGAAGGAGAAAAGAGCATCAAGCAGCAATTTATAGACATTAAGAGGAGAAATGAGCCCATCAGGATACAGTTGTATAATCATCTGTTAAACATGGCTCCCACCAATCAACAAAGACTCATGTCTGCCTTTGATGTGCAGGAAGGCAAAATGATCATGAGTCATTTTAAGCCAACAGCAGTGCAGCCCCAATCTGCCTCTGACTACTTAAGGACTAACCTGGAAGTCCTTGCCAAAGATATCCACCCAATGGATAAGATAGAACTGCACAAGCAAACAGGTGAAATGGTCTATGCTTCCTTAGCAGACCAAACATTGGATAACTACAGGCTACAGAATAGCCTTAATAATACAGCCTCTCAACTAGAATTGGAGAGAGCATCATCTCAGGCAAAGGACAACAGAATAAGGTCCTTAGAGGATATCATCATAGAGATTGGGCATGATCCCAAAGATATCAAGGGCATACAAGAGATACTAAAGCTGAGGGATGCAGACATGGCAGCTTTGAGGAGAAAGATTAAACTTCCAGCCATAATTCACCCTCAAACAGATGAAGTGGCTCAGCAGAGACATGAGCAGGATGCCACAGATCTGCTCATATCTCTCTACAAGCAGCTCCTCCAAACACAAGAAAAGCTGGGAGAATCAGAGGCCGCTTAAGCAGCATTGCAGACAACACTGAAACAAAGAGAAGAGGGTCTGACCTCTCAGCCTCCTCTGATCATCAATCTTGAGGAAACTGCTCCTATCACTGCTCCTCCTCCTCAATAGACTGAACAGACAGCAACATCTACTTCAGCAGCGCCAACAACTACAGAGCAGGCCCAAAGCCTGGATATGCAAAAGCTGAAGAATGAAATCCAAATCCTGGAAGCTCAAATGACAGAGTTAAATGAGACCAGGGAAAAGTTAGCCAAGGTAAATGACAGGCATGATAAATCAAAGAGAGAAGTGGCAGAAAAGGGCAGGGAAATCAAAGCCCTCAATGACAGGATAAAAGAGCTAGAAAATGAGCTCAAATTAGATAAAGTTATAGCTGGGCTTAAGGCAATGCTATGGGCCAACATTGGCCAGTCTATTACTGACCAATGGCAGTATATAGAGACAATCCATGAGCAGCTAGAACTCATCCCAAAAGCACAAGCTGAAATTCACAAGTCAAGGGCTGCTCTAGGCAACATGCCTGAAGTTGCCACCAGGATGATCAATGTGCTGAATTATAAAACAAGTACTCAGTTGGCAAAAATGGGAATTCCCAACAGAACTGAGACCATTCAGTCGATCAAAAGGGTTCTCACATTGAGAAATTTGGTGCAGACATTAGATAGAAGAACCCAGGACATGCAAACAGAGGTGAAGAGGTTCATGGATAAATTCCTGGTGCTGCAAAACAGAGGACTCCCTAGCTTACTGAACAACGCAGGGAGACTGCTCATTCATGAGCAGTATGCCAAAAGAGTGAATGCATTTGCCACAAACGAAATCAATGAGAAGCCCAGCAACTCAGAAGAAACAGGGCCAGCTACAGGACAGACTATCTACTACAAGGTAGAACATCTATTTTTTATAATGCATGAGATCAATCACCTGTTTGAGGTGGCTCCCAATTTTTTCAAATATACAGAGGCAGAGGAGACTATGGATGCAATTCTCAGGCATCAACTCCCTACACAAGACTGGTGGACAGATGCAATACAGAGAATTTTATAGACAGTGAGCAGTTCACCAAATTTTGTTTTTTTATGAATTATTATGTAAAGCACAGTTCAACAAAATCAGCACGCATTAAAGGTTAGAGCTGAGCCAACTCAGCAAAGCTGTTCGGTCACCACAGCAACAAGCATAGTCACAGGTGTCCAGGCCGAGAAGCTACAACAGCGCAGCTCCAAAAGCGCATTTATCAGCATTAAAGCAAAGCGTTTCAACCGACTCAGTGACCTCCAAAGGTCAAAATATCCTCTGACAGACTTAAAGAGCATTTATGTTGCATTCAAAGCTGTAATAACTTCTTTTCTACTTTCTGAACAAAGTAATGAAGATATTTCTCCCTCAGATGACTCAATGCCTGAGATATTTTGTGTAAGCTTTCCTATAAAGTCCCCTTCGCATGAGTTTGCAAGGGTTGTTGTTGATTTCTCCTGAAGAAGTTCTTATGCTGTAATCCTTTCAGAAGTTTAATAAAGAAAGTGATGGAATTTCTCGGATTTCTGAGGTGTTGAATGCGTTCTGGTGTTTGTTGAAACTGCTGGATTCCTGTGTATCACACAATACAATAAGTCTCCGTAACTCTCTCTGTTATGTATTTTTGATCCATATATGTTTCTAATTTTGAATATTTAGCAACAAGGAAAAAGAATAACTTTCAGGATTTATTCAATGAATACCCTGAGTTCAATCTGTGTTGTTAATGAATGTTTTCTTCAGCTGTACTCTTGATAAGTGTAATTCTTAATTGCTGCACTTTCAGAATGCATCTTTCACAGTGACCTTCGTCACAGGAATTCAAGTTTGCTCCTGTGCGACGTATTTCACTTTCACCTCACCAAATTAATAGAAAATTCTTAATTGCTTTCTGTTGGCTGACATGCCTCACCATTCAAGTTAAATTTGTTTGTCTGAGATACACAATCGGCCCTCCAGTTTGAACACCACCAATCCTGCATTTCAAAGCATTTCTCAACTCCAGACTCCATTGCCCAATGATATATTAATCTCTAAACACTACATCTTAAGCCCTGAAAGAAATCCTTCAACCAAAACATAAACCAAAACCTGAGCATAATACCTAGCCTAAAACACCATCATAACAGAGACAAATCATAAAGAGAGAGCCCTCTCTGATTACAGTTTGGCTAGAAGCTGTAATCCAAAGATTGGTTAGTGGTTACCCCGGCCGTATTCCCTTGGGAGTCATAGGGAACAACCTGGGTGTTAACATAATTGGCGACTCCACTGGGGAGTGCTTGAGTTTTTTCAATTACCATATATTTTCATAGCTACTATCAAGCCTGAAATCAGCCAAGAGGCCTTTAATCTGTTTCTGTATCACATTAACAGCTTTAGGGAGGAGCTTGTTTAGGGAATCTTCATCTTAGCTCTGAGAATATATAGCCATTCTAAAATCTTCATCCAGTCCTTTCAGATATAAAAATTTCCTGCAAAATTCCAAAAAACAGTTAGAAGCTGGCTCCTAAGAAAAATCCACGGCACACTAGGGCAAATCCTGACCCTAATCCACCCATCATTGTTGATAATCCAAATACCATCCCTAGAAACATTAGGAGGCAGCAAAGGCAGGAGCAACCTGCTGATTTGACTTCAGAGTCAGATCATCCCAGCCTCATCCCTACTCCATGCAAGGTCCTTTTCCGGTCTACCCCTAGTTCCCCTAGCTCACTGTCCACATCTCAAACTCCTCCTCTCACATCCTCATCCACTGTTCATATCCCCTTGACCAACACTCTAGGTTCACCCTTACTTGTCACCCCTGTGGTACCCGCTGTTCCTATTATCCCAGCTGCCCCTGTTAATCCTCTAAATACTGTAAATATGGCTAACAGATACGCACCCTTGCAGATACCAGCTAATGCTGCAGCTCTACCTCAAGACTACCAAAGCAAAATCTCATATTTTGACTCCAATGGCCCTCTGACAGCTGTCCAGCATGCGAAGAAGATGCAAGACCATTTTGAGACCTATGAAATAGATGATGACAGTGTCAGAATGAGGATGTTTGTTCAAAGCCTAACCGGGGATGTAAGAACTTGGTTTAGATCCCTGAATGCAAACTCCATTACAACTCCTGATGAACTGTATCAAGCCTTTACTACTAGATGGGAAAAGAAGAAAGATCCCCTGCACATACTTGGTGAATATGAAACAATCAAGAGAGGTCCTCAAGAGACCGTTCTGGAGTATTGTGCTAGATTCAACAATGTGTACAATGCAATACCACAAAACCTAAGACCTCCTCCTGATTTGGCCTTGTACAAATTCCCTGATGGATTTGATCCTGACATGGCATATCAGTTGAAGGAAAGAGAACCTGAAACCCTTGAAGACGCTCAAAAGGCTACTGTCACAGTGGAGGCAAACCTGATTGCCAAAAGAAACAGGGCAAGGTTAGAAAAGAGAAGCATATACAAAGAAGAACCTACAGCCCTTGATCAAAAACTTGATGCAATACTTAATGGTATGAAGAGATTGGGTGATAGGGTAGAATCAGTTGAGAGAAAAGCATCATGGGAAGCACCACAAAACAATCCTCCTAGGAATCCAAATTTTAGGAGAAATCCAAACCCAAACATTGGCAAGGCCAGTGCTGACCAAGACATAAGACCCCCTTTCCAAGAAAATTATGCAGAAACTTCCACATCAACAGAGCCCAATGAAGATCCTGAGATTAATTTAATGGGTCTAGACGGTGAAGGTCAAGTTTTCTTAACACAAGAAGATCATGAGGATGATGAAATCAAACTGTTCCAAACTAAATCAGGTGAATCCTTTGACTTTAAACAAGGCTATGACACTGCTGTTTATGAAGTCCATAAACAATACAAGCTGAGGAGCAGAACTGTGAATGTTAACCAGCCTGAAAAGAAAAAGGATAATCGGCAGCCTGAAGGAGTCACAGGCACAGAATCTAATGACAAAATAAATTCACATACACAAGAAGTGATTGTTGAGGAGATCACCGAACCACTGTCCATAAAACAGCAGCCTATGGTCACTTCCCCTTCTCATCCTTATTCAACTATTTCTCCTCAAGAGATAAGTAAAAAGGATAAGTCCCAAAATCAAGATAAAAATCAAGAAGAAGATTTAATGAATAAGGAGAGGACTGTCACCTATAACCCCAGGACCCAATCTGAAAAATCCTTTGATCTAGAAACTGAAATTGGCAAAATAAAGATAGCTATTCCTCTCTTGGAACTAGCCAAGCATGACATCTATAAGCTACAGATCAAAAAGTCCCTTCAACTCACCAGCAACAAAGATGATGTCAATGTGCTGGATGACACTCCAGAATTGTTATTTGGCCCAGAAGTGGATGGAAAAACAATAGTCACAGGGGTACTACCTTTTTATGTCAGCCTACATATTCATGACAAAATACTACACAATGCAATGTTTGATTCAGGTGCTTCTCACAACCTCATGCCAAAAGCAGTCATGGAAAGACTGAATTTGGACATAACAAGACCATACAAGGACCTGTTTTCCTTTGACTCCAGCCAAGTCAAGTGTCTAGGTCTCATAAAAGATTTATGTGTGTCTTTGGTTCAATACCCAAACAAGACAATCCTAATGGATGTGGTAGTTGCTGATATCCCACCTAAGTATGGGATGCTGTTATCAAGATCATGGGGAGCTAAACTCCAAGGTTCCCTACAATTAGACATGTCATATGCCACCATCTCTGTTTTTGGGCAACCAAAAAGACTCTACAGAGAAACACTAATGAAATACATGGTCAGCAGTGAAGAAAAGCCTCAAAACTTTCCTATATATGCTGTCCATTCAGACATAGACTCATACATTCTCTTCAATGACACCACAACTCCCTCAAAAGGTGAGGTTGAAACCAAGATATTCATACAAGAGAAAGACTCAAATGAAAGTATCACCACCCATGAAACAGCAGTCAATCAAACACTAGATACTGCTGCTGTTCCAAATCTCAAGCATACCCAATCAAATGATGAAACTGTCCTAGAAGACGAGCTAAAGGAAAAACCACAACTTCTACTCACATTGCCAGCTCATGAAAAGATCATTAAAACTCCTTCCCAACAGGACATTCTATGGTTCCTTGAATTTGATGGCTCAGTCAACAAATTAGGGGCGGGAGCTGGAGTTTGGGTACACAATAAGGAAAACAGTCATGCAGAAGGCAGAGCCTATAGATTAAACTTCAGATGCACTAACAACATGGCTGAATATGAGGCTCTTTTATTAGGCCTCAAGTTGATGAAATCCCTACAAGCTATAAATGTCTCAATCCTAGGAGATTCAGACCTAGTTATCCAACAAATCAAGGGTAATTTTGTCACCAATGACAAAAGGCTGAGATCCTATAGGTCTGCTGCTGCTGAATTATTAAATTCATTTACTGAATTTCAGATTATGAAAATCCCTAGGACCCAGAACCTTCATGCCCATAGCTTGGCCACATTTGCAAGTACCTGCAAGTTACCTTTTGAGCCCCATCATTGTTTTACAGCTGAGGTAAAACACAGACCATCTGTCCTAAACAATATCAATGATTGGCAAGTGTTTGATGATGACAAGCAAATAAACAATTTCTTGACTTTGCAGCAAGAATTTTCAGGACTAAATATTGACAATGACAGAGCAAGTCAATCACAAATACTTGACAAAGCAAGTCAATCACAAATACTTGACAAAGCAAGTCAATCACAAATACAGTTTCAGAAGATTACTCACCCAATATCACCCAGAACAGCAAAGCAAATGCTAAATCCAACCATTTTCAACAAAGATAACATTCAGCAAATCCAATCAATCAATTGTGAAGAAGTGGCCAATGCTGAGGCTGAAATCATAGAGCTGAAAGACAACTTTTTACCCACTGGCTTAGCTCCTTTGGAAGACATTTTTGATTCAAATGATGTTCCCAGCAAGCCCAAAATGCAGCCCATCAACAATGCTATAGAAGAGTGTAACATTGGGACTGTGGAAAAGCCCAAAATAATTAAATTGTCTGCATCTTTGCCGCCTGATCAAAAGCCCAAATACATTGACCTCTTTAAAGAGTTCCAGGATGTCTTTGCATGGAGTTATGAGGACCTAAAGTCCTATGACACCTCTGTTATCCAGCATACTATCCCTCTCAAGCCTGATCAAAAGCCCTTTAAACAAAAATTGAGGAGAATCAATCCTATGCTTCTCCCAGCAATGGAACAAGAAGTACAGAAAATGTTTAAGGCGGGCATCATAGCACCAATCAGATTCTCTGAATGGATCTCCAACTTAGTCCCTACAAGAAAGAAGACCGGTGAAATTAGGCTGTGTGTGGACTTAAGGAATCTGAACCAAGTATCCCTCAAAGACAACTATCCCTTACCTAAGATGGATCATATTCTCCAAAGAGTGGTAGGTGCCTCAAGGATTTCATTACTTGATGGATTCTCGGGTTTCAACCAAATCCTAGTACACCCTGATGATCAAGACAAAACTGCATTTACAACCCCATGGGGAACTTTCAAGTATGTTAAAATGCCTTTTGGGTTGAAGAATGCCGGGGCAACATTTCAAAGAGCAATGGATATTGCTTTTGCGAAGGAGATTCATGATTTCCTTGTCATTTATTTAGATGACCTCACACCTTTTTCCAAATCTGACCAAGAACATTTGAAACATTTGAGACAGATCTTCCTAACATGTAGGAAATATGGAATTTCGTTGAATCCCAAGAAATCCCTGTTTGGTTTAGAGGAAGGTAAACTATTGGGCCACATCATCTCTAAAGATGGCATAAGAATTGATCCAGATAGGATACAAGCTATCCTACAAATGCCCCACCCAAGAAATATAAAAGAATTGCAAGGATTCTTGGGAAAAATCAACTTCTTAAGGAGATTTATCCCAAATCTGGCCGAGTTGATCAGATTGCTTAATAATATGCTAAAGAAAGATTCAAAGGTGAAATGGACAGTTGAAGCAAATAAAGCTAGCCAACCCCAATCCTGACCAATCCTCAATTTGACAGGGAATTCATCATCTTCTCTTTTGCCTCCCAGCATACTATTGCTGCTGTTTTATTACAGAAAGATGACCAAGGAAATGAGAAGCCTATTGCCTTCTTTAGCAGAGCTCTTAGAGATGCACCTCTGAAATATCAGATCATGGAAAAGCAGGCTTATGCTTTGGTCAAGGCCATTAAAGACTTTAGGATTTACATCCTTTATTCCCATGTTGTGGCTTATGTACCAAGTCCTATTGTCAAAGACATTCTCACCCAAGAAAACTTAGAGGGCAGAAGAGGAAAGTGGATTGCCAACATTTTGGAATTTGATATTGAGATAAAACCAACTAAACTAATAAAAGGGCAAGGTCTGGCCAAGTTAATGACAGAAGCAAATTTCCAAGCCCTAGATATCAATCAGCTGGACAGTGAAACAGAGCTGGCGACTCCAAAGATCAATGTAGCCTTTGAACAATCTCCTTGGTACTCTGATATCTGTTATGTCTTACAAAACCTGTGTGCTCCTCCAGGACTGTCCAGAACTAAGTGTAGGTTCTTAAAAATGAAAACATCAAGATTTTGTGTAATGGATGGCAATTTGTTTTGGAAAAACCATGAAGGTATATTGCTGCACTGTTTAATTGAAAATGAAACTAACAAAATCATGGAAGAATTTCATGCAGGTGACTGTGGTGGACATTTGTATTGGAAGTCCACTGTGGACAAAATACTGAGGGCCGGTTATTACTGGCCCACCATGTTCTCTGATGTCAAGAAATTCACAACCTCATGTCATAAATGCCAAGTGTTTGAGGGGAAAAGAAAGCTACTGCCTCTTCCCTTAAAGCCTATTGCAACAGAGAGACCGTTTCAACAATGGGGCTTGGATTTCATTGGGGAAATTCATCCCTCATCTTCAGGACAACACAGATGGATTTTAACAGCAACAGACTATTTCACTAAGTGGATTGAAGCTGCCCCATGTAGACAAGCAAATGATTCAATAATCATTCAGTTCTTGGAGAACAACATACTGGCTAGATTTGGCTGTCCAGACAAAATAATAACAGACAATGCTGCTGCTTTCAGATCCAAGAAAATGGTGAACTTTTGCCATAAATTTCATATTACTTTGGGCCATTCTACTGCATACTATCCCCAAGGAAATGGCCTTGCTGAATCATCAAACAAAAGCCTGGTGAACATCATAAAGAAGGTGTTGGAAGAAAATAAAAAGAATTGGCATAAGAAGCTTGTGAATGCCCTATGGGCAGATAGACTAACAACCAAAAGATCAATTGGGACCAGCCCTTATGAGTTGGTTTATGGACTAGAAGCCAAATTTCCCTCATCACTAGGAGTGCCTGTTATGAAACTTCTCCAAGAAAGCCAAGCTGAACCAAATGATATGCAAAGAAGGATTAATCAGATCATATGTCTGCAGCAAACCAGAGATCAATTTTTCAGCAGAGTTCAAGTATTACAAGAAAAACTAAAGAAGGCCTTTGACAGAAGAACTAAAGCAGAAGATTTTAATGTTGGTGATAAAGTCCTCAAGTGGGATGCAAGGAGAGAAGACAAAGGAAAACATGGAAAATTTGATTCCTTATGGAGAGGACCATTTGCTGTCCAAGCAGTGCAAGGTAACAACACTTACTTCCTAAAAAGTCTTAGTGAAACTGACTTGGATGAAGGTCCTGTGAATGGCAGGATGCTGAAGCACTATTTTGACTATTTCCCATGAGTGCAGCCTGAGGTTCCCTTGTATATATGCAGATGTATATATTATTTTCTGTTTAGATTGTAAAAATGCAGTTTTTTGAAGATTATTGACTATCAGCAGAAGGCACATAGAATCAGAGATAAACCAAGAAGGAAAAACACAATTTTGGCATTTCAAAGCAGCATACGACAAGTTTTGGATAAAACATGTCAAGGGCCAAGGCAATCTGACCTGCTGTTCTTGGTCTTTCAAATGAAAAACCATCCCCATGTGGAGCCACTGTTAGCTGCCTATACCAATAGGTTTCATATTTCATGATGGACAAGGGAAATTCCAAATATGCTCTGCTTTGATTATGCAAAGATCCCATATTTCCTAGAGAATACAAGGTGTGTAAATAGCTTAATGTGTCCCAATTTTGATGGATGGTCCAACAGTCTAATCTGGATCATTCCATGGTTTAAATTTCCAGTTGTAGAATAGAGAAAGAAGTCTGTCCAAACTGTTTAATCTTGGCAGACAAGTAGTTCAGGTAGAGAAGAAAAGGTTCCAAAAGCTTAATCTGGGACCTTGGAAGAAATAAGGGTAGAAGTAGATAGAAAAAACAAGAGAAAAAGCCAGAGAAAAGAAAAGGCAAGTAAGGGTCTGCAAGTCCAAGTGCACCCTCCAAGAAGAAACAAAAAATGCTAGGCAAAGTAGCTGGGTAAGTAGTTGGGGTTGCAGAAAGGTTATCTTTACTATTGCAGGTATGTTAACTTTGTTTACCAAAGCAGAGTTAATGAATTAAGAAGGGGTTCTTCTTCGTCGAGTTGCAGCAAGCAGGAAGCATGTCTAACCTCCCTTCTTCCCCTTTCCACTTCATTACTAACACTCCCTCATCAGCTGAGATTCATGGAAAAAGATTATGGTTTCATGGTGGTTCTTAATCTTTTAGAAGCCACATTTCTTGTCTAAACTCTTTTCATTTTGATCTACTCCCTAAACTAAGTAAGTTTCAAATAAACTTAGTGATTTTCCCCCCTCATGCACCTCTCCCCCCATATTAACTCTAACTTTACTATGTAAATCCCCTATATTACCTTTCCCCTACTAGTATTAACACCATGGTGTATAAACCCCAAATTTTGTATAAATATCCCTCCCCAGTATTATAGCCAATAAGTTCTGTGTTAGGGATCAAATGACACCTGGTCATCTTGATTAACCTAAGCCTAAACCTCCTCCCCCTTTCCAAATCCACTTTTTAACTCATTACCCCTCGTTTGCACATAAACTTTGTAAAAACCTTGTTCTACCCTTACCCGCTCCAAATTGCCAAGTAATGCATCAAAACCCACTTTGTTCGCTTATCCAAAGTTTCGGCACGTATATTTGATTTCTCAAAATACATTGAAAAACCTTACAAAGCACCATACCCCGATGGTCTTCCGCCTTAGCGCGCATCCCGAAAATAAATATTAAATAATACCGTGCTCGCGTCCGTATCCACCTATCACCTCACCCTCCCGACTACCGTCGGATCGGACCCACGGGATCCGACGGCCCTCATTGATATCGGGTTGAGCCCGGCGTCCACCCTTTAGCACCCGAGAAGGTGACGAAGGGGTACGTCAGGCCTCTGCCACGCGTCACCTTCTCGTTTTCTCGGGTCAGACTCTGACACAAGCCAGGCCGTATCATAACCGCCCCGAGAAACTGTAACAGCTAGCGCTTAACCGTAACCGCTAGGGTACCTACCGCCCGGTTTGCTGGCCCCACGTCATGCCCACGACATCTCCGTCCTGCCATCGCATCAGCACTTTTGTCCGCTTCTGGGCCAACTCACTTGCCACTTCACCATCCTCGTGGACCAATCAGAGCCCGCCACCTCACCCGATGACGTCATGCTGACATCATCTGGCCTTGACCCACCTATGACATCATGATGACGTCACCAGAAAAGCGCGCCAAAAGTCCAAAAAAAACCAATATTATGGTGAAATTTTGTGTTTTTTCCCATTTTCTTACAAAAGACTTTGTTGCGCCTGCATGCGATTTTCACGTCCAGAGTCCACCAACCTGCAGAACCTGACTAGGAGACCGGCGGAGCGCCATTTCCACAGTCATCCGTGACCATTGCCTACTCCTCACCAGGTATTCTCCGCTATAAATCCTTCATGTACCTGTTTTGTCTGTTATTTCCCTCAAAAGAGCTTATAACAGAAAAAATTCTTGAATTCACCGGCAGAAATCCTTGCACCTGGCCCTTTGACAGTTGTGAACTCGAAGAACACTAGCCGAGCCTTGTTTGCCTGCATTTTCATTGAGAAATCAAGCTCTGTTCGCGCAAACGCGACAAAATCATTTAAACTGAGTTTAACCACTGAGAGAGGCAGAGTGATGGCCAAGCATTGGTCTTATTTTACACTCTAAACAATATTTCAATTGTTGTTGGATCAATTCTCCCTCTGGTACCTGAAACTCAAACTTTCATTGTAAGAAATCACTTCTGTGCTGTGCTGCTCACTTCAAACAGTTCACCTGCAAGACAGAAGCTTAGTAGACCATGGAAACTCCAATTGCACTGAACATCAAGCCTCTCAATGCCCCTCAAAGGGAGTTGGAATGGAAAGCTCTGGGAGATATGGATTATCAAATGTTAGACATTTTCCCAATGCGCTCTAAATATAATATTCAGATGCTAAATGAGTTGAAAGCCCAACACCTTAGTGGAGCTGATATCCTAGGGATTTGGGACTCAAATTTGCCCATCTACAACCTCCCTCAGGTCAATCCTATGCCAGAATTGATCCACAGATGCCAGGAGTGCTATGATCCATGCCAAAGAGCTGTTCTCAGCCCCACAGGCTCAATTCTATTCCATATCACCCCAGAGAGCATAAATGAGATGCTGCATTTCCACACTGCTAAATCATTGACCCCCCTCTACATGCAGAATTTGATAAAGAAGGGGACTAAGTTGTCAAATGATCAAATCATCAAAATTAATCAGCTGTTTATACAACCAGGCTCTGAAGCCATCAGAACTCCTCCTATTGGATATCCATACTTGAATGACTTGGGAAGAATGCTAGTGGACTTGATCAGCTATGTCCTAGGGTTCAGGGGAATTGAAGATGTGGATGATAGTATAATGGCAATGATGTCTATATTCTCTCCCGGAAAGCCTCCAGCTGTACATTATGACTATGCCACATACATTGCAGACAAGATCCATGAGCAGCTAATGAATCTGCAAAGGGAGAGATTGTTTAGATATTCTTCATACATCTACCATCTACTCTTGTTTTATCAACCAGACAGCTTCCCAATTACCTTGAAGAAAGTTAATGCCCAGGGGAATCCAAGGTCAGTTGTCTTTTGGACCTCTGTTTTTCACAGCAGCTCTGTGTCACCATACACATACTGTGAGTTCGTAGACTTGTTCATTCATCCAGCTATGACATTATTGTATGGTGTTCCTCCTCCATCTCTCTAAAAAATACAGCATTGGTGATTGGTACTTCTACCAACACCACACAGTAATCAGAATATATGGCTGTGAGTTGAAGCCTTATAGGTTGCCCAGGTATGTCCCTATGAGACTTTTTGCCTTAGAATACTTCAGGCAATTTGGAAACGCTGACTGCCACCACTTCCAAAGCAAGAACAAGAAAGTGCAGCTAAAGGTAAGGAGCCAGCTGGGCCCTTTCCTATATAATAAAAGAGAAGAGGGATGGAAAGAGGCAAATGATATCCTAGAGGCTCTCAAATTGCAAACTAGCTTTGAGTGGATACCCTATGACCCCAATCATTTTGTTTCCCTCAGAAGAATAAAATACAAATTGGGTACCTATGCACATATGAGACTGCCAGAGATTGAGCAGTATGCCAATACATTGAGATGGACAGAGGGCACCCTAGAAGAGGAATTTACTGATGAAGAGCTGCTAGAAAGAGAGGCTAGAAATATTCAAAAAGAAGCTGACTTGGAAACTTGTGCACAAGTTCCCCTCTCATATAGAAGGCAACTCGGAGCAGCCACCTCATCGTCAACAACACATCAGCAAGCTGCCGTGAATACTGCACAGACATCCAGCAAAGGCAAAGAAAAGCAGGTGGAACAGCCACCTCCTATGACAGAAGAGCAAGTGGAAACACTAGTGCAGCAACAAGAAGGGATGGTGCAGCAGCAAGAAGAACAGCAACAACAGGAAGAACAAAAGCAGGAACAACCTGCCCAGCAAGAAGAAACAGTGGAAACCCCCAAGACCACCGAACAAACTGTGCCTCCAAGGCAAGAAACTCCAGCTGATGCATCAATCCTCCAAACTCCTCAAAAGGAGGATACATTTATTTTTAGAAAAAGGGACAGAGAGACTCCCCTTACAACATCAGCAACTCATGGGGAGAAAAGACAGAGAGTCAACCCCTTCTCAGAAGAAGAGATGCCAATGGGGAAATCTTTTGGTATGGGCCCACCCAGCAGAGAAGCTTCAGCCAGTTCCTGCCAGCAGGAACAGGACAGAACTATGGGAGGAGAGGTCAGCTCCTCCAGCCAGCAAAGGGAAGGAGAAAAGAGCATCAAGCAGCAATTTATAGACATTAAGAGGAGAAATGAGCCCATCAGGATACAGTTGTATAATCATCTGTTAAACATGGCTCCCACCAATCAATAAAGACTCATGTCTGCCTTTGATGTGCAGGAAGGCAAAATGATCATGAGTCATTTTAAGCCAACAACAGTGCAGCCCCAATCTGCCTCTGACTACTTAAGGACTAACCTGGAAGTCCTTGCCAAAGATATCCACCCAATGGATAAGATAGAACTGCACAAGCAAACAGGTGAAATGGTCTATGCTTCCTTAGCAGACCAAACATTGGATAACTACAGGCTACAGAATAGCCTTAATAATACAGCCTCTCAACTAGAATTGGAGAGAGCATCATCTCAGGCAAAGGACAACAGAATAAGGTCCTTAGAGGATATCATCATAGAGATTGGGCATGATCCCAAAGATATCAAGGGCATACAAGAGATACTAAAGCTGAGGGATGCAGACATGGCAGCTTTGAGGAGAAAGATTAAACTTCCAGCCACAATTCACCCTCAAACAGATGAAGTGGCTCAGCAGAGACATGAGTAGGATGCCACAGATCTGCTCATATCTCTCTACAAGCAGCTCCTCCAAACACAAGAAAAGCTGGGAGAATCAGAGGCCGCACAAGCAGCATTGCAGACAGCACTGAAACAAAGAGAAGAGGGTCTGACCTCTCAGCCTCCTCTGATCATCAATCTTGAGGAAACTGCTCCTATCACTACTCCTCCTCCTCAACAGACCGAACAGACAGCAACATCTACTTCAGCAGTGCCAACAACTACAGAGCAGGCCCAAAGCCTGGATATGCAAAAGCTGAAGAATGAAATCCAAATCCTGGAAGCTCAAATGACAGAGTTAAATGAGACCAGGGAAAAGTTAGCCAAGGTAAATGACAGGCATGATAAATCAAAGAGAGAAGTGGCAGAAAAGGGCAGGGAAATCAAAGCCCTCAAAGACAGGATAAAAGAGCTAGAAAATGAGCTCAAATTAGATAAAGTTATAGCTGGGCTTAAGGCAATGCTATGGGCCAACATTGGCCAGTCTATTACTGACCAATGGCAGTATATAGAGACAATCCATGAGCAGCTAGAACTCATCCCAAAAGCACAAGCTGAAATTCACAAGTCAAGGGCTGCTCTAGGCAACATGCCTGAAGTTGCCACCAGGATGATCAATGTGCTGAATTATAAAACAAGTACTCAGTTGGCAAAAATGGGAATTCCCAACAGAACTGAGACCATTCAGTCGATCAAAAGGGTTCTCACATTGAGAAATTTGGTGCAGACATTAGATAGAAGAACCCAGGACATGCAAACAGAGGTGAAGAGGTTCATGGATAAATTCCTGGTGCTGCAAAACAGAGGACTCCCTAGCTTACTGAACAGCGCAGGGAGACTGCTCATTCATGAGCAGTATGCCAAAAGAGTGAATGCATTTGCCACAAACGAAATCAATGAGAAGCCCAGCAACTCAGAAGAAACAGGGCCAGCTACAGGACAGACTATCTACAACAAGGTAGAACATCTATTTTTTATAATGCATGAGATCAATCACCTGTTTGAGGTGGCTCCCAATTTTTTCAAATATATAGAGGTAGAGGAGACTATGGATGCAATTCTCAGGCATCAACTCCCTACACAAGACTGGTGGACAGATGCAATACAGAGAATTTTATAGACAGTGAGCAGTTCACCAAATTTTGTTTTTTTATGAATTATTATGTAAAGCACAGTTCAACGAAATCAGCACGCATTAAAGGTTAGAGCTGAGCCAACTCAGCAAAGCTGTTTGGTCACCACAGCAACAAGCATAGTCACAGGTGTCCAGGCCGAGAAGCTACAGCAGTGCAGCTCCAAAAGCGCATTTATCAGCATTAAAGCAAAGCGTTTCAACCGACTCAGTGACCTCCAAAGGTCAAAATATCCTCTGACAGACTTAAAGAGCATTTATGTTGCATTCAAAGCTGTAATAACTTCTTTTCTACTTTCTGAACAAAGTAATGAAGATATTTCTCCCTCAGATGACTCAATGCCTGAGATATTTTGTGTAAGCTTTCCTATAAAGTCCCCTTCGCATGAGTTTGCAAGGGTTGTTGTTGATTTCTCCTGAAGAAGTTCTTATGCTGTAATCCTTTCAGAAGTTTAATAAAGAAAGTGATGGAATTTCTCGGATTTCTGAGGTGTTGAATGCGTTCTGGTGTTTGTTGAAACTGCTGGATTCCTGTGTATCACACAATACAATAAGTCTCCGTAACTCTCTCTGTTATGTATTTTTGATCCATATATGTTTCTAATTTTGAATATTTAGCAACAAGGAAAAAGAATAACTTTCAGGATTTATTCAATGAATACCCTGAGTTCAATCTGTGTTGTTAATGAATGTTTTCTTCAGCTGTACTCTTGATAAGTGTAATTCTTAATTGCTGCACTTTCAGAATGCATCTTTCACAGTGACCTTCGTCACAGGAATTCAAGTTTGCTCCTGTGCGACGTATTTCACTTTCACCTCACCAGCTTAATAGAAAATTCTTAATTGCTTTCTGTTGGCTGACATGCCTCACCATTCAAGTTAAATTTGTTTGTCTGAGATACACAATCGGCCCTCCAGTTTGAACACCACCAATCCTGCATTTCAAAGCATTTCTCAACTCCAGACTCCATTGCCCAATGATATATTAATCTCTAAACACTACATCTTAAGCCCTGAAAGAAATCCTTCAACCAAAACATAAACCAAAACCTGAGCATAATACCTAGCCTAAAACACCATCATAACAGAGACAAATCATAAAGAGAGAGCCCTCTCTGATTACAGTTTGGCTAGAAGCTGTAATCCAAAGATTGGTTAGTGGTTACCCCGGCCGTATTCCCTTGGGAGTCATAGGGAACAACCTGGGTGTTAACAATTCTGAAGTAGAAAAGCAAGCTTTCGGTGTGTTTAAATCTATTAAACACTTTAGGCCATTCCTCCTAAAGACTCATACAAAAGTATAGTCCCATTTTAGGCAGTGAGACAATTACTAGTCCAAAGGGAAGTAGGAGAGAAGAGAGCCAACTGGGTTACAACGTTACAAGAATATGATTTAGACATTAAACTAGCGAAAATTGTCAAAGGTAAAGGTTTTTTCAGGTTGTTAGCAGGAGCTTATAATATTCAGGAACATGAAGGTTCAAACAATATTGAGGAAATCAATGAGATAAGTATCATCAACCTTGAATCTCAATATGTGGATTTGTTATTTTATTTGAAAAATGGATACACACCTTCTAATCTCTCTTACAAAATAAACATGCCTTAAGATTGAAAGAAAAACACTTTGAGATTATTGATGATGTGTTGTTTAGAAGGAATTATGATTCAGTTTTGTTAAGATGCTTTGAGAAAACTGAAGCACAAAAGGTCTTGCAGGAATTACATGATGGGCGAGTAGGTGGACATTTTGGAGGTGATACAACAGCTCACAAAATTATACATGTTGGTTATTATTGGCCCACTTTATTCAAAGATGTCCATGAATATGTAAGGAAATGCAAAACATGTCAAACTGCCAGTGGAAGACAACGAAAGCCAGTGTTTCCTTTGCAACCAGTCAACATTGAACAACCATTTGAACAATGGGGACTGGATATCATAGGAGAGATTATTCCACACTCCTCCAAGCAGCACAAATATATCTGTACAACGACGGATTACTTTACAAAGTGGGTAGAAGCAATTCCTTTGAAGGTAGCCAACTCTGAGGCAATTATTGAATTCATAGATCAATTCATCATTACCAGGTTTGACATACCTAATGCTCTCATTTTTTATAATGCATCTTATTTTTCTGGAAATACCATACTTGAATTTTCTATTAAAAGAGGATTCAAATTGAAATGTTTTGCAAATTACTATCCTCAGGGTAATGGTTTAGCAGAATCAACCAACAAAAATCTAATCAAAATCATTAAGAGAACTGTTGACCAGAATCAAAAGAATTGGCACAAGTCTTTGATATTTGCATTATGGGCTGATTGAATAACACAGAAGACCTCAATAGGTACTTTTCCATTCAACTTAGTATATGGGAAAGAGGTTGTGATACCGACAAACTTAGCACTCCCATCTCTGGCCCTACTGAAATTTATTGAAGAAAATCCCTCCCTCTTCAATTCAATTGAGATATGATCAAATCCTTAAATTAGAAGAAGAAAGGGAGAAAGCCAGAAATACACATGCAAAACATCAACAGATTATTAAATCTTCTTTTGATACAACTTCTACCAGCCCAAAATTTTACAAATTGGTAATCTTGTTTTGAAATGGGACAAAGCCCATGAAGATAAAGGCAAACACACTAAATTTCAAAAGATGTGGCTAGGACCGTTTCAAATCATCGAGAAGATAGGCCCATCAACGTTCATATTGCAAGATCTATCAGGAAAGAGAGCTTCTCTTCCTGTTAATGGGCTTATCTTGAAAAAATTCTCTACTTAAGAAGGTAACCCCTTCTTACCTGTAAATATTCAATTTGCGGTTTTGTTTGTTTGAATTTCTATATTTAGGAAATAAGGTTGTAAGTAGCCTTCCATTGACCTTTTACTATGTTGAAAGCTATTTAAGAAAATAGTGTAAATACTTACTTTCGATAGATGGAAGCTTTTAAGGAAAAGACTACAGTTCTAGTAAGTTAGATAAAAATAAAACTCTAAAAACCTCTTTTATTCACCTAAATTCTATCTCTCCAGAAATAAAATTTACTATGGAACTAGAAGAAAACATGAGCATCCCATTTTTAGACGTTCTCATCATCAGAAAAGATGATGGCTCTTTAGGGCATAAGGTTTTCAGGAAGTCAACCCACACAGAAAGTTACCTCCACGCTGATTCCCACCATCACCCAGCCCAGAAGTTTGGTGTTCTAAACACTCTTGCTATCAGAGCCCTTCGAATTTCTGACTCTGAACATCTGAATGAAGAAAAGAAGCATTTAGTTTCAACCTTTAAGAGTATAGGCTACAAAGAACAAGAGATTAAAAGAGCCGTAGAGAAAGCTGAAAGAAGGTTGTTATCTCATGAACCTAAGGCTCAAGACCAACCTGAGTGTGGTAGGGTTTTTCTACCTTATATTCATGGAGTAACAGACAAAATTGCTAAAATCCTAAGGAAGAAAAACATAATCACGCAATTCTCAGCACCTGGAACTATTAGGCAAGGTATGAGGTCTGTAAAAGATGATATTGATAAACATCAGCTTAAAGGAGTCTATAAAATAGATTGTTCATGTGGAAAAAGCTACATTGGTGAAACAGGTCGCTCCCTGCAGACAGGACTCAAGGAACATGGCGCTGATATTAGGAATGAAAGATCTCGTACTTCAGCGTTGGTGGAGCACTCCTCAAAAACTAAACACCATATCTGCTTGGAAAGCGCCTCAATTGTCGCAAGGGAAGAGCAACATCATAGATGAAAGATCAGAGAAGCACTTGAAATTATCAAACATCCTCATAATCTGAACAGAGACAATGGTATGGAGATTAGTGGGAGTTGGCTTCCCTTGATCAGAGAAATCAAGATCGCCAACACGTCCCAGGTATAACATTCAGTAGGTAAGGTATCCCTCTCCTATTCTAATATTTAATAGTTAGTAACCCTATTTTAATAATAATAATAACAATAATAATAATTAACATTTAAATACAATAATTACAGTAATAGCTATTACCATTATCATTAACTACTATTAAAAAAAAATTTCTTAAGTTTATATATATATATATATATATATATATATATATATATATCATAATAATGGGTACTATTTTAATTATTAATTATCAATTATTAATATTAATTACTGTTAATTAATTATTGAGTGATTATTAATTAAGTTTTATTAATATTAATTCGTTTAATATATTAATTAATTTATATAGCAATTAATTAATATATTAATTATTATTAATATTAATCACTGTTAATTAATTATTAAGGGATTATTAATTAAGTATTATTAATATTTATTAACATTATTAATTAAGTATTATTAATATTTATTAACACTATTAATATCTATTAGCATTATTAATATTGATTTATTAACATTATTAACATTTATTAATATTAATTTGTTTAATATATTAATTAATTTATATAGCAATTAATTAATATATTAATTATTATTAATATTAATATAATTTCAAATAAAAATTAAAAAAAAAATTTAAATAATTTGAAATATTAATACAATATACTAATTTTTCTTTTCTTTAAATACTAATATATATTAAAAATAAATAAACATTTCTCATACAAAATAAAATAAATAATATTATATTAACATATATTAAATATTTAATGATTATTATTACCATTAAGGTTATGGATTTTAATAATTTAAATTAATATATTAACTCATCAGTAAAAATTAATATATAAAACTCAACAGTAAAAATAAAAATAATTTATTCAAAAATCTTCAATTAAAAAAAAAAAAATAAAAAAAAATAAAAAATAAAATAAAAATAAAAATAAATAAATAAATAAATTAAATAAATAAATAAATAAAAATAAAAATTCAAGCCGACATTCCGCTGATCCTTAAATCTATTCTCCTCATAATTATTTATTTCCTTCAAATAAGCTATTCTTTTATCATCATTCATAAGTCCTGATGATGGATCCCAGTTGGGATTTGGAACGTTGACAGAAAAATGGTTCATACTGTGGATTCTCCGGTAACTAAGTCAAAAGATATAAACCACAGATCTCTTAAATCCAGAACCTCTTTTATTTTTGTAAAATATTTACAAGTCTTGAAAATACTGTAAATCATTTTAAGTATTAAAAAGCCAAGAAAGGTTGTTTGTAAAAAACAAAGATTCACCCAAACTTAACATATACAACTCTTAAATTTTCATCCACACCCTCTTAAGGAGTAAATCATTCACCCCATCCATAAAGTTTGTAATTTTTCAGAGTGTAATTCTAAAATATGTTTGATAAAAGTTAAGAGGTGTCATTATGAGCCTGCTTACCATGATCATAGGGAACTAATTAAACTGACGTTACCAATACTGCATATCAAAATAGGGTAATGGCTTATAATTATAAGACAAGGGGTCTCATCACGAGCCAGCTTGTTCAGTTCAATTATAACCAGTGAATGGCATTGTCAACAGCTAGCCACCAAACCAGGACAATGACTTTTTATCTTTTAAAAGAAATAAGGAAAATAGAAAATACAAAAAGAAAAATATGTGTAAACATATCTTTTTGGATTATCTCTTAAAATTTATACTCTTAGATGGATGGGACAATGAATGATTAAATGGTTAAAAAGTAACCCTGTTGAGACTATAAACGTTTGCTAGCAACAGAGGCACTACCTATGACAACAGAGTCATCATAAAAGCTAAGTTGGAGAAGTCTCCTTGTTTTATCTTTATCAACCAACCAAGGCTTAAATAAACTTAGAATGTTTTTATTTTTAAGATTGAAAAGAAATTGCAAAAATATCTTTCTCATTATATTCAGAGTTAATGATTATCTAATTATTCTTAGATTGACTTCTTTTTCCTCAAAGGTTTCCAAATTAAGAAAGTCATAGATTTTGCATTACTTTTTCAGAGATAACCATTTCTTCCAGTGAATCGCCAATTGTTGTGCTGTACAACAACCCCCCCATTTCAAATTTTTTTATAAAAAACTTTAAATATAAATGGGTCCCTTTTTAAGACTTAGTTAAATTCAATAATTCAACAATAATCGCATGCTTGGATTTAGTCACATAACACAGGGAAATCCTTATCAAAAGGTCCGATCTGATAGAAATAATATCCAAAACCTTTTGTTAAAACAAGTGTAATATAATATGTCATATCCTTTTTGAGAAACTCTCATAAGCTGATCTCTGATGCGATAATGCGATCGAAGATTGCAAGTCGCAAGTCGCAAAAGATGCATCCCAAAGGTCTATACCAAAAACCCTGATGCGATAACACAAACGCAATTGGCCATCACACATACTATGTGACACATAGCAAAAGCCCTTTCAAATTCGACGATCCGATATCCTAAAGGAAGACGCACTTTTCGAGAAAAGGCCGTTAAAGGGTATGATAGCTGGCGTAACCCTTAAAAGCAATAATAAATGAAAAATCAAGCGATTCACTAATTATCCCGCCGCCTTATTATATTTTTTACCTTTATTGCAATTGGGGCTACCAATGGAAAATGTTAAGCTTGACTAGTAAACCTCTCGATCTGCGATATGCGATTTATTGTTGATCGTTGATCGGGAAAATAAAAAGATCTATTTTAAGGGACCATTACGCATATGTGCGATGCGACGTATAATTATTACATTTATTTATCATAATCGACAGTTATGGATGTCATTAATTTAGCAGTTAAGGTTGATTCCTTCAAGGATTTCATCCGTGGTAATACTTGATTACATTTCGATTATCATCCCTGAATTACCACAACTCTTTTTCATTTCATATTTGGTTGAGCGAGTTTATTTCTCTGTTACGTTCTTTCATTGTTTGTACAGAGCAACTCTGAGTTGATGAATCCAGAGAAGATGACGAAGAAGTCCAAGAAACCCAAGGCCCCAGTCGTAGCCAAAGAAGAACCAAATAAGAAAGGGTTGATATTTGATACTACCTGCCTCGGTTTAGGAAAAGCATCCTAGGAGAGTATCTACAATTTGCTGGAAGCTGAGGATCCTGAAGAAATCAAGGTGGAAGCAACAACAGATGGCACATATAAGTCAGAAAATACTCTGAAAGATTTGGCCTGCTCCTATCTTCATAGAATAGCCGCTCGCGCCAAAGTGCTACCTTATAATGACATGGTCAGATGGGTTATTGAGAGCATCGCAACCACAGACAGAACTTTCTTTACAAGTGATGGAAGAATGTTTGGGTCTGTTAGTCCCCTAAATTGAACCCTTTTTGACCATCTTTCCATCCTAAAAATATAACCATTTACCCCTGTTTTACCTATCATATATGCCCTCATCTTGCACTAGTGTAAGAACGATGACACATTTCACATTTACTTTATATTTTATATTTTTAATTCAAACTTAGCATTTATTAATTATTATTACGTGATTTCTCACTTGTAATTACTTTTGTAACTCATCAATATCTCCTATGTTACTTAATAGTTAATGCTTACCTTAACTGCTGATTTTAAGTGCAAAACGGATCTCACACTAGTGCTAGCACCGTGATTATCGGATCTTGCACTAGTTCCAGCACCGCAATTATCAGATCTTGCACCAGTGCCCGCTACGCGGATCTTGGCAGCAAATCCGGACTACCCTTGATTGCTGCCTATTTTTGCACCGCCTTAGCCATGACCGCCGAACACATCTGAAGGCATCCGAGTCCCAGCGATGACAGTAAGGCAATCTAGAGTAGTTGAGGTCGGATTTGGGAGAAACAAATAACTGAAGATAGCCACGACCTGCTTTATTAAAACGCCTAATTTTGAAGGCCACAAGCTTATTTTGTAAACAATTATGTAATCTGTTATAACGAAATTCTACAAACAGCATGTAATGAGATGAATGATCCTCTTGGCCTTCGGCCGAGGATTTATATAAGAAGAAATGTAGATAGGACAAGTTAGGAAAAGGAATGATTAAGTAAGTGTATAGAGCAGAGACAAAACCAGGAAGGTGGTAACAGGCCTGTCTTTTGTTATCGCCCAATCTGGGCTGGATTGTAATCATGTATGTATTTACTTTATGATTTAATAAGAAGAGAGAGCTCCACCTTACTATTTCACATTGTATCTTTCATGTTTTGAATGCTGATATATTGAGCAAGTGCTGAGCAACGTTTTTAACTAAAAGGGAAGCGTGCTGGTTGGCTAGGGCCCAGCCAACCTAGCACGTTCTCCCTCCTTATCTGTTCCTTTTAATTTATGTTTTAAACTGGCAAGTGTGATTTTACTTTACAACCTTTAAATTCCTGTTTGAGTGAGAGAAGATCTGCCACATGAAGTAATTAAGTTTTCTTTTCTTGCATCTGATTTCAATTGATTTTCCCCCCTGGTTGGAGTAGGAGAAATTACTTGAACCAGTGCACGTTGGTGTGCTATTCACTTTCTGCATGTTTTGCTTGGTTTTTCCTGCCTGGTCCAAGCAGGAGAAATTACCTGCACCAGTGCACGTTGGTGTGCTCTTTCACTTTCTGCAAATCTGTTTGATTTAGTTTTCTGCCTGGTTTAAAGCAGAAGGACCATTCTTGCACCAGTGCAAGATTGTGTGATGCAGTAATTCTTTTAAAGTTATTTCCAACAACTTTCTTTCTTTCATTGGTATTTCATAACAAGATAGATTACAAGGATTGTTTCTTTCTTTCTGCAATTTGATAAATTTAGAAACAGTCACCCTTTTATGCAATTTGGCTTTCTAACACTTGCAGTAGTTAAGCATTGATTTCAAGGATTGAAAAGTTAAAGTGTAAGAAGCTTTGGTCTGGTACAAGAACTAGTTTCTTGTTGCTTGGACTGAGTTCTCTAGACTTGAGAAAGTCTGGACCTTACACGGAAGAAAAATCACTTTTAGTACAGACATCATTTTACACCCTCGGCATAAATCTCTATTCCTGCACTAGTGCAAGAAAGATTCTTGCGAGAAGGAAATCTTTATATAAGCAGGTTTGAAGGGCCCATCTATTGGAGACTGCTAAAGTGTCTTTGCTGAAAGAAACATACACTCAGTGGTTAGTCAATAATTAGCTAGAGTGATTTCCCTTTTCTTCTATATCTCTTTTGCAAATGCATTTTCTTTTGTTCCAGTCTTAGATTATTTTTGGTGATCCAAGTTGAATTTTCCTCTATAGTTCAATTCTGTAACCTTTCCTTTAAGAAAGTAGGGATTGATATTGGAAACATTCCTACCAACTCTAGCATTGCCTATGCTTCGTCTCTAAGTTTACGAATCCCCTGGGTTGACAATTTAAATGTTAAGGAGTTTACTTAAGTGTAATTCCTGCACCCAACAGGGTCGTTCAAAGTAGAAGATATTAGACAAATGTACCATTTGCCTCAACCAGAGAAGCGTAATAACAAAGCGTTTTTGGAGGCTTTTGCCAAAGAGAACGCCATCAAATCTGACCCTATCAGACAATGGAGGCATTTTCCAACCAAGCACAAGCATGAAACATCGGGTATGTACTTCATTGATTCGTTGGCCTCTCCTTATTGTTATGCTGGTGCAATGATGTGCAGACTCTTTGGAGTCCATGATTCTACTAAATTTTCTATAGAGATGGTACCATTAATGGAGGCTACAATTCATGGCTTTATCATGGATTGGGCGATCATCTTGTCTGATAAAATGGCCAGCTAGATACTTGACTATAGAAAAAGCAAGGTTGTATCTACCCGTGTGATACCTCCATTTTACATGAGTGCCTATATTATGGACACTGTCTGTTTTAATTCTAAATACCCCATTCTTGGATGGAAATAGACTCCGCGGGATCTCAATCCCATTCATATATATCATAAGGAACTATGGAAAGCTCATTACAAAAACCACTTGTATAGAATTTGTCATGGTTTTGTCCTTCCCGTGTATTATGCCATATTCAATAAGCTTGCTCCTAGGTTATCCGAGGAAGCATCAGTTGACCTAACTACAATTGGAAGTTGGTTTGGTGAAGAGAGCTTCACCTACATAAGACTTTACAGCAGCCTTGCCAACCCACATGTTCTCCCTCTGTATATCCCTGATAAACTACTAGCCAGAGAATTAGCATATCAAATAACAGTTGAAGGGCTGTCAAAGACTCTTAGGGATTCTAAAAAGCACATGTGGCCAACATTTCCCATCCGATGCGGTGCTTTTACACTGCATGATTTCAAACATGCAGAGAAAGAGGCTGAGAAAATAAAGCTGTTAAATCTCGCAATCATCTCAAAAAGGCAGTACGATCTTAGATCAGCTGCCTAGAATGTTACTGCTCAGACCAAAATCACCAAATTTGATCATGAGGAGGATAGCTATGATGATTTGTTTGTCTGAGCAGAATTATTTTCTCAAGTCAAACAGTTGGCCAAAATTAAATTTGGAGCGGAAGGATTAGAGGAATTTTAGAAGCTCAGGGGACAAAGATTGGAAACCCTACCTCTGGACTTATTGAATACAACCTCTATGGTACAATAAAAAAGCCACAGTGAAGATCAAATCAGTAAGAATACTCCCAAAATTGAAAATTTTCCTGAGAAAGAAAATACATCAGACAGGGAGCAGAAGCAGGGAAGAACTAGTGAACCCCTTGATACGGATATTAACATTGATCCCAAGTTAATCAAGGAATGGGAATAGTTTGATTCAATCATCAGTAATCTCGATAAATCCCAAGGGTTCACTACACTAGAAGTGGCTATAGTACAAAAGCCAGAAGTCAACACAATTCCGATTGTAGGAACAAGCGGCCCACTCAAGTTTCAGCAAGATATAGAGATTATTCCTGAAAATGCCACTGAGGAGATTGTACTGCAAATTGAAGAAATATCACCACTTGATGTCTTATACAGTCCAAAGCATAGGGATGTAGTTAAAAGACAGAGGACAAAGAGGAAAATTGATCAAACTCCTCTTTTGACTCCTCAAACAGAGATGATGAACGTGGTATGGAAAGTAGAGGTCAATCCCTTCAAAGAATTAAAAAAACTATCGCAGTATACGAGAGCTTATACAACAACGATGATGGATAAGGCCTCAGAGGTTAGCCACCTGATGAGGGAAAAAGACCAGGCAATCATCCAACTGAAGACATAGTTGGCGGAACAACAACAAAAAATTAAAGCAGCTGAACAACAATTGATAGAACAGAAGCAACAAAATACACAATTAAAACTGGAAAAGCAAAATATGGATGATCAGACTCTCCATAAACAACAGGAGTTGCCTGAGGAGTTGAGCAGATTGCAGGGGTTGATTGTGTTAACACCCAGGTTGTTCCCTTTGACTCCCAAGGGAATACGGTCGGGGTAACCACTAACCAATCTTTGGATTACAGTTTCTAGCCAAGCTGTAATCAGAGAGGGCTCTCTCTTTATAATTTGTCTCTGTTTTGTACTGATTTTAGGCTAGCTATTATGCTCAGGTTTGTTTAAGGTTTTGGTTGGATAATAATTTCAGTCAAGGTACTTACGCAATTCTCCAAAGTGTTCTAGTCCATTGGGCTATGGAGTTAGTGGTCCTTTAGTTGTTTTGAGGTGCTGAGTGATTTGCTGTAGTGATGCTGCAGAGCCAGATTAGTATCTGAGGAAAAACGTTTATAATAGTGATTGAGTGGGGTGTATCCAGTTTATGCAAGGCAATTAAGAATCTTGCAGTGAACTGCTAAAGAAAGACAGTGAGAATATTATCCTAGAAGCAATGAAGAATTCCTAGGTAACATTCATTACACATAGAATTAATAGACACATGAGCAATTAAGAATTCATGTCCATAGTAATCCTGTAGACAAACATTTACAGCAGTAAAAATTGAGCGCAAGGTGTAATGAAACAAATCCTGCACTATTCTTTTTCTTTACTGCTAGTTTATTGCAACATGAGTGTGATTTGGTAAACATAAGAAAACAAGAAACAGAGATTGAGAAAAACTTGTTATTTCATCAGACATCACAGGAATTCTGCATCAGCACATGTAGCTTCATCCAGACATCAGATATTTCAGGAAATCACTGAGCTGATCCAGCCCTCTGTATTAGATAATTCTGAAAGTATACAATACATTCGCCTTGGAGTGAAAATTACCAACCCCTTATGCGTTACTAAGGGGAGTATATATACAAAGTTTACATAAGAAAATATCTGAATGGAGAGTGAATGCTTCATTAATAGCATGCCAACCGCTGGAGTGTAGCAGCTGAGAAAGTTAATGCTGTAATAACTTTTGTTCCCTTAGCTGTCAAAAATGGTCAGAGCTTGTTGACTTGCTGGCAGTTGGAGTCGGCTGAGGGTACGCTGTCAAAATTTGCGCATTTTTTTACCTTTTGGGCTAGCCGTCGTTGTCTATGTGCTGAGTCATATTTCAGCTGTTTTTAAATGCTGACTTTATCATGCTGTTGTCTTGTAGTGACCTGGAGCTGGCAGTGGCCGAATGACTAAAGCTACCGTGGCAAAATCTGAAGCATAAATTGCCACCAATCCTCCTTAGGCATTTGATGTCTGCGCATCTTTATCAATGTTTCCTCGGCCTCTGTATGTCTGTAAAGATTGGGAGGGGTTTCAAACAGATGATTCACTTCATTCTCAATGAAGAACAGGCCTTCAAGTTTGTCATATAAGCTCTGTCCTGTGGGAGGCCCTGTTTGTTCAGATGAACTGCCAAATGCAATAATCTGATTTTCAATAGTGGTTGCCATTCTGTTGGCCATTTGATCTGGAGAGATCAGTTTTCCTGCACCACTTAGTAAGCTGGGCAGGCCTTTTGCTTGCAGCACTCCCATTTTAACTTTGTATTCCTCCACATCTGCTTGCATCTCATAGTACTTCCTCTCCACTGTTTGTATATAGTTTCTGAGAGTTAGTACCTTCTTGGCAGAGAGGACAGCTTCTGTTCTGTTGGGAATGCCTATAGCTGCTAATTCCTCCCTTTCTTGCCTGTTCAGGAAGTCTATCATTCTGTTTGCCTGCTCTGCTCTGTTCCCTAGCACTGTCTTGGCCTTCTGAATTTCTGCTTGAGCTTGGCCCATCAAATCCATCTGCTCATGCATTATTTTTATTGACCTCCATTGCTGTTTGATGGATTGGCCAATTTTGGCCCATAGGATTCTTTTTATGTCGGCCATAGCAGTCTCCAGATTTAACTCTTTCTCCAAGGCCTTTATCTTTTCTTTCAGAGCTTTTATTTCTCTGCTTTGCTCTGCTACAGTCATTTTGGACTTGTCATACTTGGCATCTAATTCTGCCAGTTTGGCCTTGGCCTGTTTTATTTCATCAGCCTGCAGCTCCATTTGTTTTATGGCCTTGGTCAAGTCTTCTACACTAGTGCTGGTATCTGGAGTTGTTGTTGTTCCTGCTGCTTCTGTTGTGGGGGCCACTGCTGCCCCTAAAGTTGTTGCTGTTGTTGAAGTAGTTGGAGGAGCTTGGGAAGTGGATTCTCCCTGTTTATCTTGTAGTGCTCCTTCCAGCTCTTTCTCCAATTCCCTGATCCTCAGGTCTTGCTGCATTAGGAGGTCTAATTGGTCATTAGCCTGTTTTTGCTTTTGAAGTTTTGCTGTTTGAGGGTGCTCTGTGGACTGCAGCTTCAACTTCTTCTTCAATGCATTCAGGTCATCATCTTTCTTCTTCATGAGTGCCTTCACACCCGTTGGATCACTAGGATCATGTCCTAGATCAATGATGATCTCCTCAAGAGACTTTATTCTATTGTCTTTGGCCTGAGAGGACATTCTCTCAAAATCCAACTGAGTGTTGGTGTTTTTTAGGGACTCTTTCAGCTCATGTGCCATGGTGGCCTTCTCCACCAAGGTTGCATAGACCATTTCCCCAACTTGCTTATGGAGTTCAATCTGGTCCATGGGATGTATATCTCTGGCTAGGACCTCCACCCTTGTTTTTACAAAATCTGCAACTGTCTTAGGCTGCGGCCCTTTGGGCTTAAAGTCGCTAAGGAGCAATTTTTCCTCCTGAATGTCATATACCGACATTAGCCTTTCTTGTTGGGCTGGTGTTGCATCTATGAATTGCTTGTAGACCTCAGCCCTTAGCAGCTCATTCTGAGCTTTTATTTGTTTGAAAGAAGCCTTGGTGCTCTTGGGCTTCTTGCTCTGTTGGGAAGAGGAGGACACCTCCAAACCGAGCTGTAAAGTTTGCTCCTGCTGAAAGGAGCTTGTACCTGTATGCTGACTGCCCTCTCTGTCTTTTCTTGCACTCTCCAAGACATCTTCAGTAATGTCTTCTACCTCTGGGGAGTCTGCTCTTTGCCTTTTGGCTTCTGGCTGGTGGGAGGATCCACTGAGAGGAGTGGACTCTTCCCTTTCTCTTTTTGTACCCCTTTCCTCATGTGCTGGGGTCTGCAAAATTGGGGCAGTCAATGGCTCAGTTTGAGGTGGTGGTGTTTGCGTTATTGGAGCTGCTGGCAGCCCAGTTAGTGGTTGGACAATTTGCCCTTGCTGCTGCTCTGTTGCAGGGGCAGACTTTTCCTTCACTGCTTCCTCCTCTGCACCCATTATGCCTTTGCCTTTGTCTGTCACCGGTGCTGATGTAGAGGGTGCCTGTGGTGCAGTCCTTGTAGCCGAGGTCCCTTCTCCCACTGAATAAGGCGGTCTGAAAGGTACCTGCTGCACATAGTCTAGGTCAATAGTTTTTTCAAGCTCCCTCCTATTCTTTAGCATTCTCTCTTCCTCAGTTAGATTTTCAACTAGAGTATCCATCTGCCATTCTTGCAGGTTGGCATATTTTTCAATGTGTGGGTACTGGCAATGCTTAATGCCTATAAGCCTATACTTGTTTCTCCTAGCAGTGATGAAACCTTCAGGGTCATAATGGACCCACCGAAAACTATAGGACAGCTTGTATTTATCCTTAAGGATTAGGTCTGCATCTTCCCACCCTTCTTTCTTGTTCATGATGAAGGGGCCCAACTGGTGTTTGAACTTGAGGTGGGCCTTCTTTTTGGAGCTGTGGAAATGGGTGAGGTCGGACTGAATCAATTGCCTGTAATACTCCAAGGCAAATAACCTCATAGGTACATATTTTGGGAGCCTGTATGGACAGAGCTCACAGCCATAGATCCTAAACACAGTATGGTTCTCATATAGGTACCAGTCACCTATTTTATATCTTTTGGAAAGCTGCAGAGCTTTCTTTATCTCATTTGATATTCTGGGAGGAGGGGACCTCATCAACAGGCAAGAGACTGGGTATACAAATTGGTCAACAAATTCACAGTAGGTATAGGGTGAATTTGTGACTTTGTGATAGACAGAGGTCCAGAAGATGACAGATCTTCTTTCCCCTCTATGATCCAGCCTTTTAATGTAGCATGGGAAGGCTTCAGAATGGTAGTACATGAACATGTGGTAAATATAGGCCGAGTACTTGAAGACCCCCTGTCTGTCCACTCTGCTCAACTGATCATGAATCTTGTTAGCTATAAACTTAGCAAAGTTATATTTGCAGGCAGGGGGTTGGCGTGGGCTGTAAGCAGATAGCAATACCAGCATTGTTTTATCCACATGCTCACTGTTTTTGTATCCCAACACATAGGCAATCATGTCCAGTAGAAGCCTGCCTACATCATTGAAATGGACATTCAGGTAGGGAGGTGGCCCTGTAGGCTGGCACTCAGGTCTCATGAAATTCCTGGTGACCTTTTGAATCTCCTCACTGGTCATCTTGGCACCAGTGTCCAGCAAATAGTTCATGGAAAATGGGATCAGCAACTCTGTCTGATCAAAATGTAACATTTTGTTGATGGACTCAGCATTAATGTAGAAAAGGATCCTCCCAGATGGAGTGCTAATAGCTCTGTGCTGCACATCATAGTTTTCAGCACATAGGTGAATGATTTCAGGGAAGACATTTACAGCTGGGAGACAATAGTATGGTAGGTTTGATTCCCATATCCCATGTGTACCATGACCATCCTTATAGTCCTCTCTCAGTTGAGTGAAGGTCTGCAAGAAGTCCCTGTTACCCTCAAAGTCTTCAATAAGATAGTCCTTGTCAGCAAATGCCAAGGCCTCCAGCTCTTTATTTGGTGGATTTAATGGAGCTACACTGAGGGATGAGGACGCAGAAGCAGCCATTATATGATTTGATTTTGAGTAAAAAGGAGTGAAATGGCTTGCAAAGTTTTAAGAGCTCAAAATGCCAGGTCAATTGTAGTCAATGTCTGAACTGTGTTTTGTAATGAAAAACACACAGTCTTGCTTCTGCAGTTTTTTAGCAAGTTCACAGGGATTGTGAACTGCTCAGGGCAATTTGCAGAGGGTATGAGGAATTATTCAGGTGAAAGGCTGCAGCTGGTGTGTACACCCGGCAAAAGGGAACAATGTCGGGCGCTTCAAAGGTAATTTTCACAGTTTTTACCTGCAAATTGACTGTATTCTATGTCGAATTTCAGAGCTGGGCAATGCAGATTGCCTTGGCTTACTTTAGGTAATAGGTGTGGAGCTTATATGAATTTCAACAGGTATTCTAATGGCAATTTACAGAGAATTGGTAAGCATGGGCCAAACAGAGGAATTACGGTGAATACCTGGACAGAACGCTTAGACAGCTTGCGGGTCGAACTCTAAAGGTTGAAGTGATGAATCTGAGCGGTTGCAATTTGAATTTGGAGGTCTGGAATCACTTTGGCAGCTGCAACGGCTATCTCCTTCTTTACGCGAAAATGACATTGAAAATGCCTCAAAACATGACTTTAACGATAAAATTCGGAAAAATAGGGTAATTGGCGCCTTTCCACCGATGACGTCAGCATGACGTCATGGCGGGCCCGGGTACGGAGGTGACGTGGCTGTTGAGGTGTAGGCCAGGGTGGCAGGACACGGTGGCGGGTGGATGCGGTGGTAGGGCTACGTGGAGGACCATGCGGCGCAGGGGCGGGGAAGGGCGCTACGTCAGGATGACGCAAGCATGACGCAAGGGAAGGCGGTAAAGGAACGGTGGTAAGCGGGTTCCCCGCACCACCTTTGGGCAAAGGTGGTATCGGGGAGGGGGGCTCCGAACAACCCCACCGCCTGCCACGCGTCCCTTGTACGGGGCGGAAAACCACTTTCCCCGGACGCTAAAGGTCGGCAGGTCGGGGAGTGAAAATTACCGCCCACCGTTAGATCTGGGCGGCGGAGATCTGACGGCTGGCGGGCCCTCCGACGGATCGTGCAGGTTGGGGGGTCCCGCCGGCTTATTAAAATATTAAATTAAATATTTTCGGCGAAAAACTTTAGGATTGTGGGTTTTCGTGAGTTTTTTGGGGTTTTTGGGTTTTATTTGCAAACGAAGCGGGTTTGGGTAGAAAAGGTCCTTTACAAGGTTTGTTTTGGCAAATGAAGGTTTCAATGGGCCAAATGAATTCAGAAGAGGGGAGGGGGTTTGACTTAGGTTTGTCAAAGTGACCAGATGTCATTTTGATCCCTGACAGAGAACATATGGCTACAATGCCAAGGGGAGGGATACTTATAGCATGTTTGGGGTTTATACACCATGGTGTTATAATACTAGGGGAAGGGTAAGATAGGGGATTTATATAATAGAATTAGTGGTTAATATGGATGAAATGGGTGGATGAGGGGAAATACTACTAAGTTTATTTGAAAATCACTTAGTTTAGGGAGTAGATCAAAATGAAAAGAATTTTAGACAAGAAATGTGGCTTTTAAAGGAATAAGAACCACCATAACACCTCAATTCTTCCATGAATCTTAACTGATGATAGGATGTTAGTAATAAATGGGAAGAGGGGAAGAAGGGAGGTTAGACATGCTTCTTTGCTTTGCTGCCACCTGATGGAGAAGAACACCTTCTCAATTCATTGATTTTGCTTTGTGAACATTTCAGCACACATTTATTTGCAAGGAATGATATTTCTGCAACCTCATCTGCCTACCCATCTATTTGCCTAGCATTTTTTGTTTCTTCTTGGAGGGTGCACTTGGACTTGCAGACCCTTATTTTCCTTTTCTTTTCTCTGGCTCTTTCTTTTGTTTTTCTATCTACTTCTACCCTTATTTCTTCCAAGGTCCCAGATTAAGCAGTTGGGAGCCTTCCTTCTCTACCTAAGCTACTTGTCTGCCAAGATTAAACAGTTTGGACAGACTTCTTTCTCTATTCTACAACTGGAAATTCAAAACATGGCATGATCCAGATTAGGCTGTTGGACCATCCATCAAAATTGAGACAACATCAAGCTATATACACAGATTGTTTTCTCTAGGAAATATGTGATCTTTGCATGATCAAAGCAGAGCATATTTGGAACTTTTCATTGTCAATCTTGAAATATGAAACCTATTGGTATAGGTAGCTAACAGTGGCTCCACATGGGGATGGTTTTTCATTTGAAAGACCAAGAACAGCAGGTCAGAATGCCTTGGCCCATTGACTGCCTTTATCAAACTTGAAGTATGCTGCTTTGAAATGCCCAAAATTGTGCACTTTGCTTCTTGGTAGATCTCTGAACCTATTTCTCTTTTGTTGGTAGTTAAGAAGACTATGAGAAATTGCATTTTTACATCTTGACAGAAAATAATATCTGGATATGTACAATGGCAACTCAGGCTACACCTATGGGTGGTAGTCAAAATAGTGCTTCAGCATCCTGCCATTCACAGGACCTTCATCCGAATCAGTTTCATTAAGACTCTTAAGGAAATAAGTGTTGTTTCCTTGTACTGCTTGGACAACAAATGGTCCTCTCCAAAGGGAATCAAATTTTCCATGTTTTCCCTTATCCTCTCTCCTTGAATCCCACTTGAGGACTTTGTCACCAATGTTGAAATCTTCTGCTTTAGTTCTTCTGTCAAAGGCCTTCTTTAATTTTTCTTGTAGAACTTGAACTCTGCTGAAAACTTGGTCTCTAGTTTGCTGTAAACATATGATTTGATTGATCCTTCTTTGCATATTATTTGGTTCAGCTTGGCTTTCTTGAAGAAGCTTCATGACAGGCACTCCTAGTGATGAGGGAAATTTGGCTTCCAATCCATAAACCAACTCATATGGGCTGGTCCCAATTGATCTTTTGGTTGTTAGTCTATCTGCCCATAAGGCATTGACCAGCTTCTTGTGCCAATTCTTCTTGTTTTCTTCCAATACCTTCTTTATGATGTTCACAAGGCTTTTATTTGATGATTCAGCAAGGCCGTTTCCTTGGGGGTAGTATGCAGTAGAATGGCCCAAGGTAATGTGAAATTTGTGGCAGAAATTCACCATTTTCTTAGATCTGAAAGCAGTAGCATTGTCTGTTATTATTTTGTCAGGGCAGCCAAATCTAGACAGTATATTATTTTCCAAAAACTGAATGATTGTTGAATCATTTGCTTGTCTGCATGGAGCAGCTTCAATCCACTTAGTGAAATAGTCTGTAGCTGTTAGAATCCATCTGTGCTGGCCTGAGGATGAGGGATGAATTTCCCCAATGAAATCCAAGCCCCATTGTTGAAAGGGTCTCTCTGTTGCAATAGGCCTCAAAGGTAATGGCAATAATTTTCTCTTTCCCTCAAACACTTGGCATTTATGACATGAAGTGGTAAATTTCTTGACATCAGAGAAAACAGTAGGCCAATAATAACCAGCCCTTAGTATTTTATCCACAGTGGACTTCCAATACAAGTGTCCACCACAGTCACCTGCATGAAATTCTTTCATGATATTGTCAGTTTCATTCTCAATTAAGCAGTTTAACAATATGCCTTCATGGTTTTTCCAAAATAAATTTCCATCCATAACACAGAATCTTGAGGTTTTCATTTTCACAAACCTACACTTAGTTCTGGACAGCCCTGGGGGAGCACACAGGTTTTGTAACACATAACAGATATCAGAATACCAAGGGGATTGTTCAAAGGCTACATTGATCTTTGGAGTCGCCAGCTCCGGTTCACTGTCCAATTTGTTGATGTCCAAGGCTTGGAAATTTGTTTCAGACATTAATTTGGCCAAGCCCTGCCCTTTTATCAGTTCTGTAGGTTTTATTTCAATATCAAATTCCAAAATGTTGGCAATCCACTTTCCTCTTCTGCCCTCCAAGTTTTCTTGAGTGAGTATGTCTTTAACAATGGGACTTGGCACATAAGCAATAACATGGGAATAAAGGATGTAAATCCTAAAGTCTTTAATGGCCTTGACCAAAGCATAAGCCTGCTTCTCCATGATTTGATATTTCAGAGGTGCATCTCTAAGAGCTCTGCTAAAGAAAGCAATTGGCTTCTCATTTCCTTGGTCATCTTTCTGTAACAAAACAACAGCAATAGTATGCTGGGATGCAAAAGAGAAAATGATAAATTCTCTGTCAAATTGAGGATTGGTCAAGACTGGGGTTTGGGTAAGGGCCAGTTTTATACCTTCAAAGGCTTGATTTGCTTCAACTGTCCATTTCACTTTTGAATCTTTCTTTAGCATGTTATTCAGTAATCTAATTAGTTATGCTAAGTTTGGGATAAACCTTCTCAAAAAGTTGATCTTTCCCAAGAATGCTTGCAATTCTTTGATATTTCTTGGATGAGGCATTTGTAAGATGGCCTGGATTCTGTCTGGGTCAATCCTAATGCCATCTTTAGAGATAATGTGACCCAACAGCTTACCCTCCTCCAAACCAAATAGAGACTTCTTGGGATTCAAGGAAATTCCATATTTCCTACAAGTTATGAATATCTGTCTCAAATGTTTCAAATGTTCTTGGTCAGATTTGGAAAAAGGTGTGAGGTCATCTAGATAAATGACAAGGAAGTCATGAATCTCTTTGGCAAAAGCAATATCCATTGCTCTTTGGAATGTGGCCCCTGCATTTTTCAACCCAAAAGGCATTTTAACATATTTGAAAGTTCCCCATGGGGTTGTAAATGCAGTTTTGTCTTGATCATCAGGGTGTACTAAGATTTGGTTAAAACCCGAGAATCCATCAAGTAATGAGATCCTTGAGGCCCCTACCACTCTTTGGAGAATGTGGTCCATCTTGGGTAATGGATAATTATCTTTGAGGGATACTTGATTCAGATTTCTTAGATCCACACACAGTCTTATTTCGCCAGTTTTCTTTCTTGTCGGGACTAAGTTTGAAATCCACTCAGAGAATCTGATAGGTGCTATGATGCCTGCCTTGAACATTTTTTGTACCTCTTGTTCCATTGCTGGGAGAAGCATAGGATTGATCCTCCTCAATTTTTGTTTAAAGGGTTTTTGGCCAGGCTTGAGAGGGATAGTATGTTGAATTACAGAGGTGTCATAGGATTTTAAATCCTCATAACTCCAAGCAAAAACATCCTGAAACTCTTTAAAAAGGTCAATGTATTTAGGCTTTTGATCAGGGGGTAAAGCAGCAGACAGCTTTATGATTTTGGGTTGTTCAGCAGTCCCAATGTTGCACTCTTCAATGGCAGAGTTAAGGGGCTGCATTTTTGGTTTTCTAGGGATGTCATTTGAGTCAAAGATATCCTCTAATGGAGTTAGGCCTGTTGGCAGAAAATTGTCTTTGAGTTCTATGATTTCAGCTTCAGCGTTGGCCACTTCTTCACAACTGATTTGGTGAATTTGCTGAATGTTTTCCTTGTTGAAGATAGTTGGATTCAGCATTTGTTTTGCTGTTTTAGGTGATATTGCTTTGTTATTCTGTTCAAACTGTATTTGTGATTGACTTGCTCTATCAGTGTCAATATTTAATCCTGCAAACTCTTGTTGCAGCATTAAAAAATTGTTTATTTGCATATCATCCTCAAATACTTGCCAATCTTTAACATTGTTTGGAATGGAGGGTCTGTGTTTTATCTCAGCTGTGAAACAATTGTTAGGATGCAATGGTAATTTGCAAGTACTTGCAAATGTGGCCAAACTATGAGCATGCAGATTGTGGGTTCTAGGAATTTTAGTGATTTGGAATTCAGAGAAAAAGTTTAGTACTTCAGCAACAGCAGACCTATAAGACCTTAGTCTTTTGTCATTGGTGACAAAATTTCCCTTCACTTGCTGGATAACTAAATCTGAATCTCCCATGATTGAAACCCTGGCAGCTTGCAAGAACTTTACTAACTTGAGGCCTAGTAAAAGAGCTTCATATTCTGCCATGTTATTAGTACATCTGAAGTTTAATCTATAGGCTCTGCCTTCTGCATGACTGTTTTCTTTATTGTGTACCCAAACTCCAGCTCCTGCCCCTAATTTGTTGACTGATCCATCAAATTCAAGGAACCATAGAATATTTTGTTGTAGGGGAGACTTAGTGATCCGTTCATGGGCTGGCAATGTAAGTCGAAGTTCTGGTTTTTCATCTGGTTTGTCTTCTAGGACAGTCTCATCATTTGATTGAATATGCTTGACAACTAGAGCAACAGCGGTGTCTAGTGATTGATTGACTGTTGATTCATAGTTGGTAGCTCTTTCATTGGTGTCTTCCTCTTGCCTGAGTGTCTTGGGTTCAACCTCATTGTCTGAGAGAGTTGCATTATCATTGAAGAGAATGTATGAGTCTATGTCTGAATGGACAACATATATGGGAAAGTTTTGAGGCTTTTCTTCACTGCTGACCATGTATTTCATTAGTGTTTCTCTGTATAGTCTTTTTGGTTGCCCAAAAACAGAGATGGTGGCATATGACATGTCTAATTGTAGGGAACCTTGAAGTTTAGCCCCCCATGACCTTGATAACAGCATACCATACTTGGGTGGGATATCAGCAACTACAACATCCATTAGAATTGTTTTGTTTGGGTACTGGACCAGTGAGACACAGAGGTCTTTGATCAGGCCTAAGCACTTGACTTGGCTGGAATCAAAGGAGAATAAGTCCTTATATGGTCTTGTGATATCCAGGTTTAGTCTCTCCATGACTGATTTGGGCATCAGGTTGTGAGAGGCACCTGAGTCAAACATTGCATTATGTAATATCTTGTCATGAATATGTAAACTGACATAAAAAGGTAAAATGCCTACACCTGTTGTCTTTCCATCCACCTCTGGGCCGAAAAGTAATTCTGGGGTATCATCCAACACATTAACATCATCTTTGTTGCTAGTAAGTTGGAGGGATTTCCTGATTTGTTGTTTGTAGATGCTGTGTTTGGCCAATTCCGAGAGAGGAATTGCTATCTTTAATTTACTAATTTCAGTTTCTAGGTCAAAGGGTTTTTCGGATTGGGTCTTAGGGTTATGGATGACAGTCCTTTCCTTGTTCACCAACTCTTCTTCTTGATTCTTATCTTGATCTTGAGGCTTGTCCTTCTTGCTCATCTCTTGAGGAATGTTGGTTGGGTTGGGCTGCAAGGGTGATGCATCCATGGGCTGTTGTTTTGAAGAAGCTGGTTCAGTGACTTCTTCAATGGTTACTTCTTTTGTAAGCGAATCTATTGTGTCATTTGGCTCTGTAACTATGGCTCTTTTAGGCTGCTGATTATCCTTTATTTTTTCAGGCTGGTTTACATTCACGGTTCTGCTCCTTAGCTTGTATTGTTTATGGACCTCATAAACAGCAGTGTCATAGCCTTGTTTAAAGTCAAAGGATTCACCTGATTTAGTTTGGAACAGTTTGATTTCATCATCCTCATGATCTTCTTGTGTTAAGAAAACTTGACTTTCACCATCTGGACCCATTAAATTAATCTGAGAATCTTCATTGGGTTCAGTTGCTGTGGAAGTTTCAGCATAGTTTTCTTGGAAAGGGGGTCTTATGTCTTGGTCAGCACTGGCCTTGCCAATGCCTGGGTTTTGAGTTCTCCTAAAATTTGGATTCTTAGGAGGGTTGTTTTGTGGTGCTTCCCATGATGATTTTCTCTCAACTGATTCTACTCTTTCACCCAATCTCTTCATACCATTGAGTATTGCATCTAGCTTTTGATCAAAAGCTGAGGGTTCTTCTTTGAAGATATTTCTCTTTTCCAACCTTGCTCTGTTTCTTTTGGCAATCAGGTTAGCTTCCACTGTGACAACAACCTTTTGGGCCTCTGCAAGGGTTTGAGGGTCTCTTTCCTTTAACTGATAGGCCATGTCGGGGTCAAAACCATCAGGGAATTTGTACAAAGCTAAATCAGGAGGGGGTTTTAAATTTTGTGGGATTGCATTATATACATTGTTGAATCTTGCACAATACTCCAAAACAGTCTCTTGGGGACCTCTTTTGATAGTGTCATATTCCCCAAGTATGTGCAGAGGATCTTTCTTTTTCTCCCATCTGTTAGTAAAGGCTTGATACAGCTCATCAGGAGTTGTAATGGAATTTGCATTCAGGGATCTAAACCAAGTTCTTACATCCCAGGCTTTGGACAAACATCCTCATTCTCACACTGTCATCATCTATTTCATAGGTCTCAAAATGGTCTTGCATCCTTTTGGCATGCTGAACAGCTGTCAAAGGGCCAGTGGAGTCAAAATATGAGATTTTGGTTTGGTAGTCTTGGGGTAGAGCTGCAACGTTAGCTGGTATTTGCAAGGGTGCATATCTGTTAGCCATGTTTGGAGGGTTTATAGGGTTAACAGGGGCAGCTGGGATAATAGGAACGGTGGGTACCACAGGGGTAATAGGTAATGGTGAACCTAGAGTGTTGGTCAAGGGGATATGTGCAGTGGATGAAGATGTGAGAGGACGACTTTGAGATGTGGATGGTGAACTAGGGGAACTAGGGGTAGACCGGAAAAGGACCTTGCATGGAGTAGAGATGAGACTGGGATGATCTGAATCTGAGGTTAAATCAGCAGGCTGCTCCTGCCTTTGCTGCCTCCTAATGTTTCTAGGGATAGTATTTGGATTATCAACAATGATGTGTGGATTAGGGTCAGGATTTGCCCTAGTATGCCGTGGATTTTTCTTGGGAGCCAGCTTCTACCTGTTTTTAGGATTTTATGGGAAGTTTTTATATCTGCATGGACTGGATGAAGATTTTGGAATGGCTATATATGTTTCAAAGCTAAGAAGATTGACTGAAGCAGCTCGTCCCTAAAGCTGTTAATGTAACACAGAAACAGTTTTGAAGGCTTCCTGACTGATATACAGGCTTGATCTATAGCTTTGGGAGATAGATAGTAATTGGAAAATCCTAAACAGTCCCCAGTGGAGTCGCGAATTATGTTAACACCCAAGTTGTTCCCTTTGACTCCCAAGGGAATACGGCCGGGGTAACCACTAACCAATCTTTGGATTACAGTTTCTAGCCAAGCTGTAATCAGAGAGGGCTCTCTCTTTATAATTTGTCTCTGTTTTGTACTGATTTTAGGCTAGCTATTATGCTCAGGTTTGTTTAAGGTTTTGGTTGGATAATAATTTCAGTCAAGGTACTTACGCAATTCTCCAAAGTGTTCTAGTCCATTGGGCTATGGAGTCAGTGGTCCTTTAGTTGTTTTGAGGTGCTGAGTGATTTGCTGTAGTGATGCTGCAGAGCCAGATTAGTGTCTGAGGAAAAACGTTTATAATAGTGATTGAGTGGGGTGTATCCAGTTTATGCAAGGCAATTAAGAATCTTGCAGTGAACTGCTAAAGAAAGACAGTGAGAATATTATCCTAGAAGCAATGAAGAATTCCTAGGTAACATTCATTACACATAGAATTAATAGACACATGAGCAATTAAGAATTCATGTCCATAGTAATCCTGTAGACAAACATTTACAGCAGTAAAAATTGAGCGCAAGGTGTAATAAAACAAATCCTGCACTATTCTTTTTCTTTACTGCTAGTTTATTGCAACATGAGTATGATTTGGTAAACATAAGAAAACAAGAAACAGAGATTGAGAAAAACTTGTTATTTCATCAGACATCACAGGAATTCTGCATCAGCACATGTAGCTTCATCCAGACATCAGATATTTCAGGAAATCACTGAGCTGATCCAGCCCTCTGTATTAGATAATTCTGAAAGTATACAATACATTCGCCTTGGAGTGAAAATTACCAACCCCTTATGCGTTACTAAGGGGAGTATATATACAAAGTTTACATAAGAAAATATCTGAATGGAGAGTGAATGCTTCATTAATAGCATGCCAACCGCTGGAGTGTAGCAGCTGAGAAAGTTAATGCTGTAATAACTTTTGTTCCCTTAGCTGTCAAAAATGGTCAGAGCTTGTTGACTTGCTGGCAGTTGGAGTCGGCTGAGGGTACGCTGTCAAAATTTGCGCATTTTTTTACCTTTTGGGCTAGCCGTCGTTGTCTATGTGCTGAGTCATATTTCAGCTGTTTTTAAATGCTGACTTTATCATGCTGTTGTCTTGTAGTGACCTGGAGCTGGCAGTGGCCGAATGACTAAAGCTACCGTGGCAAAATCTGAAGCATAAATTGCCACCAATCCTCCTTAGGCATTTGATGTCTGCGCATCTTTATCAATGTTTCCTCGGCCTCTGTATGTCTGTAAAGATTGGGAGGGGTTTCAAACAGATGATTCACTTCATTCTCAATGAAGAACAGGCCTTCAAGTTTGTCATATAAGCTCTGTCCTGTGGGAGGCCCTGTTTGTTCAGATGAACTGCCAGATGCAATAATCTGATTTTCAATAGTGGTTGCCATTCTGTTGGCCATTTGATCTGGAGAGATCAGTTTTCCTGCACCACTTAGTAAGCTGGGCAGGCCTTTTGCTTGCAGCACTCCCATTTTAACTTTGTATTCCTCCACATCTGCTTGCATCTCATAGTACTTCCTCTCCACTGTTTGTATATAGTTTCTGAGAGTTAGTACCTTCTTGGCAGAGAGGACAGCTTCTGTTCTGTTGGGAATGCCTATAGCTGCTAATTCCTCCCTTTCTTGCCTGTTCAGGAAGTCTATCATTCTGTTTGCCTGCTCTGCTCTGTTCCCTAGCACTGTCTTGGCCTTCTGAATTTCTGCTTGAGCTTGGCCCATCAAATCCATCTGCTCATGCATTATTTTTATTGACCTCCATTGCTGTTTGATGGATTGGCCAATTTTGGCCCATAGGATTCTTTTTATGTCGGCCATAGCAGTCTCCAGATTTAACTCTTTCTCCAAGGCCTTTATCTTTTCTTTCATAGCTTTTATTTCTCTGCTTTGCTCTGCTACAGTCATTTTGGACTTGTCATACTTGGCATCTAATTCTGCCAGTTTGGCCTTGGCCTGTTTTATTTCATTAGCCTGCAGCTCCATTTGTTTTATGGCCTTGGTCAAGTCTTCTACACTAGTGCTGGTATCTGGAGCTGTTGTTGTTCCTGCTGCTTCTGTTGTGGGGGCCACTGCTGCCCCTAAAGTTGTTGCTGTTGTTGAAGTAGTTGGAGGAGCTTGGGAAGTGGATTCTCCCTGTTTATCTTGTAGTGCTCCTTCCAGCTCTTTCTCCAATTCCCTGATCCTCTGGTCTTGCTGCATTAGGAGGTCTAATTGGTCATCAGCCTGTTTTTGCTTTTGAAGTTCTGCTGTTTGAGGGTGCTCTGTGGGCTGCAGCTTCAACCTCTTCTTCAATGCATTCAGGTCATCATCTTTCTTCTTCATGAGTGCCTTCACACCCGTTGGATCACTAGGATCATGTCCTAGATCAATGATGATCTCCTCAAGAGACTTTATTCTATTGTCTTTGGCCTGAGAGGACATTCTCTCAAAATCCAACTGAGTGTTGGTGTTTTTTAGGGACTCTTTCAGCTCATGTGCCATGGTGGCCTTCTCCACCAAGGTTGCATAGACCATTTCCCCAGCTTGCTTATGGAGTTCAATCTGGTCCATGGGATGTATATCTCTGGCTAGGACCTCCACCCTTGTTTTTACAAAATCTGCAACTGTCTTAGGCTGCGGCCCTTTGGGCTTAAAATGGCTGAGGAGCAATTTTTCCTCCTGAATGTCATATACCGACATTAGCCTTTCTTGTTGGGCTGGTGTTGCATCTATGAATTGCTTGTAGACCTCAGCCCTTAGCAGCTCATTCTGAGCTTTTATTTGTTTGAAAGAAGCCTTGGTGCTCTTGGGCTTCTTGCTCTGTTGGGAAGAGGAGGACACCTCCAAACCGAGCTGTAAAGTTTGCTCCTGCTGAAAGGAGCTTGTACCTATATGCTGACTGCCCTCTCTGTCTTTTCTTGCACTCTCCAAGACATCTTCAGTAATGTCTTCTACCTCTGGGGAGTCTGCTCTTTGCCTTTTGGCTTCTGGCTGGTGGGAGGATCCACTGAGAGGAGTGGACTCTTCCCTTTCTCTTTTTGTACCCCTTTCCTCATGTGCTGGGGTCTGCAAAATTGGGGCAGTCAATGGCTCAGTTTGAGGTGGTGGTGTTTGCGTTATTGGAGCTGCTGGCAGCCCAGTTAGTGGTAGGACAGTTTGCCCTTGCTGCTACTCTGTTGCAGGGGCAGACTTTTCCTTCACTGCTTCCTCCTCTGCACCCATTATGCCTTTGCCTTTGTCTGTCACCGGTGCTGATGTAGAGGGTGCCTGTGGTGCAGTCCTTGTAGCCGAGGTCCCTTCTCCCACTGAATAAGGCGGTCTGAAAGGTACCTGCTGCACATAGTCTAGGTCAATAGTTTTTTCAAGCTCCCTCCTATTCTTTAGCATTCTCTCTTCCTCAGTTAGATTTTCAACTAGAGTATCCATCTGCCATTCTTGCAGGTTGGCATATTTTTCAATGTGTGGGTACTGGCAATGCTTAATGCCTATAAGCCTATACTTGTTTCTCCTAGCAGTGATGAAACCTTCAGGGTCATAATGGACCCACCGAAAACTATAAGACAGCTTGTATTTATCCTTAAGGATTAGGTCTGCATCTTCCCACCCTTCTTTCTTGTTCATGATGAAGGGGCCCAACTGGTGTTTGAACTTGAGGTGGGCCTTCTTTTTGGAGCTGTGGAAATGGGTGAGGTTGGACTGAATCAATTGCCTGTAATACTCCAAGGCAAATAACCTCATAGGTACATATTTTGGGAGCCTGTATGGACAGAGCTCACAGCCATAGATCCTAAACACAGTATGGTTCTCATATAGGTACTAGTCACCTATTTTATATCTTTTGGAAAGCTGCAGAGCTTTCTTTATCTCATTTGATATTCTGGGAGGAGGGGACCTCATCAACAGGCAAGAGACTGGGTATACAAATTGGTCAACAAATTCACAGTAGGTATAGGGTGAATTTGTGACTTTGTGATAGACAGAGGTCCAGAAGATGACAGATCTTCTTTCCCCTCTATGATCCAGCCTTTTAATGTAGCATGGGAAGGCTTCAGAATGGTAGTACATGAACAGGTGGTAAATATAGGCCGAGTACTTGAAGACCCCCTGTCTGTCCACTCTGCTCAACTGATCATGAATCTTGTTAGCTATGAACTTAGCAAAGTTATATTTGCAGGCAGGGGGTTGGCGTGGGCTGTAAGCAGATAGCAATACCAGCATTGTTTTATCCACATGCTCACTGTTTTTGTATCCCAACACATAGGCAATCATGTCCAGTAGAAGCCTCCCTACATCATTGAAATGGACATTCAGGTAGGGAGGTGGCCCTGTAGGCTGGCACTCAGGTCTCATGAAATTCCTGGTGACCTTTTGAATCTCCTCACTGGTCATCTTGGCACCAGTGTCCAGCAAATAGTTCATGGAAAATGGGATCAGCAACTCTGTCTGATCAAAATGTAACATTTTGTTGATGGACTCAGCATTAATGTAGAAAAGGATCCTCCCAGATGGAGTGCTAATAGCTCGGTGCTGCACATCATAGTTTTCAGCACATAGGTGAATGATTTCAGGGAAGACATTTACAGCTGGGAGACAATAGTATGGTAGGTTTGATTAACATATCCCATGTGTACCATGACCATCCTTATAGTCCTCTCTCAGTTGAGTGAAGGTCTGCAAGAAGTCCCTGTTACCCTCAAAGTCTTCAATAAGATAGTCCTTGTCAGCAAATGCCATGGCCTCCAGCTCTTTATTTGGTGGATTTAATGGAGCTACACTGAGGGATGAGGACACAAAAGCAGCCATTATATGATTTGATTTTGAGTAAAAAGGAGTGAAATGGCTTGCAAAGTTTTAAGAGCTCAAAATGCCAGGTCAATTGTAGTCAATGTCTGAACTGTGTTTTGTAATGAAAAACACACAGTCTTGCTTCTGCAGTTTTTTAGCAAGTTCACAGGGATTGTGAACTGCTCAGGGCAATTTGCAGAGGGTATGAGGAATTATTCAGGTGAAAGGCTGCAGCTGGTGTGTACACCCGGCAAAAGGGAACAATGCCGGGCGCTTCAAAGGTAATTTTCACAGTTTTTACCCGCAAATTGACTGTATTCTATGTCGAATTTCAGAGCTGGGCAATGCAGATTGCCTTGGCTTACTTTAGGTAATAGGTGTGGAGCTTATATGAATTTCAACAGGTATTCTAATGGCAATTTACAGAGAATTGGTAAGCATGGGCCAAACAGAGGAATTACGGTGAATACCTGGACAGAACGCTTAGACAGCTTGCGGGTCGAACTCTAAAGGTTGAAGTGATGAATCTGAGCGGTTGCAATTTGAATTTGGAGGTCTGGAACCACTTTGGCAGCTGCAACGGCTATCTCCTTCTTTACGCGAAAATGACATTGAAAATGCCTCAAAACATGACTTTAACGATAAAATTCGGAAAAATAGGGTAATTGGCGCCTTTCCGCCGATGACGTCAGCATGACGTCATGGCGGGCCCGGGTACGGAGGTGACGTGGCTGCTGAGGTGTAGGCCAGGGTGGCAGGACACGGTGGCGGGTGGATGCGGTGGCAGGGCTACGTGGAGGACCATGCGGCGCAGGGGCGGGGAAGGGCGCTACGTCAGGATGACGCAAGGGAAGGCGGTAAAGGAACGGTGGTAAGCGGGTTCCCCACACCACCTTTGGGCAAAGGCGGTATCGGGGAGGGGGGCTCCGAACAACCCCACCGCCTGCCACGCGTCCCTTGTACGGGGCGGAAAACCACTTTCCCCAGACGCTAAAGGTCGGCAGGTCGGGGAGTGAAAATTACCGCCCACCGTTAGATCTGGGCGGCGAAGATCTGACGGCTGGCGGGCCCTCCGACGGATCGTGCAGGTTGGGGGGTCCCGCCGGCCTATTAAAATATTAAATTAAATATTTTCGGTGGAAAACTTTAGGATTGTGGGTTTTCGTGAGTTTTTTGGGGTTTTTGGGTTTTATTTGCAAACGAAGCGGGTTTGGGTAGAAAAGGTCCTTTACAAGGTTTGTTTTGGCAAATGAAGGTTTCAATGGGCCAAATGAATTCAGAAGAGGGGAGGGGGTTTGACTTAGGTTTGTCAAAGTGACCAGATGTCATTTTGATCCCTGACAGAGAACATATGGCTACAATGCCAAGGGGAGGGATACTTATAGCATGTTTGGGGTTTATACACCATGGTGTTATAATACTAGGGGAAGGGTAAGATAGGGGATTTATATAATAGAATTAGTGGTTAATATGGATGAAATGGGTGGATGAGGGGAAATACTACTAAGTTTATTTGAAAATCACTTAGTTTAGGGAGTAGATCAAAATGAAAAGAATTTTAGACAAGAAATGTGGCTTTTAAAGGAATAAGAACCACCATAACACCTCAATTCTTCCATGAATCTTAACTGATGATAGGATGTTAGTAATAAATGGGAAGAGGGGAAGAAGGGAGGTTAGACATGCTTCTTTGCTTTGCTGCCACCTGATGGAGAAGAACACCTTCTCAATTCATTGATTTTGCTTTGTGAACATTTCAGCACACATTTATTTGCAAGGAATGATATTTCTGCAACCTCAACTGCCTACCCATCTATTTGCCTAGCATTTTTTGTTTCTTCTTGGAGGGTGCACTTGGACTTGCAGACCCTTATTTGCCTTTTCTTTTCTCTGGCTCTTTCTTTTGTTTTTCTATCTACTTCTACCCTTATTTCTTCCAAGGTCCTAGATTAAGCAGTTGGGAGCCTTCCTTCTCTACCTAAGCTACTTGTCTGCCAAGATTAAACAGTTTGGACAGACTTCTTTCTCTATTCTACAACTGGAAATTCAAAACATGGCATGATCCAGATTAGGCTGTTGGACCATCCATCAAAATTGAGACAACATCAAGCTATATACACAGATTGTTTTCTCTAGGAAATATGTGATCTTTGCATGATCAAAGCAGAGCATATTTGGAACTTTTCATTGTCAATCATGAAATATGAAACCTATTGGTATAGGTAGCTAACAGATTGAACAAGAGAAGAAATCAAAAGAATAACAAATCGCGCTAATGAAAGACCAGATAGAATGATTCAAAGGATATCCCCAGGTAAATGAATTCAGAACAGAAGCTATGGAAATAACCAAGGTTTTGTCCCAACAATTAGATATTCTATGTCATAATATATCATTGGCCACCCCCTTATGTGATATCTCTACATCTATGATTGAAAAATTAGTGGATGCTAGACTTGAATTAGATAAGGCAGATCGAAAATTAACTAATTTTCTATCATGGCAAGATTCAAAAGAAGGAAAAACTGCCAATCTACCAAGGATACAAGAGTCACATAAGGAAATATTGTTTTCTGAATGGGAGTCCCATTTAATGAAAGCTGAAAGAGCCATGTACAGATGCAGAGCCACAACAAATAATCTGATTGAATTAATAAACAACAGTCTGCATATGTCTAATATGATTACAGCTTGCTCTCCAGGTAAAATCCCAAAGGTAAAATTGTTGGAACAACATTGGAAACAAGAGCTAACACAAAGGGAAAAATTAATCGGAGGCATCCAAATCCTAACATGGGAAACATTCTGGTTTTTCCTTGTTAAACTGCACAGTCAGTAGGTGGCAATGAAGTGTCTCGCGAATGCAATCAACTGCATGGTCTCCGAACTCTTCGATGCCACCTATACAACACAACTACACTCTAGGATGAGTCAGCCACCGGAAATCCAACCTATGCTCACCATTATGTCAACTACAATCACATGAAAAGGAGTCAATATAGTGAATCCATTCGACCGCCGCAGCACTGCTATTTTTAGGATAAATCCCAGATTTATGTGTTTCTAGTTATGCCAGCGCATAGCAATTTTCATTCATAGTTTGTTGTTATTTTTAGTATTTAAAGACCCTTTCATGTTTTTAGAAAGGGTCCACAATTTTGTATCAAAACTTAACTCAGAGGTTGCACTTCTATACTTCTAATATATATATTTTTTATAAAATACTAGACCAAAATTCTGCATTCTGACAAAGAGGCTCTTATGAGATTTGCACTATTGCATCTTTTGAAGGCAGTTCCAAATTAGAAAGTAGATTTTGAATGAAATTTACATCAGAGAAGATCCAAATGCATACGGTACTATTATCTATGTTTTCGTTTTATTTCTCTATATGAATTAGCATTTATCAATTTTTCTATTATTGATATGTATATATGTTTCTAAAGCAATTCTTTAACTTGTCACTTTTGAATGTTTCAGAATTGTCATCTTTTGAATATATATGTCAGTGATATATTATGATCAATGCGATAATGTTTTTATTATTACTTTGTTTAATTAATTAAACAAAGTAATCATCATATGAATGCATATTTCTATTTTATGAATAAGTCATCTTTATGGTTATTTGTTAATAGAAACAAGCAAGAATCACATTGTTAGAAGAATACGCTGGATAGATTAGTTATCTTTGTTTATTTTTTCACTATAGAGTAAAACACTTATCACCCTCGTTATACATTACAAACCAATCACCCATCAACTCATATATTACTGGGAAACTGGTCCCATTACATCTAGTCGGAGCCACCACACTAAACGGAAAAGGAGATGCATTAAGGTCTAGGTCGGGTGGATTTCCTTGATGTTGATGCAGCAATTTTAGAGGCATCAATAGGTTCTGAAAATGATACCCAACAAACCCGTCTTATTTCTGGCACTTTTTACGAAATTTGAATTAGATTCTCAGAGAGAAAGTTATGACGATTTTCCCAAGGTTACCTGTTTGAGATGCAATTCAGGAGCCTGCAAAAACCCTAACATCCTCAGTTCATATATCCAAAAATATAGCTAGACAAGATCTGAAATTTGGTCACATTTTTCATTACGATTTCATCTCAAATGAGTTTAATTTCAACATTTGAAGCTTCGTAGAAAAAATGTTATAGAGAAAATGCCACGATGACCTGTTTGAAGCAGCGAAACCCTAGAATCCAAAGGTTTGATACCAATTGTTATGCAACCAGCTCACAAAATAGAAGAAAGAAATAGATTAATGACTTAAAATGCAGCCTCTTCGAGGGGGCAACCTCCTTTACATTACACAAATGAACAATTCTTGGATGATACAAATGAAAAGGCCTCCTTTCTATATATAGGAGTCTAAGGGGTCACAATATAATAAGAGCCGACATAACAATAATAATGTAAGGACACAACAATAACAATAGTGAGATTCTATGGGGCACAATAATAACAATATCATGACAACATGGGCACAAAAATAACAATAAGGGGTACAATGACAATAATAATAAGGGAATACAGTAGTATTATATGGACTTAACACTTTGGTTGGGTCGATAAGTGATGTTAAACATCATGCAACTTTGGACCACATCTACCATTCAAACATTTCACTCTGTAGACAGATCTATCCATTTTGTGAGAGATGTGTGAGATTTAACAATCTTAAATGTCGTGCATGTTTTTCGAAGACCAACCATTAATCAAAATGCTAAATCATGGATCTTCCCGAAAGATGCACATTTTTTAACAATTTTGTTGTGTGAGGTCTTTACACTATAGTTTAGGTCCTTTTCTTAATACTGAACTTCAAATGGCCATAACTTCTCATTCATAGGAGGTTTTTACAAAAAAAATATGCTATTGGAAAGGTATCGACAATACTTATGCAACCATATGTTTTTGAGGATCATTTGGATATCATAACTACATCAAAAACTCAAATAACTTCAAGCACAGTTATCTTCACTTGAGAACCTGTGAGATATTTTTTTGTCATATTACTTCATAAAGATTCTTGTTGCTTCCTTTAGGCACCATGAGTGATAATGTTGCTTTCTTAGACATTCCCTTTAACATCAATGCCATATTTTTGTCATCAATGAAAACACTATGTGTAACAATCTCCCCATTTGTCATTGATGGAAACACCATTAGACATTGATGGTCATTGATGTCAACATAAAAAACGCCCCCTTCGTAAATGCCTTCCTTGGTCAATGTAAATGTCTACATAAATATTTGTTATCTCTCCCCATTTGACATCAATGGCAAAGGGTCATGGGTATCTATTGAAACTACAATGCTAATGATCCTACTTAAATATATGTCAAAACTACATAACCTATTCCTGAATGATCCTGTGGAACTGGTTGAACCATGTTGTCTTCCTTATATTATTCCAACGTTATGATAAATTCTCCCCCTGAGAGCATGCTTCCACTGCTACTCATGGTTGTTCCTCAAATTTTTAAAATCTCCTCCGTAGACCATGCTCCTTCATCTATAAGTACCCGTCGTTTCCGCATTCTCTAATTCCCATTCCTTTCTTTACATTTCATATATCATCATTAATTCATGCGAATCAATGTTAGAGTCATGCCTACTATCAACATCACTTATTCTTTCTTTATACCAAAGACATCATCGTCAAGTAATGTAAGAATTTGTTGATGGTGCTGGATACCGCCAACATATAGGGGGTCTCTTCGATGTGAAGTCCCAATTAGACCTCACAACTTTTGGTATAGGAGCCCCATTTGGATATCAAGTTTGGCCACCATTGCAAGAGACCTTAGAAGTATTCCTTGGCTGATAAACACACATAAGAGATCATACGTATAAATTTTGGAAAAAACAAGTGTGTAAGATTTGTGTGACACCGAGTGTAAAGTGTAAAGGGACATTTCACTAAAGAGAGATAAGAAACAAGCCTCTAATAGAAACGTAGTAGTACTATCCTAAGAGAGACACACGAGAGAAAATATAAGAAGCATCATTAGTTAACCTACAAATTAGCTCACAAGATAACAATGATCATGAAAACACATAACAAAACCCATTCAACAAGATTCATATCTAAAGCAACAAAATAGTTCATTTTCTTTAGTATGAATGACATAAACATATACTACAAACATTTATAGGCTAAGAACCCAAGTTGGAATTATGCTTAACACATGAAAGTATAACTATATCCAAAGCATTCCATCCAGAACATAATAACCTCGGCAATAGGGAGACTAAGACCAACCAACATTAGTAACCAAGGGAGCAATCAATAAGCAAGCTAGTAAAATATTCTTATATATAATTTAATTACTTTATATATCATAATTTTTTATAATTTTAATATGTTAAATCATAAAATATTTTCAATATTTTTAACGTTAATATTATTTTAAATTAAAACAGAGTCATTTGTGTGAAAGAAATTTTGTGTTCTTTTCTCCGACACTCTTTCTATCACACTTACCCCTTTTCTGCACATCCTTTAGTCCGCACACATCCCCAACTCTATACACCTATTGTTCCACTTTGGGTGGAGTAATGGAAGAAGGGAAATGACCATGATGACAAGATGTTGTTCATCTAGAGAACAATGAACTTGTTGACGGTGTGAGACCCGCCAACATTCAGGGGATTTCCTTGATATGAAGTCCCAACTAGACCTCACATTGTTTGGAGTAGGAGTCCCAACAGTGGGTGGTAATGTTATGGCTTGACTACGGAAACACGCAGATGGTAAGTATGATAACTTTGGGTGAGAGCAAGTGTGTGACGCTGTAGAGAGTCAAGTGCGATGCATGAAGGTTCCAACACACGAAGGGAAAAGGAAGTGCACCCATTATGTTAGGTCCCTATACTACTAGTGTAGCCCCTTATTGTTATTAGTGCAACCCCCTTATTGTATAGTTGTGCTCATGTAGTCCCCATATTATTATCATTATTCCCCATAGAATCCCACTATTGTTATTGTTGTGCCCTTACAATATTATTGTTATGTAGGCTTTGATTATATTGTGACCCCTTAGACTCCTATATATAGAAAGGAGGACTTGTCATTTGAATCATCCAAGAATTATTCATTTTTTTAATGTAAAGGAGGTTTACCCCTTGAAGAGGCTAATTTTTAAATCATTGATCTATCTCTTCTTCTATTTTGTGAGCTGGTTGCATAACATTTGGTATTAGAGCTTTGGATTCTAGGGTTTCGCTCCTACAAACAGGTCATCGTGGAATTTTCACTATAATTTTTTTTTATGAAGCTTCCGAATCTAAAATTAAAAGCACATGGAGTTGAAATCTTAGCTAACATCGTGTCTGAATTTCAGACATTTTATCTTTATATTTTTGGAGATATGATATGAAGAAGTTAGGGTTTTTGTAGGCTCTAGAATTCTGTCTCAAATAGGTGACCTAGGGAAAATTGTCATAACTTTCATTTCAGGCATTAGATTTGAATTATGTAAAAAGTGGCTAAAAGTGAATAGAATATAGTGTGTTGTGTAGCCATTTCAGTTTCTAAGGTTGAAACAGTGACACGAGGCATCTTGTACAACTTGGCTCTACTGAACCAGTCCATAATCACATCATCGTGGGAGATTTGTCATAAATATTCCTCGGAGATTCCAATCTTGATAAGACTTGTGGGATTGGAAATAGGACTCATAGGCTTACGAAAAGACAAAATTTCTTTCCTTGGAGATCCGAAATTATAGAGATACAAAAGATTCAATATCGAGCTCGTACAAAGCAAGAAAAATGCGTGTATTGTTTAAAATTGACATAAGTTTTGATTGAAAAATTAGTTGGAAGTGATTTAAAGGGAATATTGAAGAATAAATATAATTAATTAATGACCTAAATAAAGAAAATGGAAACACCTAGTAAGCAAGCCGAAATCTCTACTATGAAAGATAAACATTAGATAACTTTTCTTATTCACAATGATACATATTTATAATACATAGGAGTGACCCTTGGTTTCATATTCCAAGTGGTCCCTTGGACTCCCTTTGGTTGTTTAGCTTCCACACCAACCCTTAGAGGATTAGGTGTCCAACATTCCCCCCTTAATCCGAAGGGTTATGTATGAGTCCAAGAAGAGAGCTATGACCACCAACACTGGAACACTTAGTGCAGTTCCTGAAACTCTTCCAATTCTGGAAAGAAGCTGAGGTCTTGTGCTAGAGGAAGTGCTCTTGATGTTTTGAAGAGGGAAACCTTCAACTATAAAAGGGAGGTCTCACCCCGCATAAAAGGGAGAACGTCAACCTGAAAAGGGAGGTCTCAACCTGTGACGGTTTAAGGATTACCACCAACTCTGGAATGCTTAATGCAATTCCTAGAACTCTTCCAAAACTGGCAAGAATCCGAAGTCTTCTGCTAGAGGAAGTGTCTCCTATTCTTTGAAGAGGCATCACCAACTGAAGGCATGCTCAAGGGCATATTTGTCTTTGGCTACAACTTTGAATATGGTATGGCAGGTTGTGGCTCAGGCTCGCTTGATGTGGCTTTGAATCTTGTAGATGACCATCATTTCCACCCCTGTCACATACAAGGTGAGATGATGGAGAAAACTCAACTGCAAGGTTGTTCAATATTCGAGAACAAATCCTGTTGTATGATAGAAATATCTTCTTGGCTGTTGAAGCCCATTGCCAAGAAGCGATCCATCCAAGATGAATCTTTGTTCTTGCAAGAGGTTTGTTTCTGAAGCATATGTTTGAAAAATGACTAGTTTTATGACATTGCTTACATGGATGAAGATCAAAACAATGATCTTTCACATGGCCAACTCGATCATAGTGTTGGCATTTAACAAATTTTGGTTGTGAATGTGGAGGAGCAGACTCTGGAACAGGTGAAGGTGAACTGTCATGAAGGAATACAACAATTTGAAATTGAATGGGCTTGGAATAGTCTAGAATATGAAAGGAAAATTCCTTGTCATATCCAAGACTAGTTTTGTGCTTGTTATGGACAAGCTCTTCCCAAGGTCTGATGATGGACTTGGGAAGTGCAGACTGAATTTCTGCATCTGCATGTAATTCTGCTGCTTCATTGGGTACTGGATCTGATTCAACCTCAATCTTACTAATTTCATCACTTGCTGGCTATTGATGGGTGTCTGTTTTAACCTTGAACAAAGGATTTTTTTGAGCAGAAAACAATTTAGAATGACAAATTTGTTGAAGCTCATCTTGCTGGAACTAAGATTCTAGTTGCAAAAAATCAATATTTTCCTATGCATTATGCAGGTAGGTTTGAATGTCGCAGAGACTATCTTTGCTAATGTTTACTTTCCCATCAATAGTGGAAAGTATTAGGGTGTTCAGTAGCTCTAATATATCATCAAATTTGGTCATTGTGTTAGCAAAAATAAACTCCTCTCAACGATCTCTTCTTTAAACCGATGGATTCAAAATTTTACACCATTATATATACAACCTTTATGGAATTCAATGTATACAACTAACATACAATAAACAATGACCACGCTCACGGTCTTCACAGAATTTTCACGGTCTTCACAAAATTTTCAACAGAGATCCAATGATATCTTCAGCATCCAATTAGACCGACCAAAGCACACACTTCACAAAAATGTACGAAAACAATGACTAGTTCAATATAGTAATGATCCAGTTGCAGGAGCTCCGCACTAGTTAAAGGATCATTCCACACGTTCAACACAAGTATCAACACACACAAATGAATGCACCATACACTGCTACTGGATGGAGGAAGATCAATAGGAAGATAACTCACTTTTGATCCTTACAACACCCATGGGAAATTACCATTACAAATATGGAGGAGGAAACCGGTTCTTCGCATTACCCTTAAGAACTCCTTATCACAATCATTGTTTATAATATTATGATTTGTATATGCCACAAGGTTATGATGAGAGGGGAGCAAAGGGTGAGGGAAAGAAAGAGTGAAAAAAATAGGCTTCTCAAGGTGATGGTCACATTGGAGAGGGGAGGACATGAAGTGATCAAAACCATAAGGGTGTGTCCAAGGAGGTAAATTATAATCAATGCAGGGATCTTCCTCGACACTATACTCGAAAGGGGGAAATGGATCACGATCACTTGAGATCGTATGACAAGGGATGACAGAATCACTTGATGAAGACTCAAGATGATGAACAACAGAAAAGGGAAAAGGGGGAGGTGGAGTCTCAACGAGATCCTTTTCTTGAAATTCCAACTCTAGAGGCTCAAGTGACTTGAATATACTCCTAGAATCATAATGAAGGTAGGTATGAGCAAGGGCCTTGTCAATCCTATCATTTTTTTTTCCAAAGATAGGTTATTCCAAAAAATGAGAGAGAATCATTTTCAAATGCTCCTTTTCATGCAAGGGAAAATGATGATTCTCCTTCTCAAGGGTATTGATTGATGTGTCTTCATAAAAAATGCCTGGGAGAAAGGAAGGACCACTCTCAACCTCATCCTCCTTGTCGGTGTCATAAACGGGAGCACTGTCAAATTGAGGACCAACAATTTCCAATTTCTCTTTTTCAATATGGAAATAATCTTCAATGTCATCCTCTAAGGGGCTAATGGGATCACCTTCCTCAAGGTTCTCAAAAGGAGAATCATCAGGAGTACTATCCTTGAGAAAGATAAGGTTAGTCTCAAATTCACCTTCCATAGACTCATTTTTCCCAACGCACATGTTCTCAAAGTCATTTGGTTCGTCATGTGGACCCCATGAAGAATCATCTTCCTGATGATCACCTAGATTACCAAATTTATCACCAACTCCTGTTTCTAAGGTTTTGTCACATGTAATGAGAGGAGGGTTTTACTTAGACATTAAAGGGTAACCTAAGGTGCCTTCCACATATTTAACAAGACTCTTTTCAAGATTTTTCCTTTCATCACATAGCTTTCACTTATAGGGGTATCTACGAACTATCCATTCTTCATGAGGGGTGCCACCCCATATTTCTAAAAAGACATCTTCCAAATATTCATATTCGGTGGCAATCTCATGAGGGAGGCTATCATACCAATCTTTAGCTTTTCCTGCAAATGAGAAGGAAAACAATCTCATAATTGTGTCATCATTTTCAATCCTTGTTGGGGCTAAGGACCAAGATAAATCACCAAGATGGACATTGGGATCTTGATCAAGACTTCCTTTGAATTTAGGCATTCCACTTCTCATACATGCCTTGATTTCAGGGCACTCTAGAACTCCTTCAGTACTAAGGTCATCATAGGGAGAAGTAGGGAGATCATGCTACTCGAAATGATCCATTTCTTAGGATTTTTACACATTAGAATTGAAAATGGAGTTGCTAAGGTGAATGTAGATTCCTTAATAGATGCTTGCTTCACCCTACAAATATTAACTTTGAAATTGAATGAAGAACCCAGGCTTCGTTCTTCCAATCTAATCATTAATCATGTTATGTTAATATGTCATATGGGGAACAAGACACATGTTTCATGCCCCCGACAAAAATGCCAAAATGTTACCACTCAAACTAGCAGGGGACCTAAAATGGGCTCTTAAATGGACAACTTCTAGGCCAAGGGAAATTATGGAGACTTAGCCCACAATCACCTCAACTAAGACTCCCTACTCTTTATGAAATTTCACAGATGCGAGGAGACCCAATAATATATAGAAAGTCACTTTTGAAGGGATAATCAACAAATGGATATGAAGTGACCTTAATGACCCTTTTCCTATAAGGAGGTTAGGAATTGAGCTTTCTTTCTCTTCAATCAAGGTACACAGATTTCTAGGAGAAAGAGGTGAAGATTTAAGGTCTAGGTTTGAGGAATATGCCTTATAAAGGAGTTTCCCAATCCCTAAAATCCTTATTGAACTTGGTTTCCAAAGTGGTTCTTGTAGAATTAACTTTTCAAAGGTATGGGACCACACAGAACTAATTGGACCCAACCTAGGTTAAGGGGAGGGAGTTCAGCAACCAATGATGATCTTAACCCACACAAGGAAGGAGAAAGTATCAAAATAAGAGTTTTCACTCAGAGGTGTCAAATTGATCCTATGAGGCACTAACCTAGGGAATATCATGGCAAAGTTTGATCTCAGAGCTAGGGCTTTGGGATATATCACAACCCCACCATCAGAATTTCTTCAAATTTGGAAATACCTTAAGGACACACCAACGTAATAGAGACTAGGTGATCGAAATTTTTCTATGGCTACTTTGTCGGAAAAGTGATGCCCTAGGTGGCCCGGTGTGGCTTGATCTAGAATGAAGAGGGAAATGTGAAGAACAATGTGTTGGAAATAATACTAAGAGGGGGGGTGAATCAGTATTATCAAATTATTTTCAATATATCTTTCTTATTTATACTTTGAATAATTTTTCAAATATTGATCATTACTTTGTATGTCAGTATCATAAAATAATGAGCAGGAACAAGAAAAGCAAATAGTCACACAAAAGAACACCAGATATAAGGTGGAAACCCAATGTGGGTGAAAACCACCTGCTGCAATATGTCTCTATCTTCTTTTAATAAGAAACTTCTTTTACAATGATTTGTACTGGTATAGTCCTTTACCAGTACGCAGGCTACAACTTGCAGAGAGCTACAACCCTCTTAGCTCTTGTACTAGCCAAGATACTAGTACGTAGGTGCTGGCCTACTGAAGGCTACAACCTTCTCTTTCTTCCAGGGACCACGTTTCATAAATTTTCACACTGGATCCATGAACATCAATCAATCATCAAGTATATCTGCATCAAAAAATCTCCTTTTCCCAATTAGCACTGAATCAAGTAAACACTTCTCTGACAGCTGTACCCAGAACACAGTAACAGTAACCACACACCAAATTCTGAACCCAGAATACTGCAGCAATAGACAGAGGCAGCTAGATCATAATTTAAAGATATACGCTACTTCAACAACCTGAAACCTGCGTGCAGATCTATAAAGGATAATTCCTTCTTTCAAATATTCAGACACTAATTAACCCAGATTGTCAGATTTATAGATCAAGCATGCCCCTCGTATAATAGATCAAAATCATGCAAAGATACTATTATTCAAACATAAAGATTATGACCCATCAAAAGAACTTATCCTTCTTTATGCGCTAAGGTTCCTCCTTCATTCAGATCCAGATCTGCACCATAACCCAATCACAAATATTTCAGATCTAGCACTTATTAGATATTCAATTCATTCGATAATACTTTGCCAAATGATCTCCTTCCTCTTTTATAGTCTTAGGCCTTCCACAATACCACGGTCCAAAACCATAGGATCAAAAAACTGTTGGACTAATACCATGAACCAACCATGAAAGTGCGTGAGATCAACACTTTTGGATGCAATACCACGGGCCAAAACCATAGGATCAAAAACTGTCGAACTAATACCATGAACCAACCATGAAAGTGCGTGAGATCAACACTTCTGACGAGGTACCATGGTCCAAAACCATAGGTTCAAATACCAAGGACTAACTATCATGGACCAAAGGTAAGTTCTCCAACATATACGCGCTTTTCCTTGCATGAAAGTGCGTGAGATCAACACTTCTGACGAGGTACCATGGTCCAAAACCATAGGTTCAAATACCAAGGACTAACTACCATGGACCAAAGGTAAGTTCTCCAACATATACGCGCTTTTCCTTGCATGAAAGTGCGTGAACTTTTTCTCTACATGAAATAAACTTTTCTCTGCATAAAAGTGCATGAACTTTTCTCTACATGAAATAAACTTTTCTCTGCATAAAAGTGCGTGAACTTTTCTCTACATGAAATAAATTTTTCTCTGCATAAAAGTGCGTGAACGTTTCTCTACATGAAATAAACTTTTCTCTGCATATAAGTGCGTGAACTTTTCTGCACTATAATTTATCATCTGAGATGAGTGGGTTGCCATCAAGTACAACATATGTATCATAATGCCAACAATCTCCCCCTTTGGACTTGATGGCAACAACAACCAATCACTCTCCCCCTTTGACATCAAGGGCAAAGGGTTATGCTCCCCCTAAGAAAATGCTCCCCCTGACTATAAACCAGATCTGCAAAGAAGAACCATAATCCATGACCATGAAAGAGATAGAGACGTATTGCAGCAATATTCAGACCAGCGTCCATGATCTCCTTCTGTACTTCCTCCATAATGCCAACAATGCATGATATGCTCCCCCTGAACCTGTGCCATTCGATCTTTTACCAATCCGCAACCCAACACATGTATGCATATACTTCAGATGAACCTTGCGTACAACCAACAATCAGAAGAGATTCAACAACAAGATGATGCATCAACAACCCCCAGCTTTTGCCTGAGGTATTCAAAGGTCTCCCTAGGCAATGGTTTGGTGAGTATATCAGCAACCTGTTCCTTAGAAGGAACATACTCCAACTTGACCTTTTGTTCAAGCACTTGTTCCCAGAGAAAGTGATACTTGATTGGTATGTGCTTGGTTTTTGAATGCATGACTGGGTTCTTTGAAATGCTGATTGCACTTGTATTATCACATAAGATGGAGATGGGTGGTGTACAAGTGATTTGAAAATCCTGCAATGTCTGCATCATCCAAAGGAGTTGAGTGCAGCAAGATGCAGCAACAACATATTCTGCTTCAGCTGTAGACAAGGCAATCGAACTCTATTTCTTGCTGAACCAAGATACTAATCTGGAACCCATAAAGAATGCACCACCACTTGTGCTCTTCCTGTCATCCACGCTTCCGGCCCAATCTGCATCAATATAAGCATGAAGTGTGAGATCTGTATCTCTAGGATACCATAAGCCATAATTTTGAGTCCCTTGAAGATATTTGAAGATTCTCTTTACTGCCTGAAGATGAGTTTCCTTTGGATTTGCCTGAAATCTTCCTACTATTCCCACTGCATGCATGATGTCTGGTCGGGTACCTGTCAAATAAAGTAGACTTCCAATCATAGATCTGTAGGTTGGTTGATGTACTGCTGCTGATTCATCATTTGCACTGAGGCTACATCCTGTGACCATGGGTGTACATACTGGTTTTGCATCTTCCATGCCATATTTCTTCAAAATCTGCTTGAGATACTTGGTTTGAGACAAGAAGATCCCTCCTTCCTTTTGTTGGATTTGCAAACGAAGAAAATATGTCAATTCTCCAAGCAAGGACATTTCGAATTCTTTCTGCATCACCAAGGCAAAGCTTTGACTCATAGATTCTTCATTGCTGCCAAAGATAATGTCATCTACATACACAACAAGTATTAGCAATTTGTCATTTTCAATTTTTATATAAAGATTGCTATCTGCTGATCCTTTTGAAAAACCTTGTTGATGAAGATATTTGTCCAAACGATAGTACCAAGCCCTTGGAGCTTGTTTAAGACCATAGAGAGCCTTTTTCAATCTACATACAAGATTTGGATCATTTCCAAGAATGAAACCATCTGGCTGCTCAATGTATACTTCTTCTAAGTCTCCATTCAGAAAGGCTGATTTCACGTCCATTTGAAATACTTTGAACTTTTGAAAGCTTGAGAGAGCAAGGAACATTCGGATGGCCTCAAGTCTTGCAACAGGAGCAAAAGTTTCTTCAAAATCTATTCCTTCTTGCTGCGCATACCCTTTACAAACAAGTCTGGCCTTGTTTCTAATTACTTCCCCATTTTCATTCAACTTATTTTTGAAGACCCATTTTATCCCTATAACATTCTTATCCTTTGGTCTAGGAACCAACTCCCAAGTGTTGTTCTTTTCGATCTGCTCAAGTTCTTCATCCATTGCTTTGACCCAACATTCATCTTTGCATGCCTCTTTTACATTTTGTGGTTCAGTGGATGAGAGTAATGCCAAATAGCTTGAAGCTTCTGCAATTGTTCTTCTTGTTTGTACACCTGCTTCTTTTTGCCCCAAAATCTGAGATTCTGGATGATTCTTCTGAACGTACCTGGATGGAGTCTTCTCTTCTACCATTATTTGTTCCTCTGGTGCTTCTTGAGGTTCTTCTTCTTCATCATTCTGTCTTTGAGGGTAGTCTTCATCTTCTTCGATATTTTCATGATTTACTTGCCTAGGAATGTATCCTTTTTCATCAACCACTACATCAATGCTGTCAACAATTCTTCCAAGTCTTTTATTGTAGCACTTATATGCTTTGCTGTGTGGAGAATAACCAAGAAGAATGCCTTCATCTGCTCTAGGTTCAAGTTTGCCAAGTTGCTCATCAGTATTCTTAATATAGCATTTGCTCCCAAAGATTTTGAAGTGTTTTACCGAGGGAGTCTCACCATACCAGAGTTCATGAGGAGTTTGAGTGCTGTTCACTCGGACATTTGTTTTATTGAGAATAACAACCGCAGCATATGCAGCTTCACCCCAAAAAGTTGCGGGAGTTCCAGACTCATCAAGCATAGCACGGGCCATTTGTTGGACTGTTCTGTTCATCCTTTCCACCACTCCATTTTGCTGAGGAGTTCTAGCTGTAGAGAATTCCCTTCTTATCCCATGTTCTTCACAGAAATCAAAAAATTATTTTTGAGGTAAACTCCCCACCTCTGTCGGACCTGAGGCACTTAATTTTGTAACCTGATTCATTTTCAACCAAGGCTTTGAAGGATTTGAATTTTTCGAATGCTTCGTCTTTGTGCTTCAAAAGTCCTAACCAAACAAACCTGGAGAAATCGTCAATGAATAATATCAAGTATTCTTCTCCTCGAGGTGTCCTTTTCCTAAATGGACCACATACATCTGTATGGACTAGCTCAATAGGCATGCTAGCTGATCCTTCCGTCTCTGGAAAGTTAGTTCTGGTTTGCTTTCCAAACTGACATGATTTGCATATGGTGTTTTCTGGAATTTTGATATCTGGAAGACCACGAACAGCCTGATATTTGCATGCTTTCCTTATTTGTGAAAAGCTTAGATGCCCCAACCTCCGGTGCGATAACCAGTGTTCATCATCCTTGCTCAAATAGCATTGTTGTTGTCCTTCTTCAAAAATGTATAAATTATTTGGAGTTCTTCTACCTTTGATCACTGTTTCACCTGTATCAAGATCACGAACACGACATCCGTTTGATCTAAATATCACCTTGGTTCCTTGATCACACATCTGGCTGACACTTAGAAGATTATGCTTCAATCCATCAACATACAAAACATTTCCAGCTTTGACCTTTTCTTTTAACTGAGAAGTGCCTTTTCCTTTTATAGCTGCAGGTGTATCATTTCCAAAAGAAACTTTCTTTCCCTTTTCTAAAGCAGAATATGATTCAAATTTTTCTTTATCACCTGTCATATGTTTCGAACATCCATTGTCAATGTACCATAGATTTTCTTGTCCTTCTGCATAAAATGCTATCCCACATCTTTTTGTTTGTGGTTCCTTTATTCTCCATGTTCTGGTGCTTGAGGCTTGTTCCTTTGTCTGCTGAAACCTGCTCCTGCATTCAGAATCTTCATGACCAAAGTTATTGCAAATAGAACATTCAACTTCATTTTCAAGAGCCGAAAAGTTGTTATAGGTCCTTTTTGTAATCCCGATCATACTTCTTTGTTTTTGAGCTTCTCTAGTCATGATTGTTTTATATGCAACACATTGAGCTGATTTGTGACCAAAGTTATGGCAAGAGAAACATTGCCCATTGAAGAAACTTCTGCGATTATCAAATCTACCGGCCAAATGATTGTAATTTCTATTGTCATCCATTCTTGAAGCAAATTGAGAAGATTTTACCTGTGGCTGGTTGTAGCTTTTGTTCATCCTTAAGACAGATTGCCCCTGGTTTACCTGATAGTCTTTGTTCATTCTTGATGTAATTTGTCCCTGCTTTTCCTGGTGATCTCCATTGTGCTTTTGCTCATTCCTTCTTGCTGCATCAAGATAACTCTTTGAGGTGGATGCTTGAGATGTTTCTCCATTATACCCCAGACCTGTCTTGTTTAGCGGAGAACGCTGTACATTGATGATCTCATCCAGAGTTTCAGATCCTTTGACAAACTTAAGATTAATAGCCTTTGTTTTCTCAATTTATTTTCTAAGGCCAACAATTTCACCTTCTAACTTTTCAAGATATTTTTCTTTTTCATCAATTTGAAATTGTAGAGTATCAATGATCATATTCTTTTCTTCTATACATGTCTTAAGTCTAGAAATCTCATCATAAAAACTATCCACATCTATAGCATCCATGTAATCATCATCTTCAAATGCCATTAAAAGTTTATAGTCATTACCTCGTTCATCTTCATCACTATTTGATAGACCATCACTGTCTTCATGAGTGTAGTAGCTTTTCTTATTTGCATTCTGTTTCTTGTTCCATCTAGCAGGTTCCTTTCCTTTGTCAATCTTATCCTTATGAGGACATTTGGCAGCATAATGACCTACTCTTCCACAAGCAAAACATTTAAAAGGTAGCTTACCTCTGAACCTTCCAGTACCCCGTTGAAGATTTCTGACAAAATTTGATTCTTCTTCTTCTTCTGGCACGTGACTTGATTCATAGTAGTCTCCTTTGCCTGAAGCCTTAAAAGCAACTTCTCTCCTGTTTGATGGACCTCCTTTTCTCATTTCATAAGCAGTTAGAATTCCGTGTAGCTGAGACATAGTAAGAGTTCGTAGATTTTCCTTTTCTTCTATTGCAGATACTTTAGATTCAAACTTGGGGGACAATGATCTTAGGACTTTTTCAACCACAACAGCCTCTTTTATTTCTTCACCCAAGTTTTTCATACAATTAACAATCTCATCTACCCGAAGGAAATAGTTAGCCACACTTTCATCATTATACATTCTGAGATTCTCATACTGAATCCTGAGGGTTTGAAGTTTTGCACGTTTTACCTGTTCATCTCCTTCGTAGCTCAAAACAATCTTGTCCCATATTTCTTTTGCGGATTTATATTGCATAACCTTCACGAATTCAGATTGAGATAGACATCCTAGAAGAGTATTAACCGCCTTTGCATTTGTTTCATATTTCTTCTTCTCAACTGAATCTGTAGGAGTAGCTGATGGAAAAGTATACCCTGTTTCTATAATGTCCCATACTTCTGTACCCAAAGATTGAAGATAGGCAGTAACTCTTACCTTCCAATATACGAAGTTTGTCCCATCAAAAATCGGTGGCCTGATTGATGCTTCCCTCTCGTAGTTGCTCATGATGTTAGATCTTCCTTCAAGCGATCAAGCTTCTTCAGAAGGACCTGGCTCTGATACCAATTGTTGGAAATAATACTGAGAGGGGGGGTGAATCAGTATTATCAAATTCTTTTCAATATATCTTTCTTATTTATACTTTGAATAATTCTTCAAATATTGATCATTACTTTGTATGCCAGTATCATAAAATAATGAGCAAGAACAAGAAAAGCAAATAGTCACACAAAAGAACACCAGATATAAGGTGGAAACCCAATGTGGGTGAAAACCACCTGCTGCAATATGTCTCTATCTCCTTTTAATAAGAAACTCCTTTTACAATGATTTTGTACTGGTGCAGTCCTTTACCAGTTCGCAGGCTACAACCTGCAGAGAGCTACAACCCTCTTAGCTCTTGTACTAGCCAAGATACTAGTACGTAGGTGTTGGCCTACTGAAGGCTACAACCTTCTCTTTCTTCCAGGGACCACATTTCATAAATTTTCAGACTGGATCCATGAACATCAATCAATCATCAAGTATATCTGCATCAAACAATCTCCTTTTCCCAATTAGCACTGAATCAAGTAAACACTTCTCTGACAGCTGTACCCAGAAAACAGTAATAGTAACCACACACCAAATTCTGAACCCAGAATACTGCAGCAATAGACAGAGGCAGCTAGATCATAATTTAAAGATATACGCTACTTCAACAACCTGAAACCTGCGTGCAGATCTATAAAGGATAATTCCTTCTTTCAAATATTCAGACACTAATTAACCTAGATTGTCAGATTTATAGATCAAGCATGCGCCTCATATAACAGATCAAGATCATGCAAAGATACTATTATTCAAGCATAAAAATTATGACCCATCAAAAGAACTTATCCTTCTTTATGCGCTAAGGTTCCTCCATTCAGATCCAGATCTGCACCATAACCCAATCACAAATATTTCAGATCTAGCACTTATTAGATATTCAATTCATTCGATAATACTTTGCCAAATGATCTCCTTCCTCTTTTATAGTCTTAGGCCTTCCACAATACCACGGTCCAAAACCATAGGATCAAAAAACTGTTGGACTAATACCATGAACCAACCATGAAAGTGCGTGAGATCAACACTTTTGGATGCAATACCACGGGCCAAAACCATAGGATCAAAAACTGTCGAACTAATACCATGAACCAACCATGAAAGTGCGTGAGATCAACACTTCTGACGAGGTACCATGGTCCAAAACCATAGGTTCAAATACCAAGGACTAACTATCATGGACCAAAGGTAAGTTCTCCAACATATACGCGCTTTTCCTTGCATGAAAGTGCGTGAGATCAACACTTCTGACGAGGTACCATGGTCCAAAACCATAGGTTCAAATACCAAGGACTAACTACCATGGACCAAAGGTAAGTTCTCCAACATATACGTGCTTTTCCTTGCATGAAAGTGCGTGAAATTTTTCTCTACATGAAATAAACTTTTCTCTGCATAAAAGTGCGTGAACTTTTCTCTACATGAAATAAACTTTTCTCTGCATAAAAGTGCGTGAACTTTTCTCTACATGAAATAAACGTTTCTCTGCATAAAAGTGCGTGAACTTTTCTCTACATGAAATAAACTTTTCTCTGCATATAAGTGCGTGAACTTTTCTGCACTATAATTTATCATCTGAGATGAGTGGGTTGCCATCAAGTACAACATATGTATCATAATGCCAACACAATGGTTCTTTGAGTAACCACCTATTGGTAGACCAGTGCCTAATCCCTTGGGGAGAATCGGGTCTAGGATAATTATGAGAAAGGATTTCATTTCTCAGTCAAGGAGGCCTCAAGGACTACTTCGCTTGGCCTTTAGGGCAAGAAGAAGTGACCTTAAAGATTTATACTTCGCTTTACAAGAAGAGATGGCTTATCAAGATAAATTCAATGGTAGAATTATCCCTAGGAGATTTCATTCAACATACATGGCCCATACATTGAGAGATGCTATATAGATATAATAATTGCACAATTTAACAATTATGTAATGCATCAATTACCCCTAGCATAACGAAAATCCCTTTCCAATGCATATAAAAAAGTAAAACAAGAATAACATTAAATTTTTGTACTTACAAGTACTAAGAGAACATATCCAACCATCAACATATTTTCCAATTAAGAAGCTCCAAGATAATAAAGTCCAATCCAAACATCAAAATTCATCCATGCTCCAATTCATCCTCGAAGAAAGAAATGTGAAATTCTCAAGAGAGAGAAATGATCCAATCCAAGTGATGATACAAAATGAATTCATGTCTCTCCTATTTATACACTCATTAGGAGTTTGAATTACAATTTTGGCCTACATTAGCCCATAAACTAAAATAATGTGCAAAGAACTATCTATTGGTGACAAGGCCACCAAACTAGCTCATAAAAAAAAAATAAGCCTCCTAGGAGGTCGAATAATCAATAATGCATGTTTTCAGACTCTCTAAGAGGCCTGATGAAGTCTATAAGTTCCAAAATGATGAGGTGGACTTCCAAAAGTAATGAACAAGGGGTTGGCCCCTTTTTCTCCACATAGTAAACCTGTGGTGCTCCCAATGGCTCTAAGGGCACAAAAGTGACCTCTAGGGTCTCCAAGTAAGTCGAAGATTCCTGTAGACCATCTGTAAGGGATCAAATGATGGTGTAAGTGATTCCACATTAACATGCAAGTCTCGGGTCATCTTCCAAGTGCATGTTACAACTGTGCGGCTGGCTAGGCAAAGGTGAAGTAGGTGCATTTTCCTCGTCTAATAAGCGAATCTTGAGCAATCTATGAACATCTATGGGGATCCATGGAGTGTTGTCTACTGTTGTGGAGGCCCATGGCTCTCAACACACACTATACATGTGCCAATGTAGCCCTCTGGATGGTTAGGACCCCGTATAGGGAGACCAAACCCAAGATGGAGACCATCTGAAATCCTGCATAAGATCCAATGCATCCCCTAGTCTTCAGTACAACAAGCTATCAAGGAAATTGAGTAAAAGAGCTTACAAACCATGGACAACAAGTGGGGACTTTATAATGGCATGCCCTTCCATAATGGGCTTTAGCATGTGATAATGTATCGAAGCTCCAAATGGGGTTAACCAAGTATCCCATTAGGTGGTTTCCACTTATAAAGGGGATAATATGTCCAAGGTACATCCTCTAAAAGGTGGTGGGATGTGACAAAAGATGAATGGAGTAGGGAATGAAAAGGGGCAGCCCTAGGCCACATGCTAGGGTACAAGGGTAGCTATTAAAATGGAATCCCACACATGGGTATATAATGTATAGGAGGGAGAAATTGCGGTACATGCGGTGCCCTGACTTTGATTTTTCCACCCTTCTTTATATGCCTTTTTCCTTTTATGATTTTTATTTAATTAATTTTTCGAGGCTCAAGGGGTAAGAGCATGATGTGCAAGATATAGAAGTGGATACCATTTTTAAGGTAGGGTGGTTCATTGTCCACCAAGGGTTGGGACAATCAAAAGTTCCTAAATGATAAAGGAGGCTCATCTAGGGCTTGTAGAAACCAAGGTGATGACCATGAAGATGGGGTAGAGATCATTTATTGGATTTTTCCCATGTGCTAAATGTGCTTGTCCTGACCATATTTTTCATTTTGTGGTACATCTCATGTTGAATGTGGACAATAATGGTTTTACTTTCTTTTTAGCTGCATCAACCTCTGAGGTACCATTCCAGGCCTGACCCAAGGTGTGGGCAAGGGGAAGGGGAGAGCTAACCCTATGTGGACCTAGTGGAGGTATGTGGACCTAGGTGGGAGAAATGATCAATGGGGTCATAATGAGTGGAAGGGGAGTGATACATGTGGATGAGGGAGTGGGACTACGCAACCAAAATTAGGGTTTCCCATGAATTACCATCCCTAAAACAAAAGGGTCAGTAAAGAGATCCAACGGGACTATAATCTAAGGTTAACATCCAAAGGGGGTCTAGGGAACAAGAACACAGACCTAACCCATTATTTCCGTTGAACCCCCCCATTAATCCATGCCCAGAAGTGTCCACTGATAAGAAAACTACAATACTCAATTACCAAATGACAAGGCACACCTTTAGGTTTGGGAGGCCCACCTTCAAACATACGATCATGGTAGATGGGTGAGGGACCATATGGCTGGCTCAGGTGGCAGAGAAATGACACAATGATCTAGTTTGTGGCTGCAAGGGGTTGCTGGCTACCGACTGAGGACCATATTAGTGAAATTTTCTCTCCTAGGGATATCGCCCACAAAATGGTGGGTAACAGTTCTAACATAGTGTTTCCCTACATTCTCGAAGAACTTCAAATTCTTTCCTATGCACTATGATCTCGGGTTTTTTCCAAGAATTTATGCTTCTCCAACTTGTAATTGTGGTTGAGATCATTGTAGCTCTTCACTTTGCATTGTGCATTAGTCTACATGCATCTCTACACCTAGGTTTTCTTGACCTAGGATGTATCATTTCATATTCTATGACTAATTGTTTTTCTTTTCTTTGTAAGATTTCTGAGCCACAATGTAATTACAAGGTGGAAATTCTTCATAATTTTAGGTTTGTGGGATATAGGGACCAATAACGAAGAAAAATCAATAGAGATAAAGTAATTGTTACAGACATGATTTAAAGAGTCCCAGTTCTACCTTGGTGATATGTGGAATTCAAAAGAAATTCTACAATAATGAAGTCATATGATTATGGAGACATTGTGAAATACATTAAAATTGTGAAATTTATTTATCATAGTGTCAGGGAAAGAAGAGCCATTAAAAACACAATGAATGGTTGTACCTTGAAAGAGGAGAATGAAGTGTCTCGACATGAATTGCCACAAAAAAATGCATTAAATTAGCTGGAAGAAGCACTGAACATAGGAAATGACAAAGTATCCTGTCATGAATCGCCATAGAACTATGAAGAAATTTGCTGGAAGAAGCACTTTGATGGAAGAAGCAATTTGTTACACACCCTAACTATTAGTTTTTGTCTTAACTATTAACTATTAATTCGACAATGCAAGAAACTTCAATCATCTATGATTTGATGTGATGGTGCATAGCGGTACACAATGGCGACTGGGGGAGTTGTTCTTAAGTAGAGACGTTTATTTCTCACAGTGAAAGGGAAAGAAGAACCATTAAAAACACAATGAATGGTTGCACCTTGAAAGAGAAGAACAAAGTGTCTTGACATGAATTAGGACAAAACAGAGCAACAAATTTACTGGAAGAAGCACCGAACATAGGAAATGACGAAGTGTCTTGTCATGAATCACCACAAAACTATGAAGAAATTTGTTGGAAGAAGCACTTTGCTGGAAGAAGCAATTTGTTACGCACCCTAACTATTAGTTTTTGTCTTAACTATTAACTATTAATCCGAGAGTGTAAAAAACTTCAATTGTCTAACATTTGATCTGATGGTGCATAACGGTGCATAGTGGCGGGTGGGGAAGTTTTTCTCTGTCAGGCTAGGCAGTAACTCTCCAAAGGCAGAAAAACTGATTGGTATTTTATTCCACAGGTAACCCATTGTTATGTACAATAGGGAGTGATTGTTCAGTTCATCTCCCGATGACTGTTCACCTTCCCAATTTATTTATTTACATAAAATTCCCAATCATGAAGATTAGGTGTCAACATTCCCCCCCTTAATCTGAAGGGATGTTGGTGAGTCCAAGCATCATTCTGAATCGTTCAAGCTTTTCCCTTCCAAGTGCTTTGGTGAAGATGTCTGCAATTTGCTCATTTGTGGAACAATGACGGAGATGGATTGTTTTGGCCTCAACATGATGTCGAATTAAATGATATTTAGTATTGATATGCTTTGTTCGATCATGGAACTTTGGGTTCTTGGCCAACTTTATTGTAGAGGTGTTATCAATCATGAGTGGAGTTGATTGTACTTGTTTTACCTACAAATCTTCAAGAATTTTCCTGAGCCACACAATTTCTTTCGTTGCTTCAGCTGCTGCCACGTATTCTGCTTTTGTTGTGGAATCTGCTGGAACTGATTGTTTGCGTGATCTCCAGGAGACAGCTCCTGATCCAAGACTCATAGCATATCCTGAAGTAGATACCCCAGTTTCTTTGTCTCCATCAAAGTCTGAATCAGAGTATCCAATCAAGCTGAAGTCGTCCACCTGTGTATACTTGATTCCAAGGTCTTGAGTTCCCTTCAAGTACCTTAGAACTCTTTTTGCAGCAGAACAATGTCCCTCACAAGGCTTTTGCATGAACCTGGAGAGGATTCCAACAGTAAATGAAATGTCTGGTCTGGTAGTAGTGAGGTAGATGAGACTTCCTACAAGTTGTCTATACTTTGTTGCATCCTCAAATTCCTTTCCTTCAATAGATGTGAGCTTTAAGTTTTGTTCCATTGGAGTAGAAAGAGGATTGCACTCTGTCATGCCAAATCTATTTAACAAATCTCCAATGTATTTCTTTTGAGAAAGAAATATGGATTTTGGATGTTGGGTTACTTCAATGCCAAGATAGTAATGAACATAGCCCAAATCAGTTATTTCAAAACTTTTTCCCAATTCCTTCTTTATGGATGCAAGGTAGCTTTCATTGTTCCCTGTCATTAAAAGATCATCTACATATACCACAAGATACACAACTGTTTTGCCAACTTTCTTGACAAATAAAGTTGCATCATCAAGATCAAAATGATTGAAGTTGAGTTTCAGAAGATGCTCAGTTAGTTTTTCATACCAGTCTCGCGGCGCTTGTTTGAGGCCATACAAGGATTTCACAAGTTTGCATACTTTATGTTCATGTCCTTTCACAGCAAATCCTTCACGCTGGGACATAAAAACATTCTCTTTTAGATCTCCATTCAAGAATGCAGTTTTTACATCCATTTGATGGACTTTCCAACCGTTCTGAGCTGCTAGTGCAAAGAGTGTCCAGATGGTGGCCCATTTTGCTGTGGGGACAAAAGTTTCCTCATAATCGACCCCTTCCTTCTATGCAAAACCTTTTGCCACAAGCCTAGCTTTGTGCTTGTCAAGTGAGCCATCAGCTTTGTACTTGTTCTTGTAGACCCACTTGCAGCCAATTGGTTTGGTTCCAAATGGAGGATCAACCAGCTTCCAAGTGCCATTCTTTATGAGGGCATCATACTCCTTTTGCATCGCTTCTTTCCATTCATTATGAGAAGCAGCTTCTTTGAAGGAAGTTGGTTCAAAATCTATAGACAAGTTCAATTCACAATCATAAGTAACATCCATATTAACAGGTGAATTAGAGTTATCTACATCACCTCCATTTTGTTGGTTTAAATTTCTGGTTCCTGTTTTTCCAATTTCATCAGGATGAACACTTTCAAGTGTCTTTGTCAGCCACTTTGGGGGACCTTTCTGAGATGGTCTAGGCTGCTCTGTTGATTGAGTTGGGACTGAATCAAGATTGAGTCTCCCAATTCTATCAATTACATCACTTAAAGGATCATCCGTTGTTGGAGTTTCATGCAGGGGAGATTGTTCTTCAGAAGAAGATTCCACATGTTGATCTAGTATAGGAATCCCCCCTTCAAGATGTGGAATCTGATTATCAAATTCTTGAAATGATTTCGTTTTTGCAAATCTATCCAAGCGATCAAGTTGCCGCTCAACAACATTGTCAGATTTGGATGATTCAAGAAAAATTACATCTCTAGATACAACAAACTTTTTATTTACTTCATCATAGAGACGGTATGCTTTGGAGGTGTTTGAATACCCCAGGAAGATACACTTACGACTTCTAGCACCAAGTTTGTTTCTATGTACCTTTGGTATCAAAGCATAACAGGTGGAACCAAAGATCCTGAGATGTTTTACCGAAGGAACATGTCCATACCACAATTCATAAGGAGTCTTGTTTCTTATAGCATTAGATGGACATCTATTCTTTATATATGCAGCACATAGAACAACATCAACCCAAAACATTATCTTTACATTTTTGAAGAAAAGCATGGATCGTACCATATTCAAGATTGTTCTATTCATTCTTTCAGCTACACCATTCTGTTGGGGATTATAAGGCACAATTGTTTGATGTTTGATCCCATGTTGGCGAAGATAGTTTTCAAATTCATTTGATGTATATTCTTTTCCATTATCAGTGCAAATAGACCCAATATGAGATTGTGCATCATTTTCAATCCATTTATGAAAATTCTTGAATGTTTGAAAGGCATCAGATTTGTTCTTCAATAAATAAACCCAACACATTCTGGTGTAATCATCAATAAATGTCATGATATATTTATTTCCATTTGCAAAAGGAACACGCATTGGACCACATAAATCTGAATGAATGAGTTCAAGGTTACTTTGTGCTCTTGAATGTGAATCATGAAAAGACTGTTTGCTATGCTTTCCTAGAATGCAAGCATCACATTGCTTATGTTTCCTAGGAATTGTAGGCAAACTAGCAACACCATTTTTCTTCAATACGCAGAGACTGTCATAGTTTAAATGTCCAAATCTAGCATGCCATAATAAACTTGATGGAAGTGTACCTTCTTCATGATGAGAAATATATGAGAAATGTTGTGCATGAGCAGAGGTTCCTTGCAGTTTGAGAAGTCTTTCTTCTTCTATTCCCCTCATGAAAAGTGAGTGGTCAGATGCTTTTCTTACCTCAAGCTTGCCATCAAACATATGAATGGAGTGACCTTGCTGGCGGATGTGGACCAAGGACAGCAAGTTTCTCTTGAGCTGTGGGAGATATATAACATGATCCAGAAGAAAGTCTGGAAGACCAGGCAGTGTAAGCCTGATTGTGCCAAGCCCTGATTGCTTGATTTTTGACTGATCTGCAAAGTATACTGCTCCATCAACATTGTCAGTGAAATCTTCAAAAAAATCTTTTCTATGAGTCATATGACAGGTTGCTCCTGAATCAAGCAACCAATCATTTTTCGAAGAAGCAAGTGAAGCATTAAACAAATCTTCATTTACTCTGTTATCACTAAACAAATCTCAAAGGAAAAGGGTAAGGTAAGAAAGATTTGGTCTTGGTTATTGTCAGGCTCCTTTCATGCATAAGAAGCACTTGGCAAACTCAGGGTCAGCATACATAAAGGTTATTTGAAGGCTCAAGCAAGGCAAGCAAGTTTCAAGGCATGTAAGTTGTGTTTTTGAAATTACACAGCAGTTTCGTAGCGCGCTACGAAATTGCTGTAGGTGATGCCTCATGCACAACAGTTTCGTAGCGCGCTACGAAACTGCTGTAGCTGCATATTATGACTTTGTGGGCAAATATTGAGAAGAAAAAGGATATATTTTTGAGGATGGGCAGCTGAAAGGGACTAATTACAAGGTATAAACATCAAGCAAGGGAAAAACAAGGATAGGAAGGACATCCATGAACTCTAAAGTCTATGTTATGAAAATGGTCATTATTTCATAGCTAGTATTGATTCATAATGTTCCGGGCACCATTAAAGAAGTTTTGTCTTAGCACAAGTATTTGAGCAGAGTCTATGGTTGATTGAATTCATTTCATGTGATTAAAGAGACAGCATGGTCAGCAGAAGGATTCGAAGATGAGCATAAGAATGAAACTCTAAAAAGGAGGAGTTTTGTTTCCCTGTTTTTACTAGTCAACTTCTAGAAGAGTTTCTGAGCAGTTGAAAACTCATCTCTGAAAATTGAAAGAGGTTTTTATTCCTAAGATACTAAAGTACAAAAACCTCTTCCACTTTCTTCAAATCCATTATGATCTGGGAGAAATGAAGGACCAAACTTGCGCTACGAAACTGCTGTAGGTGCAGTTTTCTACAAGTTTATTTCTCTGTTTTACACCTGTTTTTCAAAGACACATTCTCGGCGGTAGGAAAAGTGTTTCAAAAAACCAAGAGAGGTTTTTGTTAAGCACGGATTGTTTCACAAAAACCTCCTTCAGTTTTTCCAAATACATTTTTTACGAGAAGTTATGACCTCTGTCCCAAGACCTATTTTTCAGCCAGAACAGAGCAAGGGACAGTTTCCTGTTTGACACGTGTTTTTCAAGGACAGATTCTGAACAGCTGGAGGAATGTTTTAAAAAACCAGGAGAGGTTTTTGTTCTAGACAACATGGGCTACAAAAATCTCCTTCAGTTTCGTAAAATGTGTCATTGATGAGGAGATAAAGGCTCTGTCCCACGTGCCAATTTTCAGGGATCCTAAACCTAAAAACAAGGAAACATGTTCCCTAATTTCTAGGGTTTGTCATCAGCAGTTGGGTGACCACGTGGGAGGCTTCATCAAATTCGACTTCATGGAGTTTTAGGTGTCAAAGAATGCTTTAAATGCTTAGATAAGGTTGTTGAATCATAATAAGGAGTTACACTCCTAGTTGTATTAGGTCACTAGCACTCCTAGTTAACAGCTAGTTCTAATTAATGGTTTGTTTTATGGTTAGAATAGGTGTCACTGATGGAAAATTCGAATTCTCTTGATGAGGGATGATGGAATCCTAATTGTAAATGCTTTATATAGAGCAAGAGGTCGAATTAGCAAAGGGTTGGAGACTTTTTGGCTCAGCTGCTGCTCTATGTGCAGACTGTGTATATTTTAAACCTAACGCAGATTTCTACTTAGACAACTCAAGATTCATGAAGAGTTCTTGTATGTTCTTGTTATGATGGAATCTTCCAATACTTACATTGCAGTGGTGTTTACTTATGATACTCAGAACTCATCACTGATGCTCTGACTTCCTTCATAGATAAACTTACTATGTTTCACTGTTTTGTATTGTCATTTCTACACTCGAACTCTATAATGCCTTGACTTCCATGCTAGGTAGAATGCTTTGGCTTCACTACTCAGGATTCATGAAGGATTTCTTATATTCAGAATGTGTGTTGTCCTTTCCTTAGTTTTGTTTACAGTGGTATGGATGTATAATCACTCAGAATTCACTGAATGTGCTCTGATTTCCTGTATGCATCTATAAACTGTGTGGTTCCATATGAGTGTATGTTCTGAATATTCAAATGCTGAATGCCCTGACTTCATGTTAAGCTGATCTTGTTGTGGTATTGAAACATACTTTGACTCCATAGCCCAATGGTAGCCAGCCTTCATCTTTCAACCCATAAACATATACAATTACAAACCATAGAGTTAGCCATCTATTCATATCTTTAATCTAAATCATTAACCCTTTCAGAGAGCCCTCTCAGGCTGAGGAGGCTAAGCCTTAGCTAAAAGATTGGTTTGAAATAGTTACACCGAGATAGTCTGATCAGCAGCCTTCTAGGGCTTGATTTTGAGATAACATACTCCAATGTTACATTGTGCCTCAATATAGTGAGTGGATTCAGGCGCTTTACCTTTGTCTGTATCATTAGTTTTACCTTTGTGCTGGTTTCTTTTCTGCTCAATTTTGTCCCATGGTAGCTTGCATGTAGAAGCATCATGTGATCCATTTCGTTTGCAGCGAATGCAATGCAGATCTGCCTTTTCTCCTTGAGAATGTTTGCCTCCCCTGCCTCTGAAGTATCTTCCTCTTCCTCTTCGACCACCTCTTCCTCTTGTAGAATCTTGAGCAGGATGCTTTTCTTTATGAGCAAGGCACACAGTCTCTTTAGAAGATTCAGGGACTGTCTTCTTTCCAAAGGCTTTCTCTCTTTCAGCAAACTTTTTCACAAGAGAGTCAAAGGTTATATCTTTAAGATTTCCATTTGCTTGTAAAGACTCAAGATAATTGGAGTAAGTAGGATAGAGTGCCTTGAGAAAAGCAATAAGAGGGATATCCAGCTCAACCTTAGTGGATTTGATATCATGCATTATGGATTTTACTTCAGATGCAAGAGCAAGAGGATCATTATTTTTCAGTTCAAGAGTGAAGAGTTTAATCATGAGCTGAACAACTTCAAGTGCAGAATGTGAGTCATAGAGTTCTTTAAGCTTTTGTAAAGCTTCAAAGGCAGTTGAATATGATGAAATATGGCGACTTACTTCTTCATTTACAGATGCTGCGATTAATGCATAGGCTTTGCTGTTCTTGTTTTCCTAAATGACAAGCTCTTTGTCTGATGTAGGCTGCACTAGGTCTTTGTCTTCTTCTCCGACACACACTCCTTTCCACAACTCATTGAAGATGAGGGTGTGTTTTATCATCCGGGACCATTCAGGATAGTTCTCCTTGCCAGTGAGAACTATTCCTACCATAGAGATGATTGAATGCATTCTGTAAAAAAAAATACTTCTGCTGATAGAAAAAATACTTCAAGCTACAACTTTATGCAACATATTTTCTCCAAATTTATTTTCTTCAAATCCCTCCAATGTTTGATATAAAAGAATCCAGCATTTCAAATATTACGTATTACATATCACTTCAACCTTTTAAATGTAATATATGCCCATTACAAAATATTACATATTACTTCAATGCTTTACATATTACTTCAACCCTTTTAAATGTAATATATGCCCATTACATTTCACATGTAATATACGCCCATTACATTTCAATTCAACGTTTTAAATGTAATATACGCCCATTACAAAATATTACATATTACATTACCAAACAATGAAGCACGCAGGCATGATGATTTCTCTGAGGAGCAGCGGTGCGTGATCTCTTAATATTGTGCAGTGGCAGTGCTTCTTCCTTCGGGAGCTCGGCCTCTTTGGATGCGCCTTATCTCGTTTAGCCACACAACAATGGCGTTCCCACAATATGCGGAGGTACAAATCAGTCTCGGCCTTTATGTTGATGCGATCATGATACGCACTGGTTCCATGAACCTCCTTTGTGAAAAGCACGAGTCTTCAAGGATTTCATACAAAGATTGAGCATGGACACCAATAGCGACAACCTTCCCTTCGCCTATATCTCAACACTCACTGATTTGGATGAATCAAACCTATTGAATAATCTCTGTCAATTCAGTTCAGCCATTGAAGACAAAACCACCATCATAAATTCGGAATTGGCATTTTCAATGCTACTTAGGCTCGTAACAGGTTTCCCTGTGTCTTCTCATCATAATGTGTCTGAATGGGTGCAAATCTCTGTGGGCATGCTAGCTAAATCCGACAACATCTGAAAGGGAGGCCGGCTGGCGTGCAACAGGTATGGCAATGGAGCGCTGATACAACAGTGTGGTGACAGTTATGGGAAGAGCAGCAGCATAGGTTTTTTTTTTTGGTTTGGTGATCAGCGTGGAAAGAGCAGCAGTGTATGAAGGGAGGCCAACTAGCGATATTTACCAAGCATAACGGTTGGAGGGCGGTTTATTGAGAGAAAATGTCAGGCAACTAAAACCAACGAATATGTGAGCAACGTATTGTATGGAGCAGGGCGTAGGTAATGGAATATGGAGCAGAGCGCAGGTATTCAGTCAGACAAGGGAGTTACAAGGCACAAGAGCTAAAGAAAGGAGCTGGCTTTGATACCATGTCAGGCCAGACAGTAACTCTCCAAAGGCAGAAAAACTGATTGGTATTTTATTCCATAGGTAACCCATTGTTATATACAATAGGGAGTGATTGTTCAGTTCATCTCCCGATGACTGTTCACCTTCCCAATTTATTTATTTACATAAAATTCCCAATCATGAAGATTAGGTGTCAACATTCTCAAAGGGGAACGCCTTACGACATAACAAGTTAAGAATTCCCATGATAAAGTGGGGTGAATCTCCATGATTTAATATATTATTAAAAGTTTTAAAAAATGTATATATGTTTAATTCATATACTAAGTCTTCTTATAATTAATAATAATAATTTAAAATAAATTTATAATTTACATGATTTTTATATTTTTTTATAATCTTGATAATGCATGGGATGATGAGATAAATATTTTAATGCTTATCATGATTGATACCTATCTGTGTTTACCAACAATTCAATTAGCATATAATTATGATAATTAAGAATATTTTCGAAATTTTAAATAGTAGTTAAATAGATTCGAATATGGTTTAAAACATAAACCTTAAAAAAAAATCCTAAAGAACCCTTTACAAAATTACATTTATATCATAAAATGTGTAATTGAAAATTTATTTATTTTTTAAACTAAGTTTTCTATAATTAAAATTTAATTTTAGTTAAAATATAAAATTGGTTACCTTTTAAACTAAATATGTATTCTAGTTTTTCTATTAGTATTAATTTTTTTTATTAACATTAACTTAGTAATGAAATAATATATCTCACCCTAATAAAATACAATTCATAAAATAAAATAAAATTTAACATGATAAATATAAAATTACAATAACAAAAAAAAATTGCATAAAAATTATGAAACTTTTTTCAAGTTTGTTAGTCTATCAAGTGTGGAATATGTTTGTCAATGTCTTTATTTCAATTGGAAAACGTTTTCATTTATAAACCATTGTTCTACCATTTTTGTGTAACAATAATTTTAAAACTTAAAACAAATAAATAAGTTTAGAAATAATAAAAATTACATTTTCATATATCATATGATAAATTTTCAAGGTGTAGCTTCATGTCATAGTTTTCTAAATGATTCCATTCCACTAGTTTTGTTGGCGAATATTCTATTCAATTTGGGTAACTTGTCCATCCCCACGGGAAGTCTCTTCAACTTTGGACAGTCTTCAATAACCAACCTGCGCAGTCTGGGCAGTGTGCTTTCATTCCATACACTATTATCTGATGCTCCCCTAATGCTTTTTAGATCATCGGGCATTCGGGGAAGTTTTCAATTGGACCTACCAACTCCCGATCTGTGTTTTTTGAAGAGCCCAACTTAATTTGATCTTGGGCTTATCATAATATATGTTTTATGGGTGATGCATGAAGGGTTTTGAGCTCAACACCTCATTTAAACTTTAAAATTTTTAATTTTTTCTGTGAAATCGATAAATCTGGTTGTTGAGAGCTTCAGATTATCAAATCTGGGAGCGGAGTCAGACTCACACTCCCTAGATCTGATATATCTATCATTCATGTACATAGATCTATAATTATTTTTAGTTTTTTGACTTGGGTTTTCTGAGTTTTAGTTTTTTGGGTCATTGCATATATTGTTTGGGTGTTTCTTGTTGTCTTGCAACTACAGATCTAAAGGAGAAATCTGTATGGAGTCCAAATCTAGGCCTTGGAGGGTAAGATCTGGATCTTTGGGATTTATTAACATCATTTTCCATGGATATTATTTCAGACATTTTGTAGTCTGGGGGTTTAAGTTTAATTAATTAATTAATTAATTAATTTTTAAATCTGGAAAAATTTATAAGAATTCCAAAAATTTTAGATCTGGAATTTTCATGAGGGTTTCACTGTTAAATCTAAAGCAAGTGGATTCATATTTTAAATAATATTTCTGGTGAGTTTTCATAGGGTTTCTGGGCCACCTTTTTGCTGATTGGTTCTTTGATTTGTTGCTTGGTTTTTTGGTGTTCACTGTGCATTTTGAATTTTTTTTAGAAACCCTTCTACTGCAGCATTCCCACAGTCATTTTCCTCCTTCCATGCTGCTGCCGGACCTACATCACAAGCAAGCCAAAAAAAAAAAAAAAAAAAAAGCATAGCATCCTTCATTCCCTCATTGCTCAGTTGCGTAGCGTTTCTCTCAGTGCTCCATACACTGTCCCTCTTCCATAAACCTACAGTCTTTGCTCTCTGCTCTGCCTACCTGCAGATCTCCTCAAACCCTGCCCTTCGGCCGCAGCATTCACCTCCAAACCTTCGCTGTTGCTGCTACCTCATACTTCCCATCTGCGCTTCAACTCCACTGTCCGATAACCATCCTTCTCCTCCACATAGATCTGCCCACAGCTCTCAGCCTCATCTAAATATGCTTCCATTCCTAAACCCTCGCTGCACCTTCATCGTATCTCCTACGTGATGCCTCCTCCAACTGCTCTTTTCGCTGCCCATGTAATGTCTCCTCTCCTGTTACGTGTAATTTCTCTTCCTATCCACAACCCTTAACCCCGCATCCTCCATATCTACTCCTAACCAACGTTGCCCAAACCCTCAAACGCAGCTTGCTTATCGCCTTTCATCATTTCTATCAAGCCCTCCCGTTGCCATCCAACTCTAGCCATCGACCTACAAGTAGCAAACAATCCAAAACATTCGATTTTGTTTTTATGTATATACATTAGGTTAGATTTTATTTTAGTTCCTTTTGTATATTTGTTAGGAAATTTAAATTTCGATTTAGTTTATTCAACTTTTTTATTTTATGATTTCAATTTTACATTAAAAATCTAAAAACATTTAAAAAATATAAAATCCTAAAAAAAAAAAAAAAAAAACTAAAAATCTAAAACATTTAAATTCATTTAAAAATTAAAAAATTAAAAAATCTAAAAATTAAAAATGAAACAAATTAAAGGGATTTACGCATTCACATTAGAAATTTTAATGTGGCCTATGGCCCATTAAATTTTGATTTATTAACTCTTTTGATTTATTTTTGTCCTTCAACTTGTCTAAGGAATAATTAAAGTGTTAATTTAAAATTCCTTGGTGTTTCTAATGTTAAATGCTAAATCTGAAAAAATTTCATGATTCTTCTATGGTCAAGGTACGATAAATGTATTAAATCATGTTGATTGTTGGAGAAAATTAATTAATTCTAGATCTGGGTCATTAGCGAAAATCATTTTAAATTTGGAATTTCTTGCATGTTAAAGTTTTGGGCGTTTACATGATTGTCATTATTCGTCACATATTGGAAAATTGTTCTGGATAACTTGTTTTATTTAGTTGATGGTTAATTCAAATATTAAAGGCACTGGTCTATAATTATTTATATCTTGTGGTCGTGTCTTGATTGCATTAGCGTTTAATCTATTCATCTGATTTAATCAAGATTCATTTACATTCGTCAAGTTGTTTTCAATTAAAATCTCCTAGAGCCTATGTTTCATAGGCTATCCTCATCCATTTACCTCAGGAACTAACCCCCTTGACTTGTCTAGGAGAGAGTCTAAACAGAGTGAGTAAGGATTAAAAGTGACAACCCTTACTTTGAGCATTGTTGCGGTGCCTAGACACTTTGTGTGACAACAGGGTCATAATGAGTGGAAGGGGAGTGATATATGTGGATAAGGGAGCAGGACCACACAACCAAAATTAGGGTTTCCCATGAAGTACCATCCGTAAAGAGAAAGGGTTAGTAATAGAGATCCCATAGGACTAGAATCCAAGGTTAACATCCAAAAGGGGTCTAGGGGACAAGAGAACAGACCTAACCCATTCCATCCACCGAATCCCTCATTTAATCCATGCCTGGAAGTGTCCATGATAAGAAAACTACAATAGTCAATTACCAAATGACAAGGTATACCTTTAGGTTCGGGAGGTCCAACTTCAAACATATGATCATGGTAGATGGGTGAGGGACCACATGGTTGGCTCAGGTGATAGAGAAATGACACAATGATCTAGTTGGTGGCTGTAAGGGGCCGCTGGCTACTGACTGAGGACCATCTTGGCGAAATTTTCTCTCCTAGGGATATCACCCACAAAATGGTGGGTAATAGTTCTAACATAACATTTCCCGACATTCTCTGAGAACTTCAAATTCTTTCCTATGCACTATGATCTCGGGTTTCTTCCGAGAATCTATGCTTCTCCAACTTGTAATTGTGGTTGACATCACTATAGTTCTTCACTTTGCATTGTGCATTAATCTACATGCATCTCTACACCTAGGTTTTCTTGACCTAGGATGTATCATTTCATATTCTATGACTATTTTTTTTTTCTCTATAAGATTTCTGAGAAACAATGTTATTTCAAGATGGAAATTCTTCATAATTTTAGGTTTGTGGGATATAGGGGCCAATGACGAAGAAAAATTAATAGAGATAAAGTAATTGTTACAGACATGATTTAAAGAGTCACAATTCTACCCTGGTGATATGTGGAATTCAAAAGAAACTCTACAAGAATGAAGTCATCTGATTATGGAACCATTGTGAAATACATTAAAACTGTGAAATACGTTTATTTCGCACAGTGACAGGGAAAGACGAACCATTAAAAATGCAGTGAATGGTTGTACCTTGAAAGAGGAGAACGAAGCGCCTTGATGTGAATTTCCACAAAACAAAGCAACAAATTTACTAGAAGAAGCACCGAACATAGGAAGTGATGAAGTGTCTTGTCATGAATCACCACAAAACTATGAATAAGTTTGTTGGAAGAAGCACTTTGCTAGAAGAAGCAATTTGTTAGGCACCCTATGGGCAACCAAGAAAGTCTCACCAATTAGAAACATATGGACAACAAGGAAAATCACACTACTTTCTTGGCAACATCTAAAACTCAAAAAGAAGGAAACATCAAAAAACTAGTAAAGATGGAAACATCTCTATAGTTATTTTATCTAATAATGTAATTGATTTTTATCTCATATATTTTGTAATTAAAAATGCATAAGGAGAATGTTTGCATTGTTTATAAAATGCTCATCTCTCCCTCATAATAAGATGATGGTATTGTTTTCCAAAACATCTGTGTTATTCTCTCCTTTTCTAAATCTTTTTAGATCTGCATGTAGATCAATTGGTACCAGAGCATAAGATCTTGGAAGACATCCACTTGTTCAAAGATTTTTTTTGGGTTTTATGGCTCAACAATTCAACACCCTTCTTAGTGCACCCTCCTTGCTTCATATTCCCATCACAAATTGTTGCTTGAGGTCATACCTTTCAATTCCTTTAGTGGATGAAAATCATGTCACCCCATTGAGAACCCTCAACCGAGGACTCACCAATCCATGATTTAGCCATGCCTATTCAAGAGCTAATTACGTTGCAACAACAGAGACACCCTCCTGGAAAAATGCAGTTGGATTGCCCAAATTTTTGGGCCAAATGAATGGAGAGGTCGTCGATTCTTGGCTTCGCAGTCTCTCTACCTATTTCAAAACATGTCCCACGATGGAAGAGGACATGAAGCTTCAAATCGCCAGTCTACAGTTGGAGGGCTTGGCGCAAACATGGTGGGATACTCAACTTGAGAATATATCCTTGGTTGTTGAGCTTGGAGACCAAGCTGAGACCAGATCCAAACATATCACATCTTGGGATGACTTCTTCCAAGCCTTAAGAGCACATTTTTACCCCTGGGGATATCTCCAGAATATCCTTGCCAAATGGTTGCAACTCTGACAACTACCGAATCAATCAGTGCAAACATACATTGATGTCTTCTGCAAATTGCGCATTCAACTCCATATCTCTGATCCAGAAGAGGTATTAATTATTAAATTTAATTCTGGTCTACTAATGTTTTTTCGTCGAGAAGTTGAGTTGTTTGATAGTACTTCCTTAGACAAGGCCTTTATTTGGGCCTTGGTTGTAGAACGTAAAGTGGCTCCTCAAACCCGATCTCCTCAAACCAAAAATGGTCCATCTCCTGCTAGTCCATCTAATGTGGCCCCTGACTCATCTCGTTGGTGTACATTTCATAAGACCAAATCACATGCTTCAATAGACTGTCATGCACTTCAAAATATGCACCCCAACAAGACTCTTTTTACAGAGGTAGAGCAACCAAATTCCTCTACCTCACTTGCAATTGTTTCTCTTGACAATCCTACCGAAGTAGACCCCTCTCTCATCCTCATGACTGCTAATGAAGTTGTAACCTCTGTTGCACCTCTATTTACCCATAATTTTCAAATCAAACATGAGTTGGTGACTCTTATCCTCGACAATGGGAGTCAAAAGAATCTTGTGGCATAAGACTTGGTTCACCACCTTAGCCTTCCCACCACTCCACACCCCAACCCATATCAGCTAGGTTGGGTTCAAAAGGAAGGCCCTCATCTTACTGTCTCCCAACGTTGTGCCATCACCTTTGCTATTGGTCCTTTTTGAGATATTGTGCTATGTGATGTTTCTCCTCTCGATTGTGTTGATTTGTTACTAGGCATTCCATACCAACAAGCCCGAGATGTTGTTTATCATGCTAAAGATCACAAATACCACTTGCAACATGAGGGCCACACCTATGTGCTCACATCCTCGGCCCTCACATCAATCCAACCTCTTACTAGCAAAGCTGCCATTAAGAAAGTCAATATAAACCAATACATTCCTTTGTGTTTGGTTCGCTCTGTCAAGCTAGAAAACAACACCAACCCAATATCCCCTGCCATGGCTCCACTACAACCATAATTTGCAAATATCTTCACCAAACCCATGATGTTGCATCCCCAATGCTCTATTGAACACCAAATCAATCTTATTCCAAGTGCTTCCTTATCCACCGCCCCATCCTTTTGCCTTGTTGGAAAACCATCTATTGGACATGATTCATCAAAGAAACATGTTGTTGTCAAAGGTCAGACTAGACACAAAAATATGCAGGTTGTAAAGAGATATGCAACATCCAATGGTGGTAATAATGGGGTTCAAAGAAAGCCATCAATGGTAGCAATAGATGAAATCTCAAGTTCAAATTCTAGTTGCAAGAGTGCCACACAAGTTGGGGCAAAGCCATTGTCAACAAATTTTGGGCAAAGTGTGGATACTGTATTCAACAACAGGAAACAACTAAAGAATGGCAGTCAATGAAGGGCCCTGTTCTAAAAAATTTGAAGGGCCCTGTTGTGGAAGATTCCGTGTTAGACAAGCAACCTTTTGCTTGTTCTCAAATTCATGCTACTTTTTATGCAGGAATAATCTCAACAGCTCACTGCTCACTACTTTTTATGGGAAAGCATGCAACGAGTTTTGTTGTTTCATAGGGGCAACTCTCACTAAGAAGAATGGCACTGGTTAGGGGTGACAATGTGACTCCTAACTTATCATATCTTGTTGGTCGGAAGGGACACACACTAGTGCATACCCAATGGCTGACAATAGAACCATTGAAGCACAATTTCCCTCCTTTGGTGGAGAAAGTCGGGACGCTTCCCACTCTAAATAGGGAGGATTTGGGAAACCAAGAAAGGCTCACCAATCAGAAACATTTGGAGAACAAGGAAAAACACACTAATTTCTTGGCAACTAGTAAAGATGGAAACATCAAAAACTCAAAAAGAAGGAAACATTAAAAAACTAGTAAAGATGGAAACATCTCTATAGTTGTTTTATCTAATAATGTAATTGATTTTTATCTCATATATTTTGTAATTAAAAATGCATAAGGAGAATGTTTGCATTGTTTATAAAATGCTCATCTCTCCCTCATAATAAGACGATGGTATTGTTTTCCAAAACATTTGTGTTATTCTCTCCTTTTCTGAATCTTTTTAGATCTACATGTAGGTCATGCTAACTATTAGTTTTTGTCTTATCTATTAACTATTAATTCGATGGTGCAAGAAACTTCAATCGTCTAACATTTGATCTGATGGTGCATAACTGTACACAGTGGTGGTTCTCAAAGGGAAATGTCTTACGACATAGCAAGTTTAGAATTTCCATGATAAAGTGGGGTGAATCTCCATGATTTAATATATTATTAGAAGTTCTAAAAAATGTATATATGTTTAATTCATATACTAAGTTTTCTTATAATTAATCATAATAATTTAAAATAAATTTATAATTTACATTATTTTTATAATTTTTGATAATCTTAATAATGTGAGATGGGATGATGGGATACATGTTTTGATGCTTATCATGGTTGATACCTATCCATGTTCACCAACCATTAAAGTGTCATATAATTATGATAATTAAGAATATTTTAGAAATTTTAAATAGTAGTTAGATAAATTTGAATATGATCTAAAACTTAAACCTTGAAAAAAATGCTAAAAAACCCTTTACAAAATTACATAAAATTACAAAGTTATAAGGACAAGAAAATATCCCAACATTTAAGCCTAGACAAGATCTTGTTCTTCACATTCAACCCTATGAGTCAGAATGACAAAGAATTCGATATTGGGATGAATGTGTCTAGCCTCACATGTTTCCTAATACTTTAGATGATTTTCTTAATAAATGGTATAAGTTGGAGGAAGCTCATGGTAATTAATTATACTGGAAAGAATTAAAGGAAAATTTTATTAAAGACTTTGAATTTTGACCAGAAGAGTGGGAGTTGGTCAAGACAATTGAGTATATTAAATAATTTTTGAAGGAAAAATCCCCCACTAAGTGTAAAGAAGAATTACTAGTTGATGTCTCATCGACCATTTTATGTAATAATGTGTCATGCTCATCGAATATAATTTTTTTTAGTTCATATGGAAGGAACTCGTACCACTGGTCAAAGCTTTTGGTTGAAGAAGAAACATCCTGAGAATCTCAGAAAATTAAATTAGTGTTCAAAGTGGAAAAGTAGGAAAATGAGAAGTCATATTAAATGGACTTTCCACCCATGTATAAAGAAATAAAAGTTGTAGACCAGACACTCGATGAGTTGAAAGCCCCCAACTTGATGGATGCAAAAATTAAGATAAAGGAAGCTGATATATCAAATGACGACCGACCAAAGATATCTCATCTAGGTGATTACTAGTTAGACAAACAAATGAAAAAATTTATCAACCTACTAAAAGAGTATCAATATTTTTTTGGCCGTGATTATAAATATCTCAAGGTACTTGTAAAATAAATGGGGGAAATGAAAATTGACCTCATTTCAGGAGCCAAGCCCATAAAGAAAAGACCATATAAGCTGGCACATAAATATAAGCCCATTGTACAGAAAGCGATAGAGGGAATGCTAAGAGCTGACATAAACTATCCTATCGACAAATCAAAATGGGAAGGTCCAATGGTCATGCAACCAAAAAAGTACGATCCCACTAGATTGAGAATATGCGTTGATTTCCACTGACTTAACAAACTCATAGTAACTAATCCATTCCCTACTCCCTTTGTGGATGAAATAATAAATGAAGTAGCGGGGAACAAATGTTAGTATTTTACAAATGGCTTCTCAAGGTATAATCAAGTACCTGTTATGGAAGAAGATCAAGAGAAAACTACATTTTTTACTGAATTTGATCATTCATGTACCAGGTAATGCATTTTGGCTTAAAAAGTGCACCTGCAGTATTTCAAGAATTCTAGTCAAAGATTTTAGTAATATATTTATAAGGCAATGACAATATATTTTGCCAATTGGACGGTTTAGCCATTATTAAAAGATCATTTTGAATGGCTATGTCTAATGCTCAAGAGATGTCGACAAATTCAATTATCTTTAAACATCAAAAGGTGAATCTTTGCTACACCGATTGGAATACTATTAGGCCACGTAGTATTAAAAGAAGGAATAATGGTCGATATGAGAAATTCAAAGTAATATTGGATTTAAAGCTTACAGTCAATCAGATGCATATTAAAATATTTTTGGGGCATACGAGATACTATAGAAAATTCATAAGGCATGACTTTGACATCACTTTTCCAATGGATGAATTACTAAAAAAGGATGTTCATTGATGAATGTCTGGGAGAAAGGAAGGACCACTCTCAACCTCATCCTCCTTGTTGGTGTCATAAACGGGGCACAATTTAATTGAGGACAAAAAATTTCCCATTTCTCTTTTTCAATATCGAAATAATCTTCAATGTCATCCACTAAGGGGCTAATGGGATCACCTTCCTCAAGGTTCTCAAAAGGAGAATCATCGGGAGTACTATCCTTGAGGAAGGTAAGATTAGTCTCAACTTCACTTTCCATAGACTTATTTTTCTCAACGCACATGTTCTCAAAGTCATTTGGTTCGTCATGTGGACTCGAAAAATACTCATCATCCTGATTATCACCAAGATTACCAAAGCTATCACCAACTCCTCTTTCCAAGGTTTTATCACATGTAACGAGAGGAGGGTTCTCTTTAGACATTCAAGGGGAACTTGACGTGCCTTCCACACCTTGACTAAGACTCTTTTAAATATTATTCCTTTCATTGCGTATATTTCCCTTAGAGGGGTATCTATGAACTATATATTCTTCATGAGGGGTGCCACTCCATATTTCTAAAAATACATCTTCAAAATATTCATATTCAATGGTAATATCATGAGGGAGGATATCATACCAATCATTAGATTTTCCTAAAAATGACAAGGCCAACAATCTCATAATTGTGTAATCATTTTCAATCCCTGTCGGGGCTAAGGCCCAAGAGAAATCGTCAAGATGGACATTGGGATCTTGATCAAGACTTCCTTTTAATTTAGGCATCCCACTTCTCATCCATACCTTGATTTTAGGGTGCTCTAAAACTTATTTAGTTTTAAGGTCAACATAGGTAGAAGGAGGGAGATCATACTGCTTGAAATGATCCATTTCTTAGGAGTTTTACACATTAGAATTGAAAATGGAGTCGTCAGGGTGAATGTAGATGCCTTAATAGATGCTTTCTTCACCCTACAAGCATTAAATTTGAAGTTGAATGAACAACCAGGGCTACATTCTTCCAATGGAGTTGCCAGTAATGTTATGTCAATATGTTGTATGGGGAACAAGACACACGTTTCGTGTCCCTGGCAATGCCGCCAAAATGTTACCGCTCAAACTAGCAGGGGACCTAAAAGGGGCTCTTAAAGGGACAACTACTAGGGCAAGGGAAACAATGGAGACTTAACCCATTGTCACCTCAACTAAGACTCCCTACTCTTTATGGACTTTCACCAATGGGAGGAGACTCTATATATAGAAAGACACTTGTGAAGGATGAATCAACAAATGGATGTGAAGTGACCCTAATGACCCTTTTTGTAGAAGGAGGTTAGGAATGGAGCTTGCTTGCTCTTTAAGAAAGGTACGAATATTTCTAAGAGAAGGAGGTGAATATTTAAGGGTTAGGTTTAAGGAATATGCCTTGTAAAGGAGTTTCCCAATCCCTAAAATCCTTATTAAACTTGGTTTCCCAAGTGGTTCTTGAAGAATTAACATTTCAAAGGTATGGGACCACACGGGACCAAGTGGAACCAACCTAGGTTAAGGGGAGGGGATGATGTTCGGAAACCAATGATGACCTTAACCCAGACAAGGAAGGAGAAAGGATCAAAACAAGAGTTTTTACGTAGAGGTGTCAAATTGATCCTATGAGGTACTAACCTAGGGAACATCAGGGAAAGGTTTGATATGAGAGATAGGGTTTGGGATATCTCACAACCCAACCATCAAAATTTCTTCAAATTTGGAGGAGACCTTGAGGACACACCAACGCAGTAGAGGCTAGGTGATTGAACTTTTTCTATGGCTACTTTGTCAGGAAAGTGATGCCCTAGGTGGATTGATATAGAATGAAGAGGGAAATGTGAAGAAAAATGGTTCTTTGAGTGACCACCTATTAGTATACCAGTGCCTAATCCCTTTGGGAGAATGGAGTCTAGGAGAATTATGAGACAATACTTCGTTTCTCGGTGAAGGAGGCCTCAAGGACTACTTCGCTTGCCATTTTGGGCAAGAAGAAGTGACCTTATGCACCTTAACTATTAGTTTTTGTCTTAACTATTAACTATCAATCCGACAGTGTAAGAAACTTCAGTTGTCTAACATTTGATATGATGGTGCATAAGGGTGCACAATGGCGGTTGGGGGAGTTGTTATCAAAAGGGAATTCCTTACGATATAACAAGTTAATAATTTCCATGATAAAGTGGGGTGAATCTCCATGATTTAATATATTATTAGAAGTTTTAAAAAATGTATATATGTTTAATTCATATACTAAGTCTTCTTATAATTAATAATAATAATTTAAAATAAATTTATAATTTGCATGATTTTTATAATCTTGATAATGCATGGGATGATGGGATAAATGTTTTGATGCTTTATTAGAATTGATATCTATCTGTGTTTACCAACCATTCAATTGGCTTATAATTATGATAATTAAAAACATTTTAGAAATTTTAAATAGTAATTAGATACATTTGAATGTGATCTAAAACTTAAACCTTGAAAAAAATCCAAAAGAAACTTTTACAAAATTACATTTATATCAATAAATGTGTAATGAAAAATTTATTTATTTTATAAACTATTTTTGTTTTTTTAATTAAAATTGGAGTTGTTTTTGGTGCGACATTTTGGACTTTCCGGTGCCAGAATCCGGCCCAAAAATTTGAGGTTAAATCTTATTTGCTTATTTAAACTGGGTTTTTAACCACATATTTGGATTCAGCACCCTCAAAAACCCCTAGGATGCTTTGATTGTGCAGGGATTACCCATCAAGCTTGTGATTTCAATAAATTGCTGTCAGATTTTAGAGAAATTTGACCAGAAAAACCCATCCAAAAAACTTCCAAAAAATAACACTAAAAACAACTCCATTAAAATTTAATTTTAATTCAAATATAAAATTAATTATCTTTTAAACTAAATATGTATTCCAATTTTGTATTCATATTATAAACAATTATAAACCATTAACTTAATAGTGAAATAATATATCTCACCCTAATAAAATACAATTCATAAAATAAAATAAAATTTTAATTTTCTTATAGTAAAATTTAGCATTTAATGAATAAAAAAAGGGTAAATCCTTGAAAAAAATTTAAGAAATATACCCAACCTTTCTGGAAAAATTGCATAAAAACTGCAAAACTTTCAACAAGTCTGTTAGTCTATCAATGTAGAATATATTTGTCAATGTCCTTATTTCAATTGGAAAACGTTTTCATTTATAAACCATTTTTCTACCATTTCTGTGTAACAATAATTTTAAAAATTAAAATAAATAAATAAATTTACAAATGATAAAAATTACATTTTCATATATGAGATAATAAATTTTCAAGGTGTAGCTTCATATCACGGTCTTCTCAAATGATTCCATTCCACGAATTCCACGAGTATTTGTCGGCGAATATTCTATTCAATTTGGGTAACTTTTCCATCCCCGAAAGTCTCTTCAACTTTGGACATCCTTCTTTGAACAACATGCGCAGTCTGGGCAGTGTACTTTCATTCCATACACCATTATCTGATGCTCCCCCAATTCTTTCTAAATTATATAAGAATCTGAGAACCAATTTCTCTAACATTAAAAATCCCCCGGAATTCCCTATTCCCAACTCTTTCCAACCACTGCAATTAGACAAGGTCAGAGCCTTCAGGTTTGGCACCCGTTCCAACGGAGACAGCTCCCGTAGCTGGTCACACCCATACAACCATATGCCTTGAAGATGTTGGAAGTTGTAAATGTAATCCGGCAGACTTGACCCCTGGTACCAGCCTAGTAGAAAATGCTGAAGCTTACTCATCTTCTTCATGTCTTCAGGAAGATGATCACCATTAAACTCCAATTGTAAGTGCCTCATGTCCAACCATGTTCCCATTATGCCCTCCTCAATTCTTTATAATTAAAATTTAATTTTAGTTAAAATATAAAATTTGTTATCTTTTAAACTAAATATATATTCTAGTTTTTTATTCGTATTAATTTTTTTTATTAACATTAACTTAATAATGAAATAATATATCTCACCCTACTAAAATACAATTCATAAAATAAAATAAAATTTTAATTTTCTTATAATAAAATTTAACAGGATAAATATAAAATTACAATAACAAAAAAAATAAAAAATAAAAAACAAATAAGAAATATATCCCACCTTTCTGGAAAAATTGCATAAAAATTATGAAACTTTTTTCAAGTTTGTTAGTCTATCAAGTGTGGAATATATTTGTCAACGTCCTTATTTCAATTGGAAAATGTTTTCATTTATAAATCATTGTTCTACCATTTATGTGTAACAATAATTTAAAAAATTAAAACAAATAAATAAATTTAGAAATAATAAAAATTACATCTTCATATATCATATGATAAATTTTCAAGGTGTAGCTTCATATCACAGTCTTCTAAATGATTCCATTCCACTAGTTTTGTTGGCGAATATTCTATTCAATTTGGGTAACTTGTCCATCCCCACGGGAAGTCTCTTCAACTTTGGACAGTCTTCAATAACCAACATGCGCAGTCTAGGCATTGTACTTTTATTCCATACACTATTATTTGATGGTCCCCCAATGCTTTTTATATCATCGGGCGTTCGGGGAAGTTTTCAATAGGACCAACCAACTCCCGATCCATGTTTTCTGAAGAGCCCAACTTAATTTGATCACGAGCTTATCATAAGATATTTTTTAGGGGTGATGCATGAAGTGTTTTGAGCTCAGCACCTCCTTTAAACTTTAAAATTTTTAAATTTTTCTGTGTTAAATCGATAAATCTGGTTGTTGAGAGCCTCAAATTATCAGATTTGGGAGCGAAGTTGGACTCACACTCCTTAAATCTGATAGATCTATCATTCATGTACATAGATCTATAATTATTTTTAGTTCTATGACTTGGGTTTTCTGGGTTTTAGTTTTTTGGGTCATTGCATATATTGTTTGAGTGTTTCTTGTTGTCTTGCAACTACAGATCTAAAGGAGAAATCTGTATAGAGTCCAAATCTAAGCCCTGAAAGGTAAGATCTGGATCTTTGGGGTTCATTAACATCGTTTTCCAAGGATATTATTTCAAACATTTTGCAATCTCGGGGTTTAAGTTTATTTATTTATTTATTTTTATTTTTTTTAAATCTGGAAAAAAAAAATTTAGATCTGGAATTTTTGTGAGGGTTTCACTGTTAAATCTGAAGCAAGTGTATTCATATTTTAATTAAGATTTCTGGTGAGTTTTCAAAGGGTTTCTGGGCCACCATTTTGCTGATTGGTTTTTTGATTTGCTGCCTGGTTTTTTGGGGTTCATTGTGCATTTTGAATTTTTTTTAGAAACCCTTCTACTGCAACATTCCCACAATCATTTTCCTCCTTCCACGCTGCTGCCGGACCTGCATCACAAGCAAAAAAAAAAAAAAAAAATGCAGCATCCTTCATTCCCTCACCGCTCAGATTCGTAGCGTTTCTCTCAGTGCTCCATACACTGTCCCTCTTCCATAAACCTGCAGTCTTTGCTCTCTGCTCTGCCTACCCGCAGATCTCCTCAAATGCTGCCCTCTAGCCGCAACATTCACCTCCAAACCTTCGTTGTTGCTGCTACCTCATACTTCCCATCCGCACTTCAGCTCCACTACCCGATAACCATCCTTCTCCTCCACACATATCTGTCCATAGCTCTCAGCCTCATCTAAATCTATGTCCATTCCTAAACCCTCGCTGCACCTTCGTCGTATCTCTTGCGTGCTGCCTCCCCCAGCGGCTCTTTTCGCTGCCCATGTAATGCCTCCTCTCCTGTTACGTGTAATTTCTCTTCCTATCCACAACCCTTAACCTCGCATCCTCCATATCTACTCCTAACCAGCGTTGCCCAAACCCTAAAATGCGGCTTCTTTCTCGCCTCTCATCGTTTCTATCAAGCCCTCCCGCCGCTGTCCAACTCTAGCCGTCGACCTACAAGTAGCAAATAATCCAAAACATTCAATTTTGTTTTTATGTATATACATTAGGTTAGATTTTATTTTAGTTCCTTTTGTATATTCGTTAGGAATATTATATTTCGATTTAGTTTTTATTCCTCTTTTTTATTTTATGATTTCAATTTTACATTAAAAATCTAAAAACATTTAAAAAATATAAAATCCTGCAAAAAAAAATCTAAAAATTAAAAATGAAATAAATTAAAGGGATTTGTGCATTCACATTAGAAATTTTAATGTGGCCAATGGCCCATTAAAATTTTGATTTATTAACTCTTTTGATTTATTTTCGTCCTTCAACTCGTCTAAGGAATAATTAAAGTGTTAATTTAAAATTCAATGGTGTTTCTGATGTTAAATGCTAAATCTTAAATTTTCATGATTCTTCTATGGTCAAGGTATGATAAATGTATTAAATCATGTTGATTGTTGGAGAAAATTAATTAATTCTAGATCTGGGTCATTAGAGAAAATCATTTTAAATTTGGAATTTCTTGCATGTTAAAGTTTTGGGTTTACATGATTGTCATTATTCGTCACATATTGGAAAATTGTTTTGGATAACTTGTTTTATTTAGTTGATGGTTAATTCAAATATTAAAGACACTGGTCTATAATTATTTATATCTTGTGGTCGTGTCTTGATTACATTAGCGTTTAATCTATTCATCTGAGTTAATCAAGATTCATTTACATTCGTCAAGTTGTTCATCATTAAAATCTCCTAGAGCCTATGTTTCACAGGCTATTCTCATCCGTTTACCTTAGGAACTACCCCCCATGACTTGTCTAGGAGAGAGTCTAAACGGAGTGAGTAAGGATTAAAAGTGACAACCCTTACTTTGAGCGTTGTTGTAGTGCCTAGACACTTTGTGCAAAAACAGGGTCATAATGATTGGAAGGGGAGTGATATATGTGAATGAGGGAGCAGGACCACGCAACCAAAATTAGGGTTTCCCATGAAGTACCATCCCTAAAGGGAAAGGGTCAGTAAAAGAGATCCCACGGGACTAGAATCCAAGGTTAACATCCAAAAGGGGTTTAGGGGACAAAAGAATAGACCTAACCCATTCCATCCAATGAATCCCCCCATTAATCCATGCCTGGAAGTGTCCATGATAAGAAAACTACAATAGTCAATTACCAAATGACAAGGTATACCTTTAGGTTCGGGAGGTCCACCTTCAAACATACGATCATGGTAGATGGGTGAGGGACCACATGGTTGGCTCAGGTGACAGAGAAATGACACAATGATCTAGTTGGTGGCTGTAAGGGGCCGCTAGCTACCAACTGAGGACCATCTTGGCGAAATTTTCTCTCCTAGGGATATCGCCCACAAAATGGTGGGTAACAGTTCTAACATAACATTTCCCTACATTCTCTGAGAACTTCAAATTCTTTCCTATGCACTATGATCTCGGGTTGCTTTCGAGAATCTATGCTTCTCCAACTTGTAATTGTGGTTGAGATCACTATAGGTCTTCACTTTGCATTGTGCATTAGTCTACATGCATCTCTACACCTAGGTTTTCTTGACCTAGGATGTATCATTTCATATTCTATGACTAAATTTTTTTCTTTTCTCTGTAAGATTTCTGAGAAACAATGTTATTTCAAGATGGAAATTCTTCATAATTTTAGGTTTGTGGGATATAGGGGCCAATGACGAAGAAAAATCAATAGAGATAAAGTAATTGTTACAGACATGATTTAAAGAGTCACAATTCTACCCTGGTGATATGTAGAATTCAAAAGAAACTCTACAAGAATGAAGTCATCTGATTATGGAACCATTGTGAAATACATTAAAACTGTGAAATACGTTTATTTCACACAGTGATAGGGAAAGAAGAACCATTAAAAATACAGTGAATGGTTGTACCTTGAAAGAGGAGAACGAAGCGCCTTGATGTGAATTTCCACAAAACAAAGCAACAAATTTACTGGAAGAAGCACCGAACATAGAAAATGATGAAGTGTCTTGTCATGAATCACCACAGAACTATGAATAAATTTGTTGGAAGAAGCACTTTGCTAGAAGAAGCAATTTGTTACGCACCCTATGGGCAACCAAGAAAGTCTCACCAATCAGAAACATATGGACAACAAGGAAAAATCACACTACTTTCTTGGCAACATCTAAAACTCAAAAAGAAGGAAACATAAAAAAACTAGTAAAGATGGAAACATCTCTATAGTTGTTTTATCTAATAATGTAATTGATTTTTATCTCATATATTTTGTAATTAAAAATGCATAAGGATAATGTTTGCATTGTTTATAAAATGCTCATCTCTCCCTCATAATAAGATGATGGTATTGTTTTCCAGAACATCTGTGTTATTCTCTCCTTTTCTGAATCTTTTTAGATCTGCATGTAGATCAATTGGTATCAGAGCATAAGATCTTGGAAGCCATCCACTTGTTCAAAGATTTTTTTTGGGATTTATGGCTTAACAATTCAACACCCTTCTTAGTGCGCCCTCCTTGCTTCATATTCCCATCACAGATTGTCGCTTGAGGTCATACCTTTCAATTCCTTTAGTGGATGAAAATCATGTCGCCCCGTCAAGAACCCTCAACCGAGGACTCACCAATCCATGATTTAGCCATGGTTATTCAAGAGCTAATTACGTTGCAACAACAGAGACACCCTCCTGGAAAAATGCAGTTGGATACACGCTTTCAATTGCCCAAATTTTCAGGCCAAATGAATGGAGAGGTCATCGATTCTTGGCTTTGCAGTCTCTCTACCTATTTCAAAACATGTCCCACGATGGAAGAGGACATGAAGCTTCAAATCACTAGTCTACAGTTGGAGGGCCTGACACAAACATGGTGGGATACTCAACTCGAGAATATATCCTTGGTTGTTGAGCTTGGAGACCAAGCCGAGACCAGATCCAAACATATCACATCTTGGGATGACTTCTTCCAAGCCTTAAAAGCACATTTTTACCTCCGGGGATATCTCCAGAATATCCTTGCCAAATGGTTGCAACTCTGACAACTACCGAATCAATCAGTGAAAACATAAATTCATGTCTTCTGCAAATTGCACATTCAACTCCATATCTGTGATCCAGAAGAGGTATTAATTATTAAATTTAATTCTGGTCTACTAATGTTTTTTCGTCGAGAAGTTGAGTTGTTTGATAGTACTTCCTTGGACAAGGCCTTTATTCGGGCCTTGTTTGTGGAACGTAAAGTGGCTCCTCAAACCCGATCTCCTCAAACCAAAAATGGTCCATCTCCTGCTAGTCCATCTAATGTGGCCCTTGACTCATCTCGCTGGTGTACATTTCATAAGACCAAATCACATGCTTTAACAGACTATCGTGTACTTCAAAATATGCACCCCAACAAGACTCTTTTTATAGAGGTAGAGCAATCAAATTCCTCTACCTCACTTGCAGTTGTTTCTCTTGACAATCCTATCGAAGTAGACCCCTCTCTCATCCTCATGACTACTAATGAAGCTGTAACCTCCATTGCACCTCTATTTACCCATAATTTTCAAATCAAACATGAGTTGGTGACTCTTATCCTCAACAATGGGAGTCAAAAGAGTCTTGTGGCACAAGACTTGGTTCCCCGCCTTACCCTTACCACTACTCCACACCCCAACCCATATAAGCTAGGTCGGGTTCAAAAGGAAGGCCCTCATCTCACTGTGTCCCAACGTTGTGCCATCACCTTTGCTATTGGTCCTTTTCGAGATACTGTGCTATGTGATATTTCTCCTCTCGATTGTGTCGATTTGTTACTAGGCATTCCATACCAACAAGCCCGAGATGTTGTTTATCATGCTAAAGATCACAAATACCACTTGCAACATGAGGACCGCACCTATGTGCTCACATCCTCGGCCCTCACATCAATCCTATGAGGTACTAACCTAGGGAACATCAGAGAAAGGTTTGATATGAGAGATAGGGTTTGGGATATCTCACAACCCAACCATCATAATTTCTTCAAATTTGGAGGAGACCTTGAGGAAACACCAACGTAGTAGAGGCTAGGTGATCAAACTTTTTCTATGGCTACTTTGTCAAGAAAGTGATGCCCTAGGTGGATTGATATAGAATGAAGAGGGAAATATGAAGAAAAATGGTTCTTTGAGTGACCACCTATTAGTATACTAGTGCCTAATCCCTTTGGGAGAATGGAGTCTAGGAGAATTATGAGACAATACTTCGTTTCTCGGTGAAGGAGGCCTCAAGGACTACTCGCTTGCCATTTAGGGCAAGAAGAAGTGACCTTATGCACCCTAACTATTAGTTTTTGTCTTAACTATTAACTACTAATCTGACAGTGTAAGAAACTTCAATTGTTTAACATTTGATATGATGGTGCATAACGGTGCACAATGGCTGCGGGGGGAGTTGTTCTCAAAAGGGAACTCCTTACAATATAACAAGTTAATAATTTCCATGATAAAATGGGGTGAATCTCCATGATTTAATATATTATTAGAAGTTTTAAAAAATGTATATATGTTTAATTCATATATTAAGTCTTCTTATAATTAATAATAATAATTTAAAATAAATTTATAATGTACACGATTTTTATAATCTTGATAATGCATGGGATGATGGGATAAATGTTTTGATGCTTTATCGGAGTTGATATCTATCTATGTTTACCAACCATTAAATTGGCATATAATTATGATAATTAAAAACATTTTAGAAATTTTAAATAGTAATTAGATACATTTGAATATGATCTAAAACTTAAACCTTGAAAAAAATCCAAAAGAAACCTTTACAAAATTACATTTATATCAATAAATGTGTAATGAAAAATTTATTTATTTTATAAACTATTTTTTTTAATTAAAATTGCAGTTGTTTTTACTGCGGCATTTTGGACTTTCGGGTGCCAGAATCCGGTGGAAAAATTTGAGGTGAAATCTTGATTTGCGTTATTTAAACTGGTTTTTTAACTACATATTTGGATTCACCACCCTCAAAAACCCCTAGGATGCTTTGATTGTGTAGGGATTACCCATCAAACTTGTGATTTAAATAATTTGCTGCCGGATTTTTGAGAAATTTGATCAGAAAAACCCACCAGAAAAACTTCCAAAAAATAGCACTAAAAACAACTCCATTAAAATTTAATTTTAATTCAAATATAAAATTAGTTATCTTTTAAACTAAATATGTATTCCCATTTTTTATTCATATTATAAACAATTAACTTAATAGTGAAATAATATATCTCACCCTAATAAAATACCATTCATAAAATAAAATAAAATTTTAATTTTAATTTTCTTATAATAAAATTCAGCATTTAATGAATAAAGAATTTTCTTATAATAAAATTCAGCATTTAATTGTTCTACCATTTCTGTGTAACAATAATTTTAAAAATTAAAATAAATAAATAAATTTACAAATGATAAAAATTACATTTTCATATATAAGATAATAAATTTTCAAGGTGTAGCTTCATATCACGGTCTTCCCAAATGATTTCATTCCACCAGTCTTTGTGGGCGAATATTCTATTCAATTTGGGTAACTTGTCCATCGCCACCGGAAGTCTCTTCAACTTTGGACATCTTTCTATAACCAACATGCGCAGTCTGGGCAGTGTACTTTCATTCCATACACCATTATCTGATGCTCCCCCAATGCTTTCTAAATTATATAAGTATCTGAGAACCAATTTCTCTAACATTAAAAATCCGCCAGAATTCCCTATTCCCAACTCTTTCAAACCACTGCAATTAGACAAGGTCAGAGCCTTCAGGTTTGGCACCCATTCCAACGGGGACAGCTCCCGTAGCTGGTCACACCCATACAACCATATGCCTTGAAGATGTTGGAAGTTGTAAATGTAATCCGGCAGACTTGACCCCTGGTACCTATCTAGATAAAATTGCTGAAGCTTACTCATCTTCTTCATGTCCTGAGGAAGATCGACCATTGCATTTTGATGAAAACTCAGTTTTAAGTGCCTCATGTCCAACCATGTTCCCATTATGCCCTCCTCAATTCTTCTTGATGTCACTCCCTCTCGCACTTTTACCGATATACTCAGCATCGTCAGATTTCTTAAACCCTTCAATCTCCAAATGCTTGCTTCCGATTCTGCTTCCACACTTAATGCAACTCTCCACGCGTCGAGGGTGGTTAATGAAGTAAGTTGGGATATTTCATGTGGAATCACCTTTAACCCCACACACCCTTGAAGACGAAGATACTTGAGATTTTGAAGGTCACCAAGCCGAGACGGCAATGATTGTAGTCCTCTACAATATTGAAGATCCAAGAATTGAAGGGAAGAAAGATGCCCTATCTCGTCCGGCAAATCCCGGATATTCTGGAGTCCTCGTAAACTGAGAAACTCAAGCTGCTTTAGTTGTCCCACTGAAGATGGGATTGAATTTATTTTGCTGCCGTACAGATGGAGAACCTTCAGAGACGTCAGACTGGCAACAAATCCTGGTGGAATCTCTTCAATTGAATTATCAACAGATAACATGAGACTCACCAGTTTTGGACATTGCAACTCGTTGGGGAGATTTGTAATATCATTTATGCGAACTGATATCCTTTTGCAATCCTCATTCTGGATCCCTGGAAAATTTTGCAGCCCTTCACCTGCCTTGAATAAACACTTCTCCTCCTCCTCGCCAACATATATTGCCATCTCACGGACAACATGGTGAACTCTTATATCTTGGAACTTTGGAACCGGCATGATATCCTTCTCATAGGTAGCATTTTGGAAGAAGCAACGATCTACAAGAAGATTCACGTAGCTTCGCCCAATGGCCATGTCCATTGAGTGGTTCCCCTGTTTGCTCCTGACGAACCCCTCTGCAATCCACATTTGCACTAATTCCTGCACATTAATTTCTTCGTCTTTGGGATACATTGCACAATAGAGGAAGCAATTCTGGACGTCTGAATTGGGCAATGCATCATAGCTCCATCTTAATAGTGGATAGAGTTCTGGATCAAAGCGAGGATGCAGAGTATTTCGATCAGAAGAAGAATTTGCAATTTTTATGGAAGATAAACAACTATTCCATTCATCTAATCTGGTTTTTCCCCTCATTGCTGCGGCGACTAACTTGATGGCCAAAAGAAAACCTTTACACTCGTCCACAATATTCTGAGCACACTCCTCTATATCCGTAGGAACAGGGTCGTCCTTGAAAGCAATTCTCCTGAACAATGTCCAGGCTTCATCTTGAGAGAGCGCTTGTGCCGACTCTTCTGACGTGGTCACAGCTGGAATCGGATCTCTGTTGACAAGGTCGTCAGCGGTAACAAACATTGAAAATTCTGTTTGAAGGCCTTGAAAGAGGTAATTAAAAAATACCTTCCTTTTCTTAACTTCTTGTTTTGGGGGTCTCGCTTGCTTCTCCATGAGACAGTCCAGACGCCATTGTCGTTGTGATGGAGTACCATAGCGCTGGAGTATGCTCTTTGCTTCTGTAAGGGAACCATGCAGCAGTTGCAACCAAATCTTGAGGGGCTCCGGGGCCGCTTTATCTTGATCTTGGAAGACGGCGCTTATGTCGAGCAGAATATTGTTCAGAGGCCTCAATTCAGTTTGCAGAATGTGACGGTTTTCCTCCTCCTCGATAACATCCTTCATTAGTGGGATGATTGGAGCGATGACTGGAGCGATGACAGCTTCGCGACCTCTAACAAATACTGAAATGTCACTTTCAAGAGCTTGAAAGAGGTAATCAAAATGTACCTTCCAATTTTTGACTTGTTTCGACGCTCTCTGCGAGTTGTTGCTAAGACAATCGAGACACCGTTGCCGTGAATTGGAGCGATTGAGTATGCTTTTGGCCTGTGTAAGGCAATTATGCAGCAGTTGCAGCCACACCTTCAGGGTCTCACGGGCCGCTTCAGGCAGTTGATCTTGGAGGACAGTGGTAATCATAGTTACCAAGTTCGCCCGAATTCGGGCAAACAGTACGGAAATTCGCCGATTCGGTTCGTCCGCCGAACAGTTCGCAGAAATTCAATCCGATTCGTTGCATTAAAGGTTAATTGCGAGGTTAATGCAGTTTGTTAATTGTGTGCGCAGGATGCCTTCTTACCATATATGGAAAATCTGAAAATGACAAGGAGTTAGGGTTAGTAAACAGTCACCCATTTCAAAGTCAATCCAACTATTACTTGTATATTTGGATAGAAAAATGGTCATAATCTCTGTAATTCTGTACGAGGAGTATAACCATAAATAAATAAATCGATGTAAATAATACAAATTCAAACCCCAAAGCATTACCAATTGAGAGGGTTTCAGTCGCAATGTTTTCCTCCCAACACTTAACGGACCGAATGAGGGAAGCAGAGTGAGACGGGAGGAGGCCATTACTTTGAAAAGAGAGATAGAAGCGGGATGGAATATAGGGAAAGAAGAAAAATGACCAGCAGAAAAAGAAAGTAAAAATTGAAAATATCAGTGAAATTAGAAAAAATCAGTTTTTTCAATAACAGAAAATAAGTGAAAGTAGCTTATTTTTTCATTGTTACAAGATTCTATGAATCGAAATAAAGAGTTTAGATGGCATATATAAAGAAGGAAAATAAAAAGTTAAAAAGGCAGAACAAAATAGAAGGTAAAATTATTATTAGAAAATTTCTGTTTTTTCAATCATGGAAACTGAAATGTGTGAAGTAACTTAATTTAATTAGTTTTTATTTATGGAAAGATTGATGTTTTGGAGAGAAAAGATGAATAGTAATTTTATTTCTAACATTGTTATATTATTTAAAATTAATAAAAAAATATTCATAATTCAAAATAAATTGAGAAAAAATTAAGAAAAAAAAATGTTTTTATGATGTCTATTATCGAATTTTTTGCGAATTGAATTTTTTTCATTCGAATTTTTATCGTATCGAATCGAATTCGAATTCGAATTCGAATTCGAACTTGGTAACTATGGTGGTAATATGATTCAGAAGATAATACATAGGAATCAAATTAGCTTGCAGAATTTCACGCTCTTCCTCCTCCTCAATTACTTCTTGCATAAGTTGGATGAGTGGCTCAACACTGAAAACGTTGATTCTGGCCATGGCTTTCTTTTAACGTTCTTGCGGCCTCAGAGAAGAACAGAAGGGAGGGAGAAATCCAGGAACTGTGATTGAAATTTGAGAGGCAGGGAGAGGAATGGAAATGTAAGGATGAGCAATGACTCAAATAGCATTTCGCATTTCATGCATTGCCGCACAGGAAGGGCATTCGGCATTCTGCACCTCAAATGGCTAAAGTTTATGCGAATTCTTCATCCTTTGTGACAAAGCAAAGAATAATCATAGCATTGCCGTGCAGGAGGGGCATCGGGCATTCTGCAATTTACATTTCCGTGCATTGAGATGGCAAAGTTTATGCGAATTCCAACATGAAAGCGAAAGTATATGCGATTTCTTTTTCGAAAGAAAATTGTTGTGCGAACTCACTCTTTAACGGAGAGTGTACGCCATTCATCCATTTACGTGGGTCATTCGGCGTTGTGCACACATGCTAAAAGTGTATTCGAATTCCAACTTTAAAGTGAAAGTATATATGCGATTTATTTTCTGAAAGAAAATTCTTCTGAGAAGTCATGTTTCTGATAAAGCACAGAATAAGCATAATTATAAAGAGGGAATGTAATAAAAGAAAACAGCCGTGGTGTTGCTTTTGTTATGTGGAATTTACATCCTTATATGAAAGTAATAAAATAAAAGCATGACCACCTTGATATTTGTGTGGAATTTAAATTTGGAAGATTTTCAATTTTTATGAAAGTTAAAGTTATTTTAATAATGAGTATTTGTTATTATATTTAAAATTATTTTTGAAAAACAAATTATAAGATTTTAAGAAAAAATAAAAATTGATCACATGAGTAAGGGCCATATCTATTTTATTTATTTATGATAATTAAAATCATTAATTATCATAAAGTGTAAAGTGAATTCTACGAAGAGGGTAGAGTGAATTTTACTATTTTTTGGCATGATCATGAAATATAAAATTATGTTAAATCGAGTAGAATTAATTAAAATAACAATTTTTTTGCTTGAATAGGAGTAATATCTTCCATTTACTTGGAATGTGCTAGGAAATATGTTATGAGAGATTCATAAAAATCCAATTTAAGATGAGTAGAGTCTCCATTGAAAAAAATTTATATTATATTATCAGTGGTGTTGAATATAACAAAACATTATCATTTATAATAATGGGAAGGGGCTCTATATTAGATAAAGATAACTCTCATAATTAGGAAAATAACAAATTTGCTTACAATAATTGGCATATGGGAAATTATGCATTAGGAAATACCAATGCTAACACTCCTTTGACCAAAACTTAGGGAGCAAGCATAAGATAAAATTGGGTTTCAATAATGAGGCCTTATTAGGTATCCAAGTACAAAATAGACTCTGTCATGAAAAGTGATGAACATTACGCATTTATGTAACCATGCAAGGGCATTTAGCATTTTGCACCACACATGCTAAAGATTAGCATGTTGTGTTTGTTGTTATGCTTCATGCACTTTCCCCTCTGAAATACCAGGAGTATCATCCCAACACTCAATTTCTCTAGCTATGCATACAATTATAGCATTAACCAACACATCCCAGTGATACCCCAGAAAACATGCCAACAAGATAATAAATTTATGCTATTTTAACTTGAACAAAAATTGCATAATCACGAAAAAGAAATGTAATAAAAGAAAAAAACAATGGTGTTTCTTTTTCTATGTGCAATTTTCATTCCTATACAAATGTTCTAAAATAAAAGAGTGGTGGCATTGATATGGGTGTGGAATTTAAATTTGGAATACTTTCATTCTTATGAAAGTTAAAGTTAAATTTATACATGAGGCTATTATTAATAACAAGTATTTCTCATTTTTATTAAAATTTTATTTAAAGTTTAAAAAATAAATGTTTATGAGATTTTAAGAAAAAATGAAAAATAAGAAGTTATCAAATGAGTAATGCCCACTTCTATATTGTTTATGGTAATTAGAATCATATTAAATCGCCACTAATAATTAATTGTGAAGTGAATTCATGCTTTCTTTGACATGACACTCAATATATATCGTGAAATGTAAAACTATGTTAACTTTAATAGAATTAGCTAAAATCACAAAACTTCTATGTTGAACAAGAATAATATCTCCCATTTACTTTGAAATGTGTTAGAAAATAAGTTATGACAGATGCATAAAAAAATCCAAGTTAAGATGTGTGGAGACTCCAATGAACAAAATAAGATCTTATTATCTTTATTGGTTGTCTTGAATACAACAAGAAATCATTATTTATAACAAGAGAAATAGCTGCAAAGTAGCAAGTCCCTGCCTTTATAACATGATTTCTAATTTTGTTTTGAAACTGCAAATGAGAAAACAAAACTATGGCACAATTCGTTCAACTAATCATTGGATCTGGGAATTTGATAGAAGAGTTAAGACAATGAAAAAAATTACATTGCAGCAAACATGACATAATACAATGAGGCATCTCGAAATTTTTGTATAAAATTCATGCACCTAAAAGCATGGAAATATAAACATAGCATATGGATAAAAAAATGGAGTATTAAATACAATTAATGATCTGAATTTAAAAAGGAACGCAACAACTTACAGATATAATCATAAACACAGATATGCAATAGAAAAACACTTCATTTCATTAATAGAAAAATACTGAACTATGCTTACAATCAGAATGGAAATAAGATAGCTCTGGCGATGGTAGCTTATCTCTGAGAAGAGATGCGGCTGCTACATGCCTCTAAACTTTGTTACAATGAGGCTCAATGGCTTATTTATTATTGGAAAACATGAGAAAACCCTAAAAAACTAAAACCCTAACCCCAGGAGATGTAACACCAAGAGTTTGTGGGCCTCATTGGGGTTAGTTGGGCAACCAACTTCCTAAGGTCGTAAATTGGACATATTATCTCTGTTTGGTGCGTACGATACCTTGTTGGAAAGGTCTCTCTAAGTGTTGCAAGTTTCATCACAGGCCCCCTTTCCTATAATTATGAGCATGCCGCAGACTCCAAAAAATGTTGTTTAGGGGGTTAAAACTACTTTGGAAGTTCAGGACCCAAAAAGCTGCTAAAAATAGTAAACGTTGAAATGGACAAGGAAACAAATGAAACTGATTGGGGGGTCTAGGTGGAATAGGTGGGTCACCACCAATATCCACCTAGATCATTCCTCCCCCCTTAAGAAGCAATGGTCCCCATTGCGTGCAGAGCCTCTTTGAGGTGAGGAAATTTCTGTTGAACCTGCTCCGTAGTGAACCACTTGCCCTAGTGAAGGATTTGACTTGCTTTGACAACTCGATATAGATGTATCCTTTGTTGCCGAGTGTTCTTGATCTATGTGTCCATGATCTGATTAGTGGTGGCATGTTCCATGTAGTCCCGATTGAGCTCTGTTGATGTGAGTTGTTTTGCAATGTCAGAAGTGTCCAACAATGGTGGAAACTATGGCCGAAGGCGATCTTGATTGAACACTAGGTGCGGACCAAGGAACGGTGGGATGCTGAGCTCGAAGGCATTGTCCCCGACGGATTTGGTGATGGTGTATGGCCATATCGGAGCCGGCGAAGCTTGCGGTGGGGCCCAGCAAGGCGCTCCTTCTCCAAATGTAGCCAAACAATCTCGCCCACCTGGAACCTGTGCAGCAATCGATGCTGATCATGGAGCTGCTTGTGCTTAGCATTGGATCTGTCTAATATATCATGGACGTGCTGGTGAATGTGTTAAATGCTCTCAATGAAGTTGTTACCCCTTTCAGCTTCAGACTAAATGTGAGCCAAATCTACCTGAGTGGCTGCAAATGGTATGGCCACATCAATGGGGAATAATGGCTGAAATCCCAACCCTACCTGAAAGGGGTTATGGCCTGTTGAGCTGTGGAGAGATCTGTTGTATCTATGTTGGACATAGGGGATACTTTCATCCCATGTGCGTGGATGCTTCGAGTTGTACATGCGCGTAATGTGTACGATAATCCTGTTGAAAACCTTTGTTTGGCCATCAGTTTGGGGATGAAAAGTCGTGGACTTAGTAAGTTCTGTATCTAGCATCGACTAGAGACTTAACCAAAATGCACTCAGGAATCTATTGTCCCGATCTAAGACAATGGACTGTGGGATCCCAAAGTGTACCAACACTCGCTCAAAGAAGAGCTTAGAAGTGGCCTTTGCTGTGATACTCTTATTGTAGGTTGCCATGATGGCCATCTTAGAGAATCTGTCGACGACCACAAAAAGACAATCATTTCCTTGCTTAGTAGAAGGAAGGCTCGACATGTAATCCATGAAGACAGATTCCCAAGACCGACTAGGAGTAGGTAGAGGAGTATACAGGCCTTGCTTCATGATGGTTGGTTTGGCAATGCTGTAGGCAGTGTCAGATCTAATTTACTTCCCAACATCCTAACAAATTTTTGGCCAATAAAAATACTTCTGCAATACTGCCACTATTTTCTCCACTCTGAAATGTCTAGTGACCCAACTGTAGTATGCCTCCCAAATCATCTTGGCACACTCACTTGAAGAAACAAAGATGTGTCCTAGGTGGCATAATAGTGCATCCTGAAGGTGAAAATTTGGAACTTGCTTCCCTTCGAGGACTGTCTGGTATATGTTGTTGAATCCTGGATCACTTTTGTAAAGATGCAGCCACTTTGATGTCTCGTGCCCATATGAGTCGAGCATAGTGATCAATGCAATGACCGGTGGTCGGTCGAGGCAATAAGCGACATTATTGGTGCTTCCCTTCTTATACTTAATGTTCAAATGGAACTTTTGCAGATAGGTGGACCATTTTTTATGACGATCATTCTGCAATTTCCCTTGTGTCTATATGAACTATAGAGGTCGATGGTCTATGTGGATGACCTTTTCCTTCCCCAAAATGTAATGTTTCCATTCAATGAAGACCTACACAATGGAATACATTTCTTTGTCGTAAGTGGGGTTGTTGTGGGGAAAAGTATCCAACACGGAATGACCCTATCCCACTCTAAGGGTGATAGTTCCTTAGCAACAGCTGAAGCAAAGCTATCTAAAGTTACTTCTTTATGACATGCAAGAGATGAAAGGAAGAGATCCACTTATCGATGTCTTGCGCAAATGGTTGATCCAATCTCCTCTATTTGCCGCTTGCTCCCAGCTCCAAGTCTTCTCACGGGCCCAGATACACGAGATCCTGCGAACAAGACAAGAAAAGGAAACTACAAGAAGCATGCATTCATAATTGATTCAAGGATTAGCATAAATCAAATACGCAAGTAAGACAATACACCATTGAAACACATGCGAATAGAAGAACCTCAAATGCTTTATTAATATAAGGAAGTAAGGTTCAGGCGGTGATACAACCGTGAGAGGTCCAATCCAGCATCACCTTCCCGACGGAAAGAAATCTCCTCTTCACCTCCCTCAAGCAATCACCCAATAATCACAACTGCAAACCAACAGCAATTCTTTGCACTAAATTTCGGCCTCCTAGATCCCATGGGATGAGATCCTTATATAGAGTTTTGGAGTGAAGATAAGTCAGCTTGATGTGTGACTTGTTGTCCTCTTCAACTCCAGTTGTTCTTCAGTCCTTCACTCGGAGTTTCTACCTTCCACTTGGAGTTTTAGAAGCTCTTAACTCATCATTAGGCGAATCTTATGATCAAGTGTCTTTTCGGAATCTTCCTGGGCACTGGCACATTGGGAAAAAGATTCCTCCACATGTCAAAGTACGCCCAGTGCAGGTAGCTTGTGTTGTACCTGCTATGCAGCGCAGGTAGCCCTTGTTGCACTTGCTATGCAACGCAGGTAGCCTTTGGAGCAGCTGCTTTGATCCAAAATTGACCTGTTTCTGAGTGTTTTTCAGTGGAGAACTGATTTGCAGTGCTGTGGTTTGCTGACCTTGTTCCTCTAAGGGTAAGAACAACATGTTTAGGGACTTTGGATCCCTTGGATTATTGACATTTCATGCTCCATGCTGTAAGGCACAAAAATGTCTATAACAGTTGCCCCCTAAAGTATGAGGTCGTTTATCGGGTGAAATGCTTTATTAGGAGGATCCGAAGTTCATTCAATCGTCGGGAGGTGACCTATAACAAAATACAATACAATACATTATCTTTTCATACTTTCTTTTCATGATCTAGCTGATGCGGGCATTTCCCATGCTCAGCTTTATAAATACATTTGCTGTACATAAACAGACGATCGTCTGATAATAGACTGATAATTCTCTGCTTTTAATTATCATCCTTTTAGTAGGATAATCATCTGCTGCACATGTCTATGTTTTTATCTCTTGAATATATATCGCAACCCGGATGGATGAAACTAGATCCGGGGTCTTCAAACTTGTCCGATCTTCACTCTAGTACAAGTCGATCCATGTGAGAATTTCTTGAAGTCGAACATGGAAAGACATCGCTTGATTACCAGTCAATAATGTAAACTGTTAACAAGCGCAAGAGGAATCACCGATAATGATGATGACCCTCAAGGTACCGCAGCACAATCCACGTGGTGTGAATATAGGATCTGACGTCGAACACCACGCAAAGTCTCCTGGTCGAAGGTCATTAATGTATACCTATCGCCGGAAGTGAGAAACTTGCCATTGAGGCATGCAAGCTTCAAAGTACTGAGGGGGTGTCCCTAGATCAACTTCTTGGATAATGAGCTGATGTCGACAAGAAGTGATCCGTCAAAGGAGGGCCTTAATGAATCCCACATCAGTGACACGGAACGGAGCTAGTGATGATGGTGAAAACGATCTGTGAAATATGATTCAGGGTGGCGGTCATGGAAGGATGAAAGATGATGTATGGTAGTGGATGGGACCCGGTTGACACTTTCTGAATGACATCTCTTGAACATATAACGACACTGATGTGATGGATCAGTAGCATTACCCCATGTATGGATGGTATGACGAGACCATGGTGAAGGGACCGGTGAATGATAATAACCCAACCCGATATTTACGGAGGCAAAAGTGTCATGTTCAAGAGCGACTTGCTACCATTAAGCTTTGAGGTTTCTCCCAAATTTTCCCCAGTCATTTTTGGCCAGTACCTCTTTATTTTTGTCAAGCTTGAGGAGGATAACATATGCTTGTTCTATAACCTGCCCTTCGGGCAAGCCCATCGCTATGTTTTAACGAGCCTAGCGATAGGGAAACTCGTTCTCGTCTAAAGACAAGTTTGTCGCTATCTAATATTTTAACGAGCCCAGCGACAAAGACAACTCGGTCCTTTTCATTTTTAGAGAGTCTGAAAAGGGTACATAAAGTGGACTCCAGGGGTCCTTTTTCGTCATCTAATCCCTTAAGTCCGAAAAAGTATAAAACAATACAGAAGGGATGAATGTTCGATGTCTTTATCGAGCCGAACTAGACAAGCGCTCGATCTTTTTGTGCAATAATCCCTCAGGTCCAAAAAGATTAAAATCTAGAGGAGGGATAGCTCTTCCGGTCCTTTTAACGAGCTGGAAGGCCAAAACTCGGCAAACTTTTCATATTTTACGAGTCAGTGAAAAGAGCTCAAAGAAGACTCGTCTTTTGAGGAACGAGTGATAAACAGGGATAGCAGCAGATTCCAGGTACAGGTTGGAATTTTCCAATCACGGCAGTATTACAAGGATGGCTAAGTGAAATCACTCTTCGCAGCTGTTCCTCAAAATAGGTAAACAATCAAGTGGATGTGAATGATCGGCCAAATGAAAAAGTGGAGGTGATGGTGCACAAACACGACCAAGGCTTTTATGGCTGATGAATTTACGGTCTCAAATGGTTATTTACCGGTTCATTTTTTTCTGAATGAGCTTGAACTCTGGGGAAAGCCTGCTCACAAGCTTATGTTTATTTTTTAACGAGCATGAACTTTGCCAAAACTGCTCGTTTTTACCAGTCATAAAGTAGTAAGGTCTCATGGAAGATCGCTATTTTTTAAAGAGCTTCATCTCCCTACGTATTGCTCCATATCCTCTCTTTGTGAAAGCCGGGTATCGGCTTATCTACGGATTAGCGGGGTTAGTCCTACCTAAAACTAAAAAGCTGCCCGAGCTTGCATTCCAAGAGGTTTGCATGCCCCCAGGTGTAAGTCTAATTTCAAGGTTGCCCCTACTTTTCCGTTAAAAACCTTTGTTTTCAACAAGTGAGGCTTACCTCTTTCAGGTTACCCAAAGATCGTTCTGCTAATCCTTTCAAACAGAAACTTTCTTCGGCGATGTCTATCATTAGGTTACACAAAGATGGTTACAATTTGTTGCAGCAATTGAATCCCTTTCTTTGGAGGCTGCCCCTACTTATCCTCTAAAACATTTGTTTTAATGGGTGAGGCTTGCCTCTTATCCAAAGATGGTTACTACTTGCTGCCGCAAATGGATCCCCTTCTTTGGCAGAGCCCACTTTTCTAGACAAAGGTGAATGACGACGCTCCGCCACACACTTAAATTTAACAAAAGAATCTTTTTCCAGAACAACCCCATTCCTAACTGCCCCTTCTTCCGCATGAGAGCTCTTGCCGGCTCTTCTGTTTTACGAAGAAGAAGGAGGGGACGGGGTACGGACTAGTCATATTCTCCCGCGGAAATTCTACTTTACACCCAAGGTTTTTTCTGCCTCCAGAGCAGATCAGGATGCATGCCCCCTGGGTTCCGGCCTTCCTCTCCCGAATTACTCGCACTCATTAGGAAGAAGAACCGGAGGTAGAGACCTTTCTTGATCAAATAGACCATTGAGGATAGGTATGTGACTACTTGCGATGCGTGATCCCGGAAGTGAAAGTTGGTCTACGAGCTTGACCATTCTTCCTTCGTATGGAAAACACATTATTCGAAAGAGTGAGGAGACTATTGCTTCCATGCAATATATGTAGTCTCGTCCAAGGAGTAGGTTATAATCCAAGGGTCCTTGGACGACCATCAAGTTCATCTTGACGGCCTTCTCTTTCAAGGTAATAGGCACATTAGGTAGAATCCCTAATGGTCGACTGGTTCCTTTGTCAAAACCCGAGAGATTTCTTGTCTCAGGAAAAAGCGCTGGGCAACCCAGTGCTTTCCAAGCAATAGAGGACAGGATACTCACAGATGCCCCTTCATCAATGATAGTTCCAGCCATCACCATTTTGTATATTTGGACTATAATTCTAAATGGTATACTGGCTGGCAACCGGGGTCTGCCTAGTTGGTTCCAATCAAAGGACACAACCAGGTTGCTTGGTGGTGGGACCGAATATACGGCCGGGTATGATCCTGACGATGCTCCTTCCTGCGATAGAGGAGTGGGCACATTGCCCTGATGTTCATCAGAATCGGTGTTGATGAAAAGAATCTGGACGGTGTCATCCTTACTCTCTTCGGTAGGGGTGTCAGCTGAAGATGAATCCTCAGTGACTGTGGTATTTGAAGATGAAACTTCTGAAGGGAGAACCGGGTCAACTGCCGTTTCGACCTTTGGACTTTCGTCCGGTCCGGATTCAGTAGGTTCACTTTCAGTGACTGACACTTCAGCTCGCCCTATGAGCGGGGCAGCTGTATTTTCAACCAACGAAGGACTTGGCGCGAGTTTTTGATATCCAGGAGGAAGTAGCAACGGTGCAACCGGTTGATCTTCCAAAACTCTCTTTGCATCGTCTAAAAAGGGACAATGGCGGAGGGTGTGATTGCCTTCACACAGTTCGCAGGGGAATCTCATTCCCCTTCGTCGTCTAGAACCTTCACTTTCGTTGGTCGACGGTAAGCATTCAACCTGGTTGTCATAGGTTGATGCTTCCGAACTGTGCAAACGAGGGGACCAGTCCCTTAGTATCCGGGGAATACTGGGACAATCACGGTGGAGGTGGTCCCCTCTACATATGACACATGGCGATTTGGGCCCGGTCCGTGCTGTGTGTGGATTTTTGTTAGATGCCTTTTGCTTGCCCCCAGGCGCCTTTGGCTCCTTCTGCTTCTTTTCTTTCTTCTTCTTTTCCTTCTTCTTTTCTATGGGAGCTCCGCTTTCGGCGGCTTGACCTTTCGAAGAAGAAGGATCGGAGGAAGGCTTATAAGAAGTGGAAGGCTGGAGGGTAGCTCTAGACTGGTCTAACTGTTGACTCGACTGTTCAGGAACCGTGGTGGTCTGAACTACAGTGGTTGAGAATAGCCAAACTGGCAGGCCAATTGTCAGTCCTGGAAGCAACAACGTGGCCATGTGGGGCGCACCAACTTCTCCCCAAGAGGAGAAAGGGCTAGGGTTTCCATCATGTGGAATCCCTTGGTTGGTGTGTTCCATGTTCTCAACCTAAAGACCAACGTAGGAATAAGGGGTGATTATGTTCCGTTTAGAATGAATTTTATATGACGACGCTTTAGACACAACTTGCTTTTTCAATTTTTAAGAGTCGAGAAAAAGCTAAAGATGACTCTAGTCTCCTTCGATGTATTAACGAGCCCGAAGTGACAAATGCTCGGATGGACTTTTTCAGTTATAGAGTTTGAAAAAGGCCAAAAGAAACTACTCTGGAGTTCTAGGCAGAGGGTGTGCCAAACCTTTCGCGAAACCACAGAATACGTTTTACGGTACGAGTGGTCGATCTTCGTGAATGCTGTGTTCATTGTATCGCGATCAGTAGGGCGGCCGACACGGCTTCCTATGGATAAAGGCTTTGTTCCTATAGGGGTCTCCCAATATACGCGACGGTACGCGGGAGCACAAATCCGTATTAGTGCTATCGTCCCTCAGGAGGAATCACCCACCTTCGTAGAGATCGACAGTCACTATGTTTAACGACGCCGGTTCACGTCTCTACCTAGACCTCTACTGTGTTTCGTTATGTTTCAAAGCGTTGTTAGATAAATTCAGTTCTTTTTAGGTTGATCTTGCTTAGCAGTTTGCCTTGATGGATCACCACGTGATGTATGATACAACTCCTAAATGCAGTCTGAGAATGATAAGCAAGCTTTTTCAATTCTTTCAACTTATGAAAATCTTAACTACTGAAGGAAAAGAAAGACATCATCTTTTCAAACAGATCATAGAGCACACACTGATGCACTTTCCTAAATCGACATGCAAACTGTCAAAATGCACATGCACAATGCAAGTATTTCTTTTCTTCTTCCTTAATGTTGATGTATTACAAAAAGAAAGCTGTTGTATAATTTCGAATTCAATTTCAAGCGAAAGCAAACAAGTTTTTGTCCAATAATCAAAAGAACACCTTAAGATTCACTCGTTTCAACACAAGAAATACTGAAATTCGAACCATATAACGAAAGAAAATGCTCAAGCAGCTATGAACAGCAATAAACTAGCTCTCAGAATCACAACGACACTTTCTTACAGGTCTAGATCCAAGAGGTCACAGCAAGACTAGTTCACTTTCGCTATGGGAAACTGTGAATGAAAGCAAGAAATACAATAAGAACAATCACGGTTTCTTCATACAACTGAGGCGGAATGAAGGCAAAGAAAGGTAGTTTCAGCTGGGTATACAGGTTGACAACAGGCTGCAAAAACAATATTGAAAACTGGGCAACAGACAGGAGGGAACCCCAGCTGCACAAGGCAAAACTAGATCAGCGCAGGTGCTGCACTGTCAATCTGAGATGCAGCGCAGGTAGCCCCTTCGGGACCTGCGTTGCAGTGCAGGTAGCCTTTGTTGCAGCTGCACTGATGAGACAACTCTCGTCTCTCTCAGATTCCGGGTCACAGTTTGCTCAAAAATCAATGGTTTTTGGCCAAATCAGAGGCTATCAGTCAAGTATACACTAGAGGATGATTAAGGAAGATGAACACTATCACAAAGAGCTAAAAAGAGTCCTTGTGGATCAGCTCTTCAAATCATAAACATGCCCAACACTGGGCTAGAGTAGCTGCCCTCTACTTTGCATTCGAAGGATTCGGATGCAGTTCGATTCGGTACTCCCTTTGTTTAAGAAATGAATAGCAAGAAACACAAGCTACCAACAAGACACGATCCCCAGCGGAGTCGCCAGTCTGTTGTGGGGAAAAGTATCCAACACGGAATGACCCTATCCCACTCTAAGGGTGATAGTTCCTTAGCAACAGCTGAAGCAAAGCTATCTAAAGTTACTTCTTTATGACATGCAAGAGACGAAAGGAAGAGATCCACTTACCGATGTCTTGCGCAAATGGTCGATCCAATCTCCTCTATTTGCCGCTTGCTCCCAGCTCCAAGTCTTCTCACGGGCCCAGCTACACGAGATCCTGCGAACAAGACAAGAAAAGGAAACTACAAGAAGCATGCATTCATAATTGATTCAAGGATTAGCATAAATCAAATACGCAAGTAAGACAATACACCATTGAAACACATGCGAATAGAAGAACCTCAAATGCTTTATTAATATAAGGAAGTAAGGTTCAGGCGGTGATACAACCGTGAGAGGTCCAATCCAGCATCACCTTCCCGACGGAAAGAAATCTCCTCTTCACCTCCCTCAAGCAATCACCCAATAATCACAACTGCAAACCAACAGCAATTCTTTGCACTAAATTCCGGCCTCCTAGATCCCATGGGATGAGATCCTTATATAGAGTTTTGGAGTGAAGATAAGTCAGCTTGATGTGTGACTTGTTGTCCTCTTCAACTCCAGTTGTTCTTCAGTCCTTCACTCAGAGTTTCTGCCTTCCACTTGGAGTTTTAGAAGCTCTTAACTCATCATTAGGCGAATCTTATGATCAAGTGTCTTTTCGGAAGCTTCCTGGGCACTGGCACATTGGGAAAAAGATTCCTCCACATGTCAAAGTACGCCCAACGCAGGTAGCTTGTGTTGTACCTGCTATGCAGCGCAGGTAGCCCTTGTTGCACTTGCTATGCAATGCAGGTAGCCTTTGGAGTAGCTGCTTTGATCCAAAATTGACCTGTTTCTGAGTGTTTTTCAGTGGAGAACTGATTTGCAGTGCTGTGGTTTGCTGACCTTGTTCCTCTAAGGGTAAGAACAACATGTTTAGGGACTTTGGATCCCTTGGATTATTGACATTTCATGCTCCATGCTGTAAGGCACAAAAATGTCTATAACAGGGGTACTTTCAGATTGTGTCTGAAAGTGTCTCACTGTAGTAAGCCACTGGATGCCCATGTTGAGTAATAACCACACCAATAGTATAGTCGGAGGCATCTGTCTCAATCTCAATGGTTGTTGCAAGTATGGTAATGTGAGCACTGGTGCAGAATAAAGACGATTCTCAACTTGAAGAATGCTTGTTTTTGGGTTTCTGACCAAAAAAACTTTACTTTCACTCTGCCCTTGGTGACTTGACTTAAAGGCCAAGTGATATGAGAGAACCCGAACACGAACCTACATTAGAAATTGGCAAGACCCAAAAAGCTGCGGAGCTTTGTTAGAGTGGTTGGGGCTGGCTAATCCCGAATGACTTGTATCTTGGATGAGTCCACATGTACACCTTGCTCACCAATTATGTACCCTAGATATTGAACTTGGGTCGGACCAAAGGTGCATTTCTCCAAGTTTAGCACACTCTAACACACTCTCAACTTCCACACTAACCCACTAGACACTAGGAATGCCATGTTGGAAGCCTTATATATACCAAAATCTATGCCAATTTGAAAGTTGGTTTTGGTGTGTAAGTTCTTAGCTTTGGCAATACATCAGTGGTGATATCAGTATTATGCCTTGTAAAATAAAAAAACGGGAGAAGAACTCAACGCATAGCAGAAAATGTTTGAAGGAATATTTTTGCAAGAAACTCATGTTGTTGTGCGATGAAATAACGCATTGATGAAATCAAATTGCATTGACACTTTAGAATCATGGGCTCAAGAAGAGAAGGTACATGTTTGATGTATGGATATGGCTCATTTTGTGGAAATTTGTCTCTTTTATACAGTTCTAGGGTAAGCTCATAAGTGTACGCTGGAATGGTTGACTTGTGAGTTATAGTTTGATTCAACACCTGGAGATAAAGCATAAATTTTAAATGATTGTGAATCGACTTAATAAATAATTTATTGGGCGTCTTATTAATTGTCTTGGTCAACAAAAGTTTTTTTTTAATGCGGTCATTGCAGAGAAGCTTTTACAATGGCTTCAGAATTTATCTCAACAACATGAGAGGTCATTTGAGCCTGACTTTGCTACCTTCTTCTGATCCATGCTTTTAATTTGTTGGAGATGATGGCATTGTGGAGAGAATGGTTGTTTTGAATCCTACCAAACAATGGGTGCAGACCAAGGAACGGTGGGATGCTAAGCTCAAAGGCATTGTCATCGATGACCTTGGTGATGGTGTATGGCCTATATCAGAGCGGGCGAAGCTTGCGGTGGGGTCTAGAAAGCCACTCCTTCTGCAGCTGTAGCCAAAAATTGTCGACCACCTAGAACTTGTGCGACACTCGATGTTGATCATGGCATTTCTTGTACTTAGCAGTGGCTCTGTCCAATATATCATGGACCTGTTAGCGGATGTGTTGAATGTGCTTAATGAAGTTGTTAGCCCTTTCAGCTTTAGACTAAAAATGAGTCGAATCTACTTGAGTGACTACAAATAGTATGGCCACATCAATGGGGCATAATGGATGAAATCCCAACCTTACTTGAAAGGGGTTGTGGCCCGTTGAGCTGTGGAGAGCTCTATTGTAGCTGTGTTGGACATAGGGGAGACTTTCATCCCACGTGCATGGATGCTTCGAGTTGTACATGCGTAGAATGTGTACGATCATCCTGTTGACAACCTTTTCTTGGCCATCAGTTTGGGGATGGAAAATCATGGACTTAGTAAGTGATTGGAATCTGGATTAGGGACAAGAATTAGCTCAAAATTCAAAGTGCTCAGAATTGCTCAAAAGCTGAACGACTACGTCTGTCTCAGCAAAATGATCCCAACACAACTTGTTTTGTTTAAAACAGAGTTCGTATGAGAAAGTTAGAGCCCACTGACCGTTTCACCAAATAGGCAAAACTTTTGGTACAAGCTGATTGGGCTACCATACAACCCAGTCAGCAAGGAGAATATTCCTTGGAATATTCTTGTATAGGTGGGCGAATCATATTTTGACAAGTGGTAATGCCGCATTGGGAAATTATGGTCAAGTTGGACCAATGGGAAGGCGACACGTGGCGATCCGGAGGCCGCCACGTGCTCCTACGATGGTGTATTAAAAATTTATGGAGGTGCCTGGGTTCGACCCTGCGACCTCCCCTCCACACTACCTGGGCCTTAACCATCTCCTCTAACCATGGTTCTTAACCATATATGGTTTCCACATATTTAACGTTGAATGGTTTTTGGGTTGGCGGTTAGGAGGGCCAGCACTTCATGTGAATGCACTAAACAGTGGCGGTTATAGTTACTGCAACCTCCAGTGGCTCCAACACTGCAACGATTAGTAAACCATGTGAATGCATCAAACGGGGTTAAGGTTACAGTTAGCATATTAGCGGAAATATAACGTTAACATTTTATGTTGCATGTGACCATGTCTATACATAACTGCCAACACAAACTGTTTTATGTTACCATAACCGCGGCACTAAATGCCACGACATGTGAACACTTCGGTGGCTAATGGTTTTACAAAACTATGCGTATTTTTCATTAATTGCGATTAGTTCTTAATTACATTGTGCTTAGTAGTTAATTAACCACCAGTTTAAGTTGGCAAATTTTTGGCGGACTCCTTTATTTTTGAGCTTGCCTCCAGAATTGGTGGCCTTAATTGGAGTTCTTCCAAATTTGGAGGAGGATTTTTAGGGAAAAATTGTTTGAGCCATAATTGGAGAATTTTTCAACCAAATGAGGATCAGAAAAAGGTGTTCCTAGATGATTTCAACATTTGGAACACAATGGAATAGGTATCAGAGGCAATGGGGCACTTATGTATGTGACATTTCCACGTTGAAGCTTAGGGAAGCCTAGGGCCACCAGGGAGGAGGTCAAGCCCAGAACAACTATAGTCCATTTGCAGAGTTTGGAGAGTCCTATTAGGGGTTTTTGGATGCTATGAGTCCATTGAAGTAGGTTACAGGAGTTGTAGAGAATTGTAAACTGTACCTTTTTCCATTTTGAGCAAATACAAAGGCCCAAGCCATGGAAGCTGGACCAAGGAGTTGTAGCCCAAGAGGGGTGAAATCCTTTATTAAGACACTGGGTTAAGTGTTTTTCTTGATGGTTTGTTGTTCATTTGCTTGTTGTTGTTGAACACTTTACTTTCATGCTAATCTACTCATGATTCTAACATAAAACTTGACATTAAATTTACCTGTTTCCAATCACAAACAACATAAGAGAAGCCTGCACATGAAGCAATATATAAGCATGTGTCTATAAATATGTAATTGAAATTAGCACAAGAAAATGAACATTCAGCTATAGATCAGTAAGCTTTGTATCCGGCATTGACCAGAGACTTGACCAAATTGCACTCAGTAATCTGCTGTCCTGATTTGAGACAATGGACTGTGGGATCCCAAAGTGTACCTACACTTGCTCAAAGAAGAGCTTAGAAGTGGCCTCTGTCATGATACTCTTCTTACAGGCCGCCATGATGGACATCTTAGAGAATATGTCGATGACAAAAAAAAACCCAATCGTCATCATGCTTAGTAGAAGGAAGGCCTAACATGTAATCCATGGAGATAGTTTCCCAAGGCCGAATAGGAGTAGGTAGAGGAGTATACAAGCCTTGCTTCTTGATGGTTAGTTTGGAAATGTCGCAGGCGGTGTAGGATCTAATGTACTTCCCAACATCCTGACGAAGTTTTGGCTAATAAAAATACTTCTGCAATAGCACCACTGTTTTCTCTACTCCGAAATGTTTAGCGACCCGATTGTAGCATGCCTCCCAAATCATCTTGGCACACTCACTTGAAGGAACATAGATGTGTCCTAGGTGGCATAATAATGCATCCTGAAGGTGAAAATTTGGAACTTTATTCCCTTCCAGGAGTGTCTAGTATATGATACCGAATTCTGGATCACTCTTGTAAATATGTAGCCACCCCGATGTCTCATGCTCACAGGAGTTGAGCATAGTGATGAGCGTCATGATTGATGGTTGACTAAGGCAATCAACGACATTATTGGTGATGCCCTTCTTATACTTAATGTTAAAATGGAACTGTTGTAGATGGGTGGACCATTTCTGATGGCATTCGTTCTGCAACTTCCCTTGTGTCTATATGAACTGTAGAGTTCGATGGTTTGTGTGGATGACTGTTTCCTTCCCCAGAATGTAATTCTTCCATTGAAGGCAGGCCTACACAATGGAATACATTTCTTTGTCATAAGTGGGGTACTTTCAAATTGTGTCTGAAAGTGTCTCATTGTAGTAAGCCACTAGATGCCCATGTTGAGTAAGAACCGCACCAATAGCATAGTCAGAGGCATTTATCTCAATCTCAAATGGTTGTTGCAAGTCTGGTAATGTGAGCACTAGTGCAGAACATAGACAATTCTTCAACTCGGAGAACTCTTATTGTTGAGTTTCTGACCAATTTTTTTTTTCTTTCGCTCCACCTTGGTGACTTGAGTTAAAGGCCAAGTGATATGAGAGAACCCCAACACGAACCTATGGTAGAAATTGGCAAGACCCAAAAAGTTGCGGAGCTCTGTTAGAGTGGTTGGGGTTGGCCAATCCCGAATGACTTGTATCTTGGATGGGTCCACATGTACACCCCACTCATTAATGATGTACCCTAGATATTGAACCTGGGTCAGACCAAAGGTGCATTTCTCCAAGTTAGCACACAACTTGTGTTGTCGTAGGGTTTGAAGGACCTGTCGAATATGGTGGAGGTGCTCTTCCCAACTCTAGTTGAAGATTAAGATGTCATCTAAATACACCACCATGAATGCATTGGTGAAGGGTCGCAAGATGTCATCCATCAGTCTCATGAAGGTTTTTGGGGTGTTTGTCAATCCGAACAACATGACCAACCATTCGAAAAGGCCCTCCTTGCATTTGAAGGCAATCTTCCACACATCAGAGGGTTCGATAGACACATGGTGATAACTTGACTTCAAGTCAATCTTGCTGAAATATTTACCCCCTTGAGTTGGTCCATAAGGTCATCAATAAGCGAGATTGGGTAACTATTCCAGATAATGATCTTGTTCAACACCCGATAGTCAATACTGAGCCTCCACATCCCATCCTTTTTCTGTACCAATACAATCGGGCTCCCACAGGGTGATGAGCTTGGCCTGATGTGCCCATTCTGCAATAGTTCCTGAATCTACTTCTTGATCTCATCGTTCTCCAGAACAAAGCGTCGATAGATCAGTCCATTGGGCAGTGGCACTCCCGGGATCATATCGATGGAGTGCTTGACCTGACATTGCAGAGGTACCCCTCTAGGTGAGGTGAAAATATCCCTATACTCCTCCACGACCATGTCCATCTGTTGCTGTTGTGCAGAGGAGCCCTGCCTGGAAGTCGTGGCCACAACCTTCTTCTTGCCTTGGGGGTGAATCATAAGGAAACTAAATTTCCTGGTCTGGGAAATGATCTTACTACATTTCTTTGCAGTGATCAAAGAGATGGAAATAGGTGGGGGCTACCTCCGGGGTCAAAACTGCTCTGGAAGTTCAGGACCCAAAAAACTACTAAAAATAGTAAATGTTGAAATGAACAAGGAAACAAATGAAATTGACTGGGGGGTCTAGGTGGAATAGGTAGATGGCCACCAATATCCACCTGGATCAGTTAATAAGGTGTAAAATATCATCAAACAATGATAAATATTATACCACAAAAGGTAGTGTGCAAGCAGTTAATATCGTTGAGTAGGAAATCATGTGACTAAGGTCAACTATAGAAAAGAAATTGTGCAGAGTAGAGTGCATGATGGAGGTGAATGGAAAAAGTGTGTGGAGGAAAGAATGCATGCAACCATGGGGAAGTTTGGATGTGTGTGGAAGGGGAAGGGTTGTGCGGGAGAAGGATTCTGTAATAACCCTCGTGAAAATTCCATGTAATAAAAGATAAAAACAATAACCACGGATGAATGGGACACTTATTCCAAGCTAAATGTTGGGAAAGACATCCTAGGGGGTGTTCATTTGGTTGTTTATGGCTAAGGAAATTGGAAAATGCAATGTCTAAGGCTTTGGAAAGGGAAAATGGCATTTTTGGCACAATTACTTATGAAAATAATGGAAATTAGGAGAAAAAGGAGGTGAAAGGTCACAGGTTGCATGTGAGGAGGAAAATGAAGGAAAATAATGGAAAATGAAGAAAATAGAGGCCTCATTCATAAAAAGGCTCCTGAGGATCAGTGGGTAACATTTTGTCAAGTTAGCTTTGGAGCTCTCTCATTATTCTCTCTCTCTCTCATACTCTTGGACACTTAGAGTTTTCTTGGTGCACTTTGGAATTGGAGCAAGAAAGGAAAATAAAGCAAGAGGAAGCAAAGATCAAGAAGGGAAATGCAGGATCAAGCAACTAAACCAAGCTTCATTGCAGATATCGACTTGCATGTGTATTTTCCTTGCTAGATTTGGCATGCATGGGATTGCATGCGCTTATTTTCTACCATGGCATGGGTTTTTCTATGTGTGACAATATTTTCAACCTAGCCTTGCCATTTCCTGATAGCTTTGATGAGATGGGTTCTCTCATTCGGTTTATGTGGGATGGCCAGATTGGATTTGAAGCTGAGTGGGGTGGATCTACGAATTAACAAAAACATGGTGTAGTGGTCCTTGGACCGGATTGAGGATGCATGAAGCCACTTGCCTAGTAACCCGTGAACGGGACTATGGGTTGCGGTAAAGCTAGATTGTATGCCTCAGTGGGCCTAGGAATCCTTGCAGGTGAATGGTGGGATATACGGTAAATCCAAGAGGTGGATTTTCTCTCCACTGGGCCTAGCGATTCCGGGATGGAATGCACGGTAAATCCTAGAGAGTATGTCTTAGTGTAGGGCCTAGTGATCCTTGGATCGGACTGCGGATGCACAGTAAAACCTGAGAGACTAGGAGGAACTCAAATTCCTCACGGTGTAGGTGGATAACTCCAGTGGAATCCACATTGATTGGTGTTTTTTATGTGTTCTATGAGTCCCACATTCATGCTTGGAATATGGCATGGGGATGATTGGCTGAAGAGAGACTTGGCTCAGCCAATCTATGGTCAAGTAGAATGTGGTAGTCCCATCACCCGTTGGTATTTGTTGGTTTTTTTTTTTTAAACATGAAAGTTAAAGTTATTTTAATAATGAGTATTTGTTATTATATTTTAAATTATTTTTGAAAAACAAATTGTAAGATTTTAAGACAAAATAAAAATTGATCACATGAGTAAGGGCCACATCTATTTTATTTATTTATGATAATTAAAATCCTTAATTATCATAAAGGGTAAATTGAATTCTACAAAGAGGGTAGAGTGAATTTTACTATTTTTTTGGCACGACACTTAATATATATCATGAAATATAAAATTATGTTAAATCTAGTAGAATTAATTAAAATAACAATTTTTTTGCTTGAATAGGAGCAATATCTTCCATTTACTTGGAATGTGCTAGGAGATATGTTATGAGAGATTCATAAAAATCCAACTTAAGATGAGTAGAGTCTCCATTGAAAAAAAATTATATTATATTATCAGTTGTGTTGAATATAACAAAACATTATTATTTATAATAATGGGAAGGGGCTCTATATTAGATAAAGATAGCTCTCATAACTAGGAAAATAACAAAATTGCTTACAATAATTGGCATATGGGAAATGATGTATTAGGAAATACCAATGCTAACACTCCCTTGACCAAAAATTAGGGAGAAAGCATAAGATAAAATTGGGTCTCAATAATGAGGTCTTATTAGGTATCCAAGTACAAAATAGACTCTGTCATGAAAAGTGATGAACATTACGCATTTATGTAACCATGCAGGGGCATTTAGCATTTTGCACCACACATGCTAAAGATTAGCATGTTGTTTTTGTTGTTATGCTTCATGCACTTTTCCCTCTGAAATACCAGGAACATCATCCCAGCATTCAATTTATCTAGCTATGCATACAATTATAACATTAACCAACACATCCGATTAATACCCCAGAAAACATGCCAACAAGATAATAAATTTATGTGAATTTAGCTTGAACAAAAATTGCATAATCACAAAAAGGAAATGTAATAAAAGAAAAAAACAATGGTGTTTCTTTTTCTATGTGCAATTTTCATTCCTATACAAAAATTCTAAAATAAAAGAGTGGTGGCATTGATATGGGTGTAGAATTTAAATTTGGAATACTTTCATTCTTATGAAAGTTAAAGTTAATTTTGTACACGAGGCTATTATTATAAACAAGTATTTGTCATTTTTTTAAATTGTATTTAAAGTTTAAAAAATAAATGTTTATAAAATTTTAAGAAAAAATGAAAAATAAGAAGTTATCAAATGATTAATGCCCACTTCTATATTGTTTATGGTAATGAAAATCATATTAAATCGCCACTAATAATTAATTGTGAAGTGAATTCAAGCTTTCATTAACATGGCACTCAATATATATTGTGAAATGTAAAACTACGTTAACTTTAATAGAATGAGCTAAAATCACAAAAATTCTATGTTGAACAAGAATAATATCTTCCATTTGCTTTGAAATGTGTTAGAAAATAAGTTATGAGAGATGCGCAAAAATCCAAGTTAAGATGTGCGGAGACTCCAATGAACAAAATAATATCTTATTATCTTTATTGGTTGTCTTGAATACAGACAAGAAATCATGATTTATAACAAGAGAAATAGTTGCAAAGTAGCTAGTGCCTACCTTTATAACATGATTTCTAATTTTGTTTTGAAATTGCAAGTCAGTAAACAAAACTATAGCACAATTCGTTAATCATTGGAATTGGGAATTTGAACATGACATAATACAATGAGGCATCTAGAAATTTTTGTATAAAATTCATGCACCTAAAAGCATGGAAATATAAACATAGCATATGGATAAAAAAACATGGAGTATTAAATACAATTAATGATCCAAACTTAAAAAGGAATGCAACAACTTACATATATAATCATAAACACAAAGATGCAACAGAAAAACACTTCATTTCATTAATAGAAAAATATTGAACTATGCTTACAATCAAAATGAAAATAAGATAGCTCGGGTGATGGTAGCTTATCTCTGAGAAGAGATGTGGTGGCTACATTCCTCTGAAATTTGTTACAATGAGGCTCAAAGACCTATTTATTATTGGAAAACATGAGAAAACCCTAAACAACTAAAACCCTAACCCCAGAAGATGTAACACCAAGAGTTTGTGGGCCTCATTGGGGTTAGTTGGGCAACCAACTTCCCGAGGTTGTAACTTGGACATATTATCTCTGTTTGGTGCGTACGATACCTTGTTGGAAAGGTCTCTCTGAATGCTACAGGTTTTGTCAGAGGCCCACTTTCCTATGATTGTGAGCCTGCCACAGACTCCAAAAAAATTTGTGTAGGGGGTCAAAACTACTCCAGAAGTTCAAGACCCGAAAAGCTGCTAAAAATAGTAAATGTTGAAATGAACAAGGAAACAGATGAAATTGACTGGGGGGTCTAGGTGGAATATGTGGGTCACCACCAATATCCACTTGGATCATTCCTCCCCCCTTAGGAAGCAATGGTCCCCATTGCGTGTAGAGCCTCTATGAGGTGAGGAAATTTCTATTGAACCTGCTCCGTGGTGAACCACTTGCCCTAGTGAAGGAGTTGACTTGCTTTGACAACTCGATATAGATGTATCCTCTGTTGGAAAGTGTTCTTGATTTGTGTTTCCATGATCTGATCAGTGGTGGCCTATTCCATGTAGTCTCGGCTGAGCTCTATTGATGTGAGTTGTTCTGAAATGTCACATGTGTCAAACAACGGTGGAAAGTATGGGCAAAGGCGGACTACATTGAACATTTGGTACAGACCAAGGAATGGTGGATGCTGAGCTCGAAGGAATTTTCACCGACGGCCTTGGTGATGGTGTATGGCCATATCAGAGTGGACGAAGCTTATGGTTGGTTCCAACAAGGTGCTCCTTTTGCAAATGTAGCCAAACTTTGTCACCCACATAGAACTTGTGCGACACTTGATGCTAATCATGGCGCTACTTGTACTTAGCATTAGCTCTGCCCAATATATCATGGACCTACTGGCGAATGTGTTGAATGTGCTCAATGAAGTTGTTAGCCTTTTTAGCTTCAGACTAAATGTGAGCCAAATCTACTTGAGTGGCTGCAAATGGTATGACCAAATCAATGGGGAATAATGGCTGAAATCCCAACCCTACTTGAAAGGGGCTATGGCTTGTTGAGCTGTGGAGAGATTTGTTGTAGCTATGCTGGACATAGGGGATACTTTCATCCCACATATGTGGATGCTTCGAGTTGTACATGCGAATAATGTGTACGATCATCCTATTGACAACCTCTGTTTGGCCATCAGTTTGGGGATGAAAAGTCGTGGACTTAGTAAGTTTTGTATCTAGCATCGACTAGAGACTTGACCAAAATGCACTCAGGAATATGCTCTCCCGATCTGAGACAATGGACTGTGGGATCCCAAAGTGTACTCACACTCGCTAAAACAAGAGTTTAGCAGTGGCCTTTGCTGTGATACTCTTATTGTAGGCCGCCATGGTGGCCATCTTAGAGAATTTGTCGACGACCACAAAAACACAATCATTTCTATGCTTAGTAGAAGGAAGGCCTGACATGTAATCCATTAAGACAAATTCCCAAGACCAGCTAGGAGAAGGTAGAGGAGTATACAGGCCTTGCTTCTTGATGGTTGGTTTGGCAATAGTGTAAGTGGTGTCGGATAAATGTACTTCCCAACATCCTAATGAATTTTTGGCCAATAAAAATACTTTTGCAATATCACCACTAATTTCTCCACTCTGAAATGTCCAGCGACCTACCTGTAGTATGACTCCCAAATCATCTTGGCACACTCACTTGAAGGAACAAAGATGTGTCCCAAGTGGCATAACAGTGCATCCTTAAGGTGAAAATTTGGAACTTGCTTCCCTTCCAGGAGTGTCTGGTATATGTTGTTTAATTCTGGATCGCTCTTGTAAAGATGCGGCCACCCTGATGTCTCATGCCCATAGGAGTCGAGCACAGTGATCAGCGCCATGACCGGTGGTCGGTTGAGGCAATAAGCGACATTATTGGTGCTTCCCTTCTTATACGTAATGTTCAAATGGAACTGTTGCAGATAGGTGGACCATTCTGATGACGATCGTTCTGCAACTTCCATTGTGTCTATATGAACTGTAGAGGTCGATGGTTTGTGTGGATAATTGCTTCCTTCCCCAAAATGTAATGTTTCCATTGAAGGAAGACCTACACAATGGAATACATTTCTTTGTCGTAAGTGGGGTACTTTCGGACCGTGTCTGAAAGTGTCTCACTGTAGTATGCCATTGGATGCCCATGCTGAGTAAGAACCACATGAATAGCATAGCTAGAGGCATCTGTCTCAATCTCAAATGGTTGTTGTAAGTATGGTAATGTGAGCACTAGTGCAGAATAAAGATGATTCTCAACTCGAAGAAAGCTTGTTTTTGGGTTTCTGACCAAAAAAATTTTGCTTTCGCTCTGCCCTTGGTGACTTGACTTAAAGGCCAAGTGATATGAGAGAACCCCAACATGAACCTACAGTAGAAATTGGCAAGACCCAAAACGTTGCGGGTCTCTGTTAGAGTGGTTGGGGCTGGCTAATCCCGAATGACTAGTATCTTGGATGGGTCCACATGTACACCTTGCTCATCAATGATGTACCCTAGATATTAAACCTGGGTTAGACCAAAGGTGGATTTCTCCAAGTTAGCACACAACTTGTGTTGTCGCAGGGTTTGAAGGACCTGTCGAATATGGTGGAGGTGTTCTTCCCAACTCTGGATGAATATCAAGATGTCATCTAAATACACCACCATGAATGAATTGGTGATGGTCGCAAGATGTCATCCATTATTCTCATGAAGGTTGCTGGGGCGTTTGTCAAATCTAATGGCATGACCGACCATTCAAAAATTCCCTCTTTGGATTTGAAGGTAATCTTCCGCACATCAGAGGGTTCGATAAACACATGGTGATAACCTGACTTCAAGTCAATCTTGCTGAAATATTTGGCCCCCTTGAGCTGGTCCATAAGGTCATAAATACTCAGGATTGGGCACCTATTCTGGATAGTGATCTTGCTCAGCGTATGATAGTCAATACAAAGCTTGCACATTGCATCCTTCTTTTGTACCAATACAATTAGACTCCCACAAGGTGATGAGCTTGGCTTGATGTGCCCTTTCTACAATAGTTCCTGAATCTGCCTCTTGATCTCATCATTCTCTAGAACAAAGTGTCGATAGATCAGACCATTGGGCGGCGGCACACTTGGGGCCAGATTGATGGAGTGCTTGAGATGACATTGGAGAGGTACCCTTCTAGGTGTGGCGAAAATATACCTATACTCCTCCATGACCTTGTCCATCTGTTGCTGCTGTGTAAAGGAGCCCTGCCTGGAAGCCATGATCACAACCTTCTCCTTGCCCTAGGGGCAATCACAAGGAAACTAAATTTCCTGGTCTGGGAAATTATCTCACTACATTTCTTTGTAGTGATCAAGGAGATGGCGGTAAAGGAGATGGTGGTAGGCGGGGACTACCTCCGGGGTCAAAACTGCTCCGGAATTTCAGGACCTGAATAACTGCTAAAAATAGTAAAGGATGAAATGAACAAAGAAACAAATGAAACTGACTGGGGGGTCTAGGTAGAATAAGTGGGTGACCACCAATATCCACATGGATCAATTAATGAGGTGTAAAATATCATCAAACAATGATAAATATTATACCATGAAAGGTAGTTTGCAAGCAGTTAATATCGTTGAGTAGGAAATCATGTGAGTAAGGACAACTAGAGAAAAGAAATTTTACAGAGTAGAGTACATGATGGAGGTGTACAGAACAGGTGCATGGAGGAAAGAATGCATGCAACCATGGGGAAGTTTGGATGTGTGCAGAAGGGGAAGGGTTGTGTGGGAGAAGGATTTTGTAATAACTTTGGTGAAAATTCCATGTAATAAAAGATAAAAACAATTACCACAAATGAATGGGACACTTATTCCAGGTTGAATGTTGGGAAAGACATCCTAAGTGGTGTTCATTTGGTTGTTGATGGCTAAGGAAATTTTAAAATTCAATGGCTAAGGCTTTGGAAAGGCAAAATGGCATTTTTGGCACAATTATTTATGAAAATAATGGAAATTAGGAGAAAACAGAGGTGAAAGGTCACAGGTCGCATGTGAGGAGGAAAATGAAGAAAAATAATGGAAAATGAAGTAAATAGAGGCCTCATTCATAAAATAGCTTATGAGGATCAGTGGGTAACCTTTTTTCACTTTATCTTTGGAGCTCTCTCATTATTCTCTCTCTAAGACTCTTGGACACTTAGAGTTTTCTTGGCGCACTTTGGCATTGGAGCAAGAAAGGCAAAGAATGCAAGAGGAGGCAAAGATCAAGCAGGGAAAGGCAGGATCACGTAGCTACAACATGCTTCATTGCAGGTATCAATTTGCATGTGTATTTTCCTCGCTAGATTTGGCATGCATGGTATTGCATGTGTTTCTTTTTTACCATGGCATGGGGTTTTCTAGGTTTGATAGTATTTTCAGCCTAGTGGGATGACCGAATTGGATTCGAAGCTGATAGGGGTGGATCTCTAAATTGACAAAAGCATGGTGTAGTGGTCCCTAAACCAAATTGAGGATGCACGAAGCCACTGGCCTAGTAACCCCCAACGAGATTGTTAGTTGTGGTAAAGCTAGATTGTGTGCCTATATATATAAATATATAAATATATATATATATATATATATATATATGGATTTTGATGGTTCATATGTTTATTGTATTTATGTTCCTATTATGTTGGTTATATGTACCTTTTATGACAACAGTTATGTATGGCTCTCAACATGTTTTTACTTGTATATGAATGGATAATGTGTCTATGGCCTAATAGATGAATATGCATCAAATTACATGAGGAAACAATGGTTCATAGTGATTCTCAGATAAGTATGGGATCCCTACACTCAATTCTATTGTTTACACCTGTAGGTTACATGTTGACAATATGTTTGATGAAATGCCTGTCATGGCTAGTAGGGGTCTGGTTAAGGTCTTGTTGAGTTTATTGCTTTTGCTTCATTGTTTCCCTGTACTTTTCTTGATTTCAAGCTATCATTCCATTCTGGGCAGTGGCCTGGGCTTTGGGCATGAAAAAGTGCACTAAATCCCAGGGTCGCTGGCACAAAACTAGAAAGTTTGGTCCACAGTCACTGGCATTCAGGCCTATGAGAGCGAATTCAGGTCTCTGGTCACTTCCTTTCCCATGGCATCAGAGTGACTATGACCTTAGAGGTCTAGAATAATAGTGGGACCCAGGAACAGGCTATCTGAGTGGCTAACTTATCTCCTAAGGGTTTTGTTGACGATGTTGGATGACCATGTGTGATGTTTCGTCATCTATTCCACTTCATTAAAGTCACCCAGGTGGTCAAATCTGATCATATTAGCCTCTCGTCTCATGTTTACCCAATTTGGCATGGTTACTTGGGTGGATGTGGGAGGAGGGTGTTATAGAGTGGTATCAGAGCATGGTTCAACTCTCAGACTAGATGGGTTGAATGTGTTGGTCATGCATGCATGTCAGTTACATGTGTTCCTCTTACACTTATATACTTGTTGCATTTGCTTGATGATGGATTAGGGTTGTAGTATGGTTATCATGGAGAATTTGATGTTGATTTAATGAAGAGTATTTGACATGAGTATGTGACTGACTGTATATGGTTATTTGTTGCTTACATGTTGATTTTATGTTGCCTACTTACATCCTTATATGTTAGGTTACATTTTGAATATTTTGATTACATGCATCAATCTTGCAGGTTGATTGCAAGAACTGATTGATTATGTTCGACTACATGCGTTTATGCGTATTTGTAGTTGGTTAGGCATTGCTTATGCATATTTTTGGTTGCATATAGCAATGTGTATAATGGAGTAATGGTTCTTGTCATGCATGAGGCCACATCATGCATTGTTGATATGGCCTGGCATTGATGACTGGATCCTAACTAGAGCGATGATTATGTGTTGATACAATTACTTGCAAATGTCTATATGCTATTATGATTATGTTATACATGTATCTTGTTGATTTGGTGATATTGCAGATAATGTATCCTCCCCAAGCTATACTAAGGTACATTGGTTTATTGTGATTTGATTTATATGACATATTATGCATTGCAGGAAGAAAGACATCAAATGGCAAGCAAGGTGGTAGATTACATAGAATCTCCCTATGCATCAGATGAGCAGTGTGGTGTGGGGCATACTTTTGATTTGGCCGATACATTGAGAAAATTGAAGGAAGAGATAAGGAGTTGTAAGGCAGATAATGATCAGATCATACAGGCACAAGAGAAGAAAGCATAGGTTAATCCTATACTTCTTCAAAGTTTGTCAGAACTGCAGTAGCAAGGGTCACTTCGGATCAACCATGCACATGAGGATGGGACTAATGGAGCATATGGCAGTAGATCTCTTGGTAGACATAGGTCAGATAGATCTGACAGAGTGAGAGATGGTAGGTTGTTGGACACTCCGGAAAGGAGGGGCGATGAGTATAGGTATTATTCTAGTTACGGTTCTGATAGAAATCATGATCGTCACCGCTATCATCCTTATAGGAGGAATGATAGGGGATACTTACCAGATGAATTCAAGAAAGTGAAGCCACCTAATTTTGATGGAGATATGAAGAAGTTGGAAAATGTAGAGGCTTGGATACTTGGGATGAACAAATTATTTGAGTTGCATGAGTACACAGATAACATGAAGTCCAGAATAGCTATATTCAACTTGAAAGGTAAAGCATACATCAAGTGGGAAGATGTTAAGCGGGTTAGAGACATTAGGACAGATCACTGGAGTTGGTGGGAGTTCAAGAGGCTTTTTAGGAAGAAGTACTTGTCAGAAAGGTACTACAACAATAAGGCTAAGAATTCTATGAGCTAAAGATGGGATCAATGACAGGCGAAGGGTATAGGACCAAGTTTCTAGAGCTATTGAGGTATGTACCATATCTTGCTGATGAGAAGGCTAAAGTTCAGAGATTTGTTAGTGGTTTTCCATTAGAATTTATAGATTAGATTGAGTATGATGAGCCTCAGTCACTTGAGGAATTTATTGGGAAACTAAATTATTTCTATGAGAAATCAAAGTGTAAGAATGAATCTCAGTATGGATGGAAGGGAAAATACAATGGTAGAGGCAAATGGTAGCCTAAGAGGACAAGGCCTTGTTTTGGAGAATTTAGCATCTACGGATAAATACTAATTCCCTAGACAAGTAGTTGTGCCTAGAACAACAATTTAAAGTGTTTTAGACTTTTCCTATAAGCAATAGATAAGATGAGAAGATAGAAGGCCTACCTGTAGTTCCGCTTTCCTCTCGTCTCCCTTGTATCGATTTTGTCACTCCTTCCCATACTTAATCCACTTGAGAAGTACCCTGTAAACACAACAGAAGACGAAAACTGATCAAAGCATACAATCCATTGAATATAAATGAAAGGAATCATAAGCAATTCATACATATAAGCATTATGAAAGAACACAACATATGGAAAAAGGTTCAAACACTTTATTAGATGAAAGAAGGAATTACAACCATCAGTGTCTGATTCAAAGTCATTCCTTCAGCTTGGATCCCATCCACATCACATCAAAAGAAATACTAGCTTGTGGCATCACAACATTTGCTCCAAAATCAAGTATCGTAACAGCATTATCTCCTTACAATTCAACATCATCCAACTTCTGATTACTTAGACGAGTGGTCAATTTATAGGAAGATGAAGGAGGTTTTGTCATTAATGGTGACATTGAATGGCCTTCCATACTTAAAATTAGTTCCATGGAGGAAGGCATGAGAGGATAGGATGCTCCTTAACTCATTCCTCATCCATTTTTGAGCTCATAGGAGTTGATAAGACAGGGAAACTTCTAGATGACTCCAAAAGATAAGAATATTCCCCAAACCCTATGTGAATTTTTCTCATTCTCGCCCAGTGCAAGTGAAAGGAAGCCTAAGTTCTCTGCAGAGTACCCTGGCAGTGGACTTAACTGTTCTGCAGTGCACCTTCACAAGGGCTTACCTGCGCTGGTCCCTCTAGAGGCAATTTCTGGATGTCTTTAAGTCATGAAACTGTCTGGGAAGGAGGTATTCAAAGGGGTGACTTGTTTAGGGAATGAAACAATTGAATTTAGGGTTTGATGAGCCCTAAAACACTGATCTGAATGTTGGGATTTGATGTACCCAAATTGATCTGTAACAGTTGCCCCCTAAAGCATGAAGTCGAAAAAATGCCAATGTTGAATGAAATGCTTTACGATGTGATGAGGAGGTATCGAAGTGGAAGGTGACTTGCATCAATTACAATACATATATCATGATATTTTATTTTACATGAATTTATGAGGGAAGGCATACCCATGCTCAGCTTATAAACTTTCATTACATGTACATAAACAATCATCTATAGATATAGACCCATGATCGGAATGACTATCAATGTAAAGCCATTGTACATATGATTTAGTACTCCTGATATCGCAACCTAGATGGATGAAACTACATCCGGGGTCTTCAATCTCGTTCAACCGTTCAGTCAAGTATGAGTCTAACCATGTGAATATGTGTTCTAAAGTCAAACATGGGAATACACCATCTGATTACCAGCCAATGATGTAAGTTGTTAACAGATGCGAGAGAAATCACCGATAATGATAATGATCCTCAAGGTACTGTAGTACACTCTGCATGGTGTGAATGGATGATTTGATGTCGAACACCATATAAAGTCTTTTGGTCAAAGGCCATTGATGTATTCCTATCGTCGAAAGCGAGAAACTTGCCATTGATGCACGCAAGCCTCAAGGTACTGAATGGGTTTTTCTAAGTCAACTTCTTGGATAATTAATTGATGTCAACAAGAAGCGACTCGTCGCAGGAGGGCCTTGATGTATCCCACATCAATGACACGAAACGAGTGTATTGATTTTAGATATGGAATTTGATTGACGACACAAGGTTCAGGAATGGTGGTCATGAAAATGAAGGTTTATTGTATTGCAAAAGATGGATTTTGATTGGATGACTTCTCTTGAACATGTCGGCGAAACTAAAGTGAATTGGTAGCATTGACCCAAAAAAAAGTGATGGATGGTATGATAGACCAATGATATGATGACCATCAAGCTAATAACCCAACCCAGATAGTCACGGTGATGGAGTGAAAGTGTCATGTTCAAGAGCGACCTACTACCATAAAGTTGTTTTCCCCTTTTTCCATTTTCCCTAGTCATTGCTAACCAGTACCTCTTTTTTTTTATCAAGCTTGAGGAGGATAACATATGCTTGTTGTAGAATTTCACCCTTTGGGTGAGTCCATTGCTATTTAATGTTTTAACAAGTCTAGCAAAGGTGAAAATCGGTCTTGTCTAGATGGAAAAGTTTGTCGCTATTTGATGTTTTTAACAAGTTTAATGACAAAGATAACTCGGTCCTTTTCATGTTTAGAGAGTTTGAAAAGGTACAAAAAGAAAACTCCACAAGTTCTTTTTTGTAAATTAATCTCTCAAGTTTGAAAAATCGTAAAATAATACAAGAGAGATATCTTTTCCAATTCGTTAACTAGCTGGAAAGGACAACCGCTTAGTAATCTTTTCATTTTTAGAGAGCTTGAAAAGAGCTTAAAGAGGACTCCAAGGGGGTTCCTTTTTCATTTTTAACAGAGCTCGAAAAAGAGATAAAAGTGTGCTCTGTGGTCAAAAGTTCAACTTACAATCGAGCACATTGAATTCTGCAAATCAGTTGTAAAACCTGCTCAAAACATCACCAAATGGATTAAAAATATCTATTTCATAGGCAAAAATAGGAAAATACTAATGTTTAGTCGATTAATTAACATGAAATAAACATAAAACAAGTTTTTACCATAACATTTTTACCATTTGGAACTTACCATCCAGTTTTGTGCTCTGAGCTTAGTTTTTACCTCAAACTTCACCAGTTGATTGCGAAAGATTCTGTGGACCATTTCTCGAGTCGTCCAAACTAGGTAGGAACTAAACCTCTCTACTTTCTTTTCAATTCATTCTTTTGTCATTTCATGCAAATTTTAGGGTTTTTTGGGACCCCTGGGTTTTCATTTTTCTCCCTGGGATCGGTGCGGGCTTTCACATAAAAAACTATGCTGAAGAGCACCCAGATAGAAGGCTAGATGCTCTGCAGCACACTATCTCTGTGCCTGGGCTGCGCTGGGCGAGTTTCGCAACTTTGTTTTAGCTGTTAGCTCCAAAATTTGTCTTGTTTTTTGCATGGAAAGTGTTAGCTACCTATACCAATAGGTTTCATATTTCATGATTGGCAAAGAAAGTTCCAAATATGCTCTGCTTTGGTGATGCAAAGATCCCATATTTCCAAAAGAAGACAATGTGTGCACATAAGCTTGATGTTGATTAAATTTTGATGGGTGGTCCAACAGCCTAATCTGGATCATGCCATGTTTCAATTTTTGTTGTAGAATAGAGAAAGAAGTCTGTCCAAACTGTTTAATCTTGGCAGACCAGTATCTTAGGTAGAGAACTATGGTTCCCAACTGCTTAATCTGGGACCTTGGAAGCAATAAGGGTAGCCTTAGATAGAAAATCAAAAGCAAAAGCCAAGAGAAAAGAAAAGGCAAATAAGGGTCTGCAAGTCTAAGTGCACCCTCTAAGAAGAAACAAAAAATGCTAGGCAAGTAGATGGGTAGGCAGATGGGGTTGCAGAAATGTCATTTCTTTCAAATGAATCTTGCTGGTCTAACACAAAGCAAACATCAGTGCATAGAGAAGTTCCTCTTCTCCATCAGGTTGCAGCAAAGCAAAGGAGCATGACTAACTTCCTTTTCCCCCCTTTCACATTCATTACTAACATCCCTTCATCAGTTATGTTCATGAAAGAATTTAAGGTTTTATGTTGGTTCTTATTCCTTTAAAAGCCACATTTCTTGTCTAAAATTCTTTTCATTTTGATCTACTCCCTAAGCTAAGTTGTTTTCATATAAACTTAGTGATTTCATCCCTCATTCACTTCTTCCATTCATATTAACCCCTAACTTCTTATTATCTAAATCCCCTATGTTACCCTTTCCCTATTATTATAAACACTATGGTGTATAAACCCCAAGCATTCTATAAATATCCCTTCCCCTTGGCATTATAGCCATATGTTCACAGTCAGGGATTGAATTGACATCTGGTCAGTTTAAAAACCCAAACCCTACCCCTCTTCCCCCTTCAGAAGCTATCTAAACCATTAACCCCTTCATTTGCTAAAGAACCTTGTAAAAAATCCCATTTTCACCCCTAACCCGCATTATTTGCAAAAATGCACCAAAAACCCACTTTTCCCATTTTACCCAAAGTATTGGCGCGATGCGCGTTTTGATAAAAATACATTGAAAACCATATGAATTTGCCGAAGTCCTAAGTCCCCGCCGGGCACACTTTTCAAAGAAAATATTAAAATATTCTCTGCCCGCTGCCGTATGGTCCTGGCATCTCAACGATCCGTCAACCGTCGGATCTGGCCTTTTTCATCCGACGGCTCTCATGCATATCGGAGCGGCCCCGACGTCCGTAGGTTAGCTTCCGATATTTGTCAGAGGGTGACGTCAGGCCTCTGCCACGCGTCACCCCCAAATCGTATCGGAGCGCCCTCTGACAATCCCGCTTCCGTATATAAGGCGGTGCGATATCAAACCGCTTACCGTCTCCGGTTTCCATTAACCCGCCTTGCCAACGTCACTACCACGTCATTACCGCGTCACTGCTACATCACCGCCGCGTCAGCGCCCTCGTCCGCCACTGCTCTGACCTGCCCGCCACCTCACCATCCCCGTGGACCACTCTTAAGCCACCACGTCACTCGATGACGTCATGCTGACGTCATCCGACCCTGACCCCACCTGATGACGTCATGCTGACGTCATCCAAAAAAGGCGCCAATGTTCCAAAAAATCCATATTTTGGCCAAAAAACCGTGTTTTTCGTTACTTTTGCAAAAGAGACTGTTACTTCCCCTGCATGCATTTTACGTCCAAACTGTCGCCAACCTACAGAAATCGACCCGAGGACCGTTGGCACGCCAAATCCACCTACATTTGCAAACTTTGCCAAGCAATTCACCAGGTATTTATCAAATTTGCCTCCCCTGCGCTCGGTTGTGTCCATAATTGTCTGAAACGAAGTTAAAAGAGTGGGCAAGCTTATAATTTACCGGCAAATCCCCTGTGGCCAGCCTCCATTTTCAACTGTTGAGCCGAAATTTACCTGCAGAGCCGTGTTCATCCAAATTTTCACCAAACCTGCAGTCTGTCCGTGCATTCGTGGATTTAGACCCCGAAACTATAATAATTCACCGTGGAGACACTTGAATCAGTCCTGATATTGGTTTTATAGTCCTCTGTGCAGTATTTCAATTGCTGCTGCTACAATTTACCCTCTGTTCCTTGCAATTCACCTCTCTATTGCAAAAATACCCCTTTGGTATTGTTCTGTTCATTAACACCAGTTCACATACAAACAGAGCCCTAAAGTAACCATGGATGCACCAGTAGCTCCTGTAGCCTTGAACATTGCCCCATTAAATGCCCCTCAGAGAGAATTGGAATGGCAACCATTAGCAGACCTGGATTATCAGATATCAGAAGAAATGCTAATGCACAGCAAGTACCACATCCACTTGCTAAATGAATTGAAGATTAAACATGAGTGTGGAATAGATGTATTGGGCATTTGGGATTCTTTCCTCCCTATCTTCAAGCTCCCTCAGGTCAACCAGTTCCCTGACCTAATCCACCTATGTGCTGAATGCTATGATCCCACTCAGAGGGCTGTGCTTGACCCTTCAGGCTCAGTTGTTTTCTATGTCACCCCTGAACCTATCAGAGAGATGCTACACTTCAAAACTGAGAAGAAATTAGTTCCTTTATCACTGATTGATCTGATACAGCAAGGAGCTAAATTGACAGATGCTCAGGTCACCAAACTAAATCAATTATACATTGACTCTGACACCGTGAAGTACCCTCCCATTTCTCATGTTTACCTCAACCAATTGGGCAGGGACCTTGCAGACATGATCAGTCCCATTCTGGGCTATAATTCAATTGAGTTTGTTGATGAGACTGTGCTGGTGATGATGCTCATGTTTTCCCCTAGCAAGTCTCCAATCTACTACGACTATGCCACCTACATATCTGACAAAATACATGAGCAACTAATGAACTTGGCAAGAGAAAGGGTGTTCAGATACACCTCTTACATCTACCACTTGATTTTGTATTATCAACATGAGAAATTTCACTTTGCCATGAAGAGAGTGGATGCACAAGGAAATCCGAGGTCAGTGGTTTATTGGTCCTCTGTCTTCCACTGCAGATCTTGTTCTCCATATACTTATTGTGAGTTTATAGACCTCTTCATCCACCCAACCATGTCTTTTCTTATGAGCTCTCCTCCTCCAAGGATAACTGATGAGATGCAGAGAGTCCTTCAGTTATCTAAGGTATACAGCATTGGGGATTGGTACTATTACCAAAACCACACAGTTATTAGGATATATGGGTGTGAGTTGCCCCCATACAGATTGCCCAAATATGTGCCCATGAGATTGTTTGCCCTTGAATACTTCAGGCAGTTTAGGAATGCTGATGTGCTACATTTTTCAGGCAAAGGCAAGAAAGCACAGCTCAAAGTAAGAAACCAATTAGGCCACTTCATTTACAACAAAAGGGAGGAAGGTTGGCAAGAAGCAGACAGAATGCTAGAATCCCTTGGCCTACAGATCAGTTTCCTTTGGAAACCATATGACCCCAATCACTTCATAACTTTAAGAAGGGTCAAATATAGGCTGTCCGGTTATGACCACGTAAGGTTGCCTCAAATAGAAAAATATGCAAATCAAATAAAGTGGAGAAGAGGAACCTTAGAGGAGGCTGCCACACAAGAAAAATTAAATCAAAGAGCAGTTAAAAATCTCCAAAAGATGGCTGACTTGGAGCTTTGTTCACAGGTATTTGCTCTTCCAAGCATTCAAGTGGGAGCAGCTGCCTCATCCTCCACAGCACATCAGCAAGCAGCCAAAGCTACTGATCAAACTGCTAGCAAGGGCAAAGAGAAAGAGATGGAGCCAGAGCAGCCACCTCATCAAGAGGCACAGCAGCAGGAAATGCAGCAACAGCAACAGGTACAACAGCAACAAGAGGGGCAGCAAGAAAAAGAGAAATCAGGGCAGCAAGAAAATATATCACAGGCCCCAATTTCCACTGAGCAGCAGCCACAACAAATTGTGCCTCCTAGGCAGGAGACAACAGTGGAGGCCTCAGTCCTCCAAACCCCACAGAAAGAAGACATAAGTAGAAAGAGGGACAGAGAGACTCCCCTCACAACATCAACAACTCAAGGGGAGAAAAGACACAGGATGAATCCCCTCTCTGAGGAGGAAATGCCTATAGGGAAATCTTTGGGCATGGGCCCACCAAGTATGGAAGCCTCAGCAAGTTCCTTCCAGCAGGAACAAGAGAGGATGATCGGAGGAGAAGTCAGCTCCTCCAGCCAGCAAAGGGAAGCTGAAGCAGGCATCAAACAACAATTCATTGATATCAAAAGGAGGAATGAGCCGCTCAAGATACAGATGTATAATCATTTGTTGAAAATGGCTCCCACTAACCAGCAAAGACTAATGTCTGCATATGATGTCCATGAAGGCAAAATGATCATGAGCCACTTCATGCCAACCGCGTTGCAACCACAGTCCCCTGCAGACTACTTGAGGACCAATCTTGAGGTCCTTGCCAAGGACATCCACCCGATGGATCAAATTGAACTACATAAGCAAACGGGTGAGATGGTGTATGCCTCCTTGGCAGATAAGACATTGGTGAACTACAGGCTAGAAAATAGCCTAAACAACACAACTGCCCAACTTGAGTTGGAGAGAGCATCCTCTCAAGCAAAGGACAACAGGATCAAAGCCTTAGAAGAAATAATCATAGAAATTGGGCATGATCCCAAGGACATCAAGGCCATACAAGCATTATTGAAATTAAGAGATGCAGATATGGCAGCGTTGAGGAAGATGATAAAAATCCCATCAACTCTTCATCCTCAAACAGAAGAGGTTTCCCAACTGAGACATGACCAAGATGCATTAGCTATGCTGGTCGCATTATACAAACAGCTGATCCTGACACAAGAGAAATTGGGAGAATCAGAGGCTGCACAGGCTGCACTGCAGGCAACATTACAACAAAAAGAAGGAGGACAAACATCTCAGCCTCCTCCAGAGATAATCAACCTGGAGGAACCTCCTAAGACTACTGCACCATCTACATCAACGCCAGCACCAACAATTGAGCAGGCTCCAAGCCTGGATACGCAGAAGCTAAGGAGTGAAATCCAAGCCCTGGAAGCCCAAATGACAGAACTAAATGAGGCCAAGGAGAATTTAGCCAAGTTGAATGAAAAATATGATAAATCCAAGCAGACTGTAGCTGAGAAAGGAAGAGAGATAAAGGCTCTCAAAGAAAGGATAAAGGAGCTGGAGAAGGAGCTCACACTTGACAAAGTGATAGCTGAGCTCAAAACAGTTTTGTGGGCCAACATTGGCCAATCTATCACTGATCAATGGCAATACATTGAGACCCGTCATGAGCAAATAGAGCTCATAGGGAAAGCACATAGAGAAATCCAGAGAGCAAAGGCATCTCTAGGCAATATGCCTGAGGTTGCCAATAGAATGATTAATGTGCTTAATAACAGAACAAGTGCTCAACTGGCGACAATGGGAATTACAAGCAGAACAGAGACCATCCAGCTGATAAAGAGGGTCCTGACATTAAAAAGCCTGGTACAGACATTGGAAAGAAGAAGCCAGGACATGCAGACAGAGGTTAATAAGTTTATGGACAAATTTGCAGCATTGCAAAACAAAGGTCTTCCTGGCTTACTGAACAACGCAGGGAGGCTACTTTCACATGAGCAGTATGCCAAAAGGGTCAATACATTCGCTACTAATCAGATCACTGAAAGACCCAGTACTTCAGAAGAACCAGGACCAACAACAGGACAAAGTCTCTACAACAGGGTAGAGAACTTATTTTTTATCATGAATGAGATCAAACATTTGTTTGAAGTGCCTCCAAATTTCTATAAATACACAGAGGCAGATGAGACTTTAGAGGCAATTCTGAGACATCAATTGCCCACACAGGAATGGTGGACTAAGACCATACAGATGATATTATAGACAAGAAGCCATTCACTAAGTTTTTCATCAAAAAATATAAGTTATCATGCACAGGAAAATTTTGATAAATCAGCATGTATGGAGGAGAATGGGCTGAGCCAACTCAGCAGAACTATCCGGCCACTAAAGCAGCACTGACAGTCACAGGATGACAGGGCCGAAAAGCTACAGGAGGACAGAGCTACAAAGACACGTCATTCATCATTTATAACAGAACATTCAACCGACTCAGTGGCCTCCAAAGGTCAAAAAAGTCTTCTGACAGGATTGAAGAGCATTTATGTTGTATTCAAAGCTGTAATAACTTCTTATCTGTTGTTCTGTACAAGTTGGTGAACATATTTATTTCTCAGATGAGTCAATGCTTCAGATATTTTTGTATCACCGTTTGTATATATTCCCCCCTCGCATAAGCTTGCAGGGGTTGTTTTCGATTTCTTTTCCAGAGTTCTTAAGCTGTAAATTTTCAGAAAATTAATACAAAGCTTATGGAATTTCCAAAGCTCTGCGTTATCTGAGGCATTGTGGTGTTTTTCTGAATGTTACAGGATTCCTGCGTATTTCATGGTTCAATAAGTTTTCTTAAAACTCTTCGTTATGTGTTTTTGTCATCTTTTCTTAGCTCATTCATGTTCTGTGTTTCACAGTTAATGGCAAGGAAAAAGAATAGTCTAGGATTTAATCACATAATACCCTGAACTCAATCTAAGCTATTATAAATGTTTTTCTTCAGTTATAGTAATAAAGGTGTAATTCTTAATTGCTGCACCTCCACACTATATCTTTCACAGTGATTATTGTTTCAGGAATTGAAGTCTGCTCCTGCACAGAATATCTCTTTCTCACACTCCCAGCTTAGTGGAAAATTCTTAATTGCTTTTCACTGGTTAAACACACTTCACCATCACAATTTCAAGTTTGTTTCATGAAGTATTTAAATGGACCTGTAGTTTCAGCAACTCAATTCAATATTTCAAACAACCTGTAGCCACAGACTCCATAGCCCAATGGATTAGAACTATCTGAAGAGTTTCACCTTAGGTACAGAAAGATATCCCTCAACGAAAACATAAAACCAAAACCCTGAACTCATAACTAGCCTAAAATCTTCACAAAAACAGAGACAAACAGTAAAGAGAGATCCCTCTCTGATTACAGCTTGGCTAGAAGCTGTAATCCAAAGATTGGTTAGTGGTTACCCCGGCCGTATTCCCTTGGGAGTCAAAGGGAACAACCTGGGTGATAACGTAATTGGCGACTCCACTGGGGAAGTTCCTCAGGATTTTCTAATTTCTGTATATTTCTTAAGATATACACAGTAACTCCAAAATCTTGTCTGGCCCTTGTAGACACATAAATATTCCAAAAAACATACTCGAAAACAAGTTCAGAAGCTGGCTCCCAAGAAGAATCTGCGATATACAAGGTCAAATCCTGACCCCAACCCACCAACTGTTTTTGAAAATCCTAATACAATCCCTAAAATCATCAGGAAGCAGCAAGGACAGGAAACTCTTGCTGATTCAAGTCCTGAGACAGCTTATCCAAATCCTGTTCCAACTCCAATCAAGGTTCTATTTCGATCTACCCTTGATTCCCCCAGTTCACCTTCCACATCTAAAAGCCCTCCTTTCACACCTCCATCCACTGCACATAGTCCCTTGACCAACACTCTAGTTTCTACCGTTCCCACTACCCCTGTTGTACCAGTCATTCATGTCATCCCAGTTATCCCTGTCAACCCTATAAATCCTGCAAATATGGCTAATAGATATGCACCCCTGCAGTTGCCTGCTAATGCTGCAGCTCTACCTCATGACTACCAATCCAAGATCTCATATTTTGACTCCACTGGCCCTTTCACAACAATTCAGCATGCCAAGAGGATGCAAGACCATTTTGAGAACTATGAAATAGATGATGATAGTGTGAGAATGAGAATCTTTGTTCAGAGCCTGACAGGGGATGTAAGAACTTGGTTTAGATCACTGGCTGTAAATACCATCACAACTCCTGATGAGCTTTATCAAGCCTTCACTAACAGATGGGAGAAAAAGAAAGATCCCCTGCACATACTTGGTGAATATGATACAATCAAACGAGGTCCTCAAGAGACCATTTTGGAGTATTGTGCAAGATTCAACAACGTATATAACGCAATACCACAGAATTCAAGACCTCCACCTGATTTAGCCTTGTACAAATTTCCTGATGGTTTTGACCCTGATATGGCATATCAATTGAAGGAAAGAGCCCCTGAAACCCTTGAAGATGCCCAAAAGGTTGCTGTAACAGTAGAGGCTAACCTGATTGCCAAAAGAAACAGGGCAAGATTGGAAAAGAGAACCACCTTCAAAGAAGAACCCTCAGCCTTCGATCAAAAACTGGATGCAATACTCACTGGTATGAAGAGATTGGGGGATAGAGTAGAATTAGTTGAGAGAAAGTCATCATGGGAAGCACCACAAAATAACCCTATCAGGAATCCCAATTTTAGGAGAAATCAAAACCCAAACGCTGGCAAGGCCGGTTCTGATCCAGACATAAGACCTCCTTTCCAGGAAAACTATACTGAGGCATCCACTTCGAATGAGCAAACAGATGACACCCACATTAACCTGATGGGCCTGAATGATGAGCAGCAAGTTTTTCTGAGTCAAGAAGATCATAAGGATGATGACATTCAGCAATTCCAAACCAGGTCAGGTGAGTCATTTGACTTTAAACAAGGATATGACACAGTTGTTTATGAAGTTCATAAGCAATACAAGCTAAGAAGCAGAACTATAAATGTGACACAGCCTGACAAGACAAAGGACACTCCACAGCCTAAGAAAGCTATTGTCACAGAACCAAGTGACAAAACTGGTCCAATTACAGATGAGGTAACAGTTGAGGAAATAACTGAAACATCCCCCTCAAAACAGCAACCAGTAGATACAACACCCTTCCAACACAACCCAAGTAATACTCCTCAAGAGATGAGTAAGAAGGACAAGCCTCAAGATCAAGAAAAGAATCAAGAAGAAGACTTAGTAAACAAGGAAAAAGCTATCACCCACAACACCAAGATCCCATCTGAAAGACCCTTTGACTTAGAAGCTGAAATTGGAAAACTGAAAATAGCCATTCCTCTCTCGGAGCTGGCTAAACATGACATCTATAAACAACAAATCAAGAGATCCCTTCAGCTTACTCGTAACAAAGATGATGTCAATATACTGGATGACACCCCTGAACTTCTTTTCGGTCCAGAGGTTGATGGAAGGACAGCAGTCACAGGGATCTTACCTTTCTATGTCAGCCTGCATGTTCATGACAAGGTATTACACAATGCAATGTTTGACTCAGGTGCCTCTCACAACTTGATGCCTAAATCAGTCATGGAAAGATTGAATCTAGATATTACAAGACCATATAAGGACCTATTCTCATTTGACTCCAGCCAAGTTAAGTGTTTAGGCTTAATAAAAGACTTATGCATGTCCCTAGTTCAGTACCCAAATAAAACAATTCTAATGGACGTTGTAGTTGCTGATATCCCACCCAAATATGGGATGATGTTATCAAGATCATGGGGGGCTAAACTCCAAGGTTCCCTACAACTAGACATGTCGTATGCAACCATCTCAGTCTTTGGCCAACCCAAGAGGTTATATAGAGAGTCACTTATGAAATACATGGTCAGCAATGAAGAAAAACCTCAAAACTTTCCCATATATGCTGTCCATTCTGATATAGATTCATATACTCTCTTCAATGATAATTCAGGTCTTATAAATAATGATGAAGCCAAGACACTCAAACAAGATCAGGACATTAATGAACAAGCTGCTGCCCTAGAAATAAAGCTGATCCAATCAAGTGATGAGACTGTCCTAAAGGACAAACTAAATGAAAAACCAGAACTTCAACTCACAATCCTAGATCACAGAGAAGTTATTAAGTCTCCCCTAGAACAAGAGATCCTATGGTTCCTTGAATTTGATGGGTCAGTCAACAAAATAGGGGCAGGAGCAGGAGTTTGGATACATAATGAACTAAACAGTCATGCAGAAGGTCGAGCTTATAGACTAAATTTCAGATGCACTAATAACATGGCAGAATATGAAGCTCTTCTACTAGGCCTCAAACTGGTAAAATCCTTACAGGCCACAAAGGTTTCAATTATGGGAGATTCAGAATTGATTATCCAACAAGTAAAAGGAAATTTTGTCACTAATGACAAAAGGTTGAGATCTTATAGGTCTGCTGCTGCTGAAATACTAAACTCCTTCACCGAATTCCAAATCACCAAGATCTCCAGAGATCATAATCTTCATGCTCATAGTTTGGCCACATTTGCAAGTACCTACAAGCTACCTTTTGAGCCCCACCATTGCTTTACAACTGAGGTAAAACACAGACCTTCTGTCCCAAACAATGTCAAGGACTGGCAAGTATTTGAAGATGATACACAAATAAATAATTTCTTGACCTTACAACAGGAGTTTGCAGGACTAAATATTGACACTGAAGGAGCAAGTCAATCACAAATACTTGAAAGAGAAAGTCAATCACAAATACCTGATCAACAGAACTACAAGCCAATATCACCCAAAACAGCTAACCAAAGGCCACACCCAACAATTTTCAACAAAGACAACATACAAGAAATTCAACAAACTAGTTGTGAAGAAATAGCTGGTGTTGAAGCTGAAGTGATACAATTGAAAGACAATTTTCTTCCAACAGGCCTAACCCCACTAGAGGATATTTTTGATTCAAATGATGTCCCTAGAAAACCAAAAATGCAGCCCGTTAACTTTGCCATTGAAGAATGCAACATTGGAACCATTGAAAATCCCAAGATAATAAAATTGTCTGCATCCCTACCTCCTGATTAGAAGCCCAAATACATTGACCTCTTCAAAGAGTTCCAAGATGTCTTTGCATGGAGTTATGAGGACTTAAAATCCTATGACACCTCTGTTATCCAACATACCATCCCTCTCAAGCCTAATCAAAAGCCATTTAAGCAAAAATTGAGAAGAATAAACCCTATGCTTCTTCTTGCAATTGAGAAGGAGGTACAAAAAATGTTTAAAGCTGGTATCATAGCACCAATCAGGTTTTCTGATTGGATCTCAAATTTGGTGCCCACAAGAAAGAAAACTGGTGAAATAAGACTTTGTGTTGATCTTAGAAACCTAAATCAAGTGTCCCTCAAAGACAACTATCCCTTACCTAAGATGGATCACATTCTCCAAAGAGTGGTAGGGGCCTCAAGGATTTCATTACTTGATGGATTCTCAGGCTTTAATCAGATCCTAGTACACCCTGATGATCAAGACAAAACTACATTCACAACCCCATGGGGAACTTTCAAATATGTAAAAATGCCTTTTGGATTGAAAAATGCAGGGGCTACATTTCAAAGAGCAATGGATATTGCTTTTTCCAAAGAGATTCATGACTTTCTTGTCATTTATTTAGATGACCTCACACCTTTCTCAAAATCAGACCAAGAACATTTGAAGCATTTGAGACAGATCTTCTTAACATGTAGGAAATATGGAATTTCCTTGAATCCAAAGAAGTCTCTATTTGGTTTGGAAGAAGGTAAGCTGTTAGGGCATATCATCTCAAAGGATGGCATAAGAATTGACCCAGACAGGATACAAGCTATCTTACAAATGCCCCACCCAAGAAACATCAAAGAATTGCAAGCCTTCTTAGGGAAGATCAATTTCTTAAGAAGGTTTATCCCAAACTTAGCAGAACTAATCAGATTATTGAACAACATGCTAAAGAAGGATTCAAAAGTGAAGTGGACAGTAGAAGCAAATCAAGCCTTTGAAGGTATAAAATTGGCCCTTACCCAAACCCCAGTCTTAACAAATCCTCAATTTGATAGAGAATTTATCATTTTCTCTTTTGCCTCCCAGCATACTATTGCTGCTGTTTTATTACAGAAAGATGACCAAGGAAATGAGAAACCCATTGCTTTCTTTAGTAGAGCTCTTAGAGATGCACCTATGAAGTATCAGATCATGAAGAAACAAGCTTATGCTTTGGTCAAGGCCATTAAAGACTTCAGGATTTACATCCTCTATTCCCATGTTATAGCTTATGTGCAAAGTCCCATTGTGAAAGACATACTCACTCAAGAAAACTTAGAGGGCAGAAGAGGAAAATGGATTGCCAACATTTTGGAATTTGATATTGAAATAAAACCTACAAAACTAATAAAAGGGCAAGGTTTGGCCAAACTAATGACAGAAGCAAACTTCCAAGCCTTAGACATAAACCAGCTGGACAATGAACCGGAGCTGGCGACTCCAAAGATCAATGTAGCCTTTGAACAATCCCCTTGGTATTCTGATATCTGTTATGTGTTGCAAAACCTGTGTGCTCCACCAGGATTGTCCAGAACTAAGTGTAGGTTCCTAAAAATGAAAGCTTCAAGATTTTGTGTTATGGATGGCAATTTGCTTTGGAAAAACCATGAGGGTATATTGTTAAACTGCCTGATTGAGAATGAGACTAACAATGTCACCAAAGAATTTCATGCAGGTGACTGTGGTGGACATCTGTATTGGAAGTCCACTGTGGATAAAATACTGAGGGCTGGTTACTATTGGCCCACTGTTTTCTCTGATGTCAAGAAATTCACCACCTCATGTCATAAATGTCAAGTGTTTGAGGGAAAGAGAAAGTTACTGCCACTTCCTTTGAGGCCTATTGCAACAGAGAGACCTTTTCAACAATGGGGCTTGGATTTCATTGGGGAAATTCATCCCTCATCTTCAGGCCAACATAGATGGATTCTAACAGCTACAAACTACTTTACTAAATGGATTGAAGCTATTCCATGCAGACAAGCAAATGATTCCACTATCATTCAGTTCCTTGAGACCAATATCCTTGCTAGATTTGGTTGTCCTGATAAGATAATAACAGACAATGCTGCTGCCTTCAGATCTAAGAAGATGGTGAATTTCTGCCACAAATTTCACATTACCTTGGGCCATTCATAAAGAAGGTGTTGGAAGAAAATAAGAAGAATTGGCATAAGAAACTTGTGAATGCCTTATGGGCAGATAGACTAACAACCAAGAGATCAATTGGGGTCAGCCCATATGAGTTAGTTTATGGATTAGAAGCCAAATTTCCTTCATCACTAGGGGTTCCTGTTATGAAACTACTTCAAGAAAGTCAAGCTGAGCCTAATGACATGCAGAGAAGGATCAATCAGATAATATGTTTGCAGCAAACTAGAGACCAAGTTTTCAGCAGAGTTCAAGTTTTACAAGAGAAATTAAAGAAAGCTTTTGATAGAAGGACCAAGGCAGAAGATTTTAACGTTGGTGACAAAGTCCTCAAGTGGGATTCAAGAAGGGAAGATAAGGGAAAACATGGAAAATTTGATTCCCTTTGGAGAGGACCATTTGCTGTTCAAGCAGTACAAGGAAACAATACTTACTTCCTTAAAAGTCTTGATGAAGCTGATTTGGATGAAGGTCCTGTGAATGGCAGGATGTTGAAGCACTATTTTGACTACTATCCATAAGTGCAGCCTCAGATTTCCTTGTACATATTCAGGTGTATATATTACTTTCTGTTAAAATGTAGAAATGCAGTTTCTCAAGTTTTATAAGTTATCAGCAAAAGGCAAATAAGTTCAGAGATTTACCAAGATGGGAAGAGCACAATTTTGGTATTTCAAAGCAGCATACTTCAAGTTTTGGTAAAAGAAGTCAAGGGCCAAGGCATTCTGACCTGCTGTTCTTGGTCTTTCAAATAGAAAAACCATCCCCATGTGGAGCCACTGTTAGCTACCTATACCAATAGGTTTCATATTTCATGATTGGCAAAGAAAGTTCCAAATATGCTCTGCTTTGGTGATGCAAAGATCCCATATTTCCAAAAGAAGACAATGTGTGCACATAAGCTTGATGTTGATTAAATTTTGATGGGTGGTCCAACAGCCTAATCTGGATCATGCCATGTTTCAATTTTTGTTGTAGAATAGAGAAAGAAGTCTGTCCAAACTGTTTAATCTTGGCAGACCAGTAGCTTAGGTAGAGAACTAAGGTTCCCAACTGCTTAATCTGGGACCTTGGAAGCAATAAGGGTAGCCTTAGATAGAAAATCAAAAGAAAAAGCCAAGAGAAAAGAAAAGGAAAATAAGGGTCTGCAAGTCTAAGTGCACCCTCCAAGAAGAAACAAAAAATGCTAGGCAAGTAGATGGGTAGGCAGATGGGGTTGCAGAAATGTCATTTCTTTCAAATGAATCTTGCTGGTCTAACACAAAGCAAACATCAGTGCATAGAGAAGCTCCTCTTCTCCATCATGTTGCAGCAAAGCAAAGGAGCATGACTAACTTCCTTTTCCCCCCTTTCACATTCATTACTAACATCCCTTCATCAGTTGTGTTCATGAAAGAATTTAAGGTTTTATGTTGGTTCTTATTCCTTTAAAAGCCACATTTCTTGTCTAAAATTCTTTTCATTTTGATCTACTCCCTAAGCTAAGTTGTTTTCATATAAACTTAGTGATTTCATCCCTCATTCACTTCTTCCATTCATATTAACCCCTAACTTCTTATTATCTAAATCCCATATGTTACCCTTTCCATATTATTATAAACACTATGGTGTATAAACCCCAAGCATTCTATAAATATCCCTTCCCCTTGGCATTATAGCCATATGTTCACAGTCAGGGATTGAATTGACATCTGGTCAGTTTAAAAACCCAAACCCTACCCCTCTTCCCCCTTCAGAAGCTATCTAAACCATTAACCCCTTCATTTGCTAAAGAACCTTGTAAAAAATCCCATTTTCACCCCTAACCCGCATTATTTGCAAAAATGCACCAAAAACCCACTTTTCCCATTTTACCCAAAGTATTGGCGCGATGCGCGTTTTGATAAAAATACATTGAAAACCATATGAATTTGCCGAAGTCCTAAGTCCCCGCCGGGCACACTTTTCAAAGAAAATATTAAAATATTCTTCGCCCGCTGCCGTATGGTCCTGGCATCTCAACGATCCGTCAACCGTCGGATCTGGCCTTTTTCATCCGACGGCTCTCATGCATATCGGAGCGGCCCCGACGTCCGTAGGTTAGCTTCCGATATTTGTCAGAGGGTGACGTCAGGCCTTTGCCATGCGTCACCCCCAAATCATATTGGAGCGCCCTCTGACAATCCCCCTTCTGTATATAAGGCGGTGCGATATCAAACCGCTTACCGTCTCCAGTTTCCATTAACCCGCCTTGCCAACGTCACTACCACGTCATTACCGCGTCACTGCTACATCACCGCCGCATCAGCGCCCCCGTCCGCCACTGCTCTGACCTGCCCGCCACCTCACCATCCCCGTGGACCACTCTTAAGCTGCCACGTCACTCGATGACGTCATGCTGACGTCATCCGACCCTGACCCCACTTGATGACGTCATGCTGACGTCATCCAAAAAAGGTGCCAATGTTCCAAAAAATCCATATTTTGGCCAAAAAACCGTGTTTTTCGTTACTTTTGCAAAAGAGACTGTTACTTCCCCTGCATGCATTTTACGTCCAAACTGTCGCCAACCTGCAGAAATCGACCCGAGGACCGTTGGCGCGCCAAATCCACCTACATTTGCAAACTTTTCCAAGCAATTCACCAGGTATTTATCAAATTTTCCTCCCCTGCGCTCGGTTGTGTCCATAATTGTCTGAAAACGAAGTTAAAAGAGTGGGAAAGCTTATAATTTACCAACAAATCCCCTGTGGCCAGCCTCCATTTTCAACTGTTGAGCCGAAATTTACCTGCAGAGCCGTGTTCATCCAAATTTTCACCAAACCTGCAGTCTGTCCGTGCATTCGTGGATTTAGACCCCAAAACTATAATAATTCACCATGGAGACACTTGAATCAGTCCTGATATTGGTTTTATAGTCCTCTGTGCAGTATTTCAATTGCTGCTACTACAATTTACCCTCTGTTCCTTGCAATTCACCTCTCTATTGCAAAAATACCCCTGTGGTATTGTTTTGTTCATTAACACCAGTTCACATACAAACAGAGCCCTAAAATAACCATGGATGCACCAGTAGCTCCTGTAGCCTTGAACATTGCCCCATTAAATGCCCCTTAGAGAGAATTGGAATGGCAACCATTAGCAGACCTGGATTATCAGATATCAGAAGAAATGCTAATGCACAACAAGTACCACATCCACTTGCTAAATGAATTGAAGATTAAACATGAGTGTGGAACAGATGTATTGGGCATTTGGGATTCTTTCCTCCCTATCTTCAAGCTCCCTCAGGTCAACCAGTTCCCTGACCTGATCCACCTATGTGCTGAATGCTATGATCCCACTCAGAGGGCTGTGCTTGACCCTTCAAGCTCTGTTGTTTTCTATGTCACCCCTGAAGCTATCAGAGAGATGCTACACTTCAAAACTGAGAAGAAATTAGTTCCTTTATCACTGATTGATCTGATACAGCAAGGAGCTAAATTGACAGATGCTTAGGTCACCAAACTAAATCAATTATACATTGACTCTAACACCGTGAAGTACCCTCCCATTTCTCATGTTTACCTCAACCAATTGGGCAGGGACCTTGCAGACATGATCAATCCCATTCTAGGCTATAATTCAATTGAGTTTGTTGATGAGACTGTGCTGGTGATGATGCTCATGTTTTCCCCTCGCAAGTCTCCAATCTGCTACGACTATACCACCTACATATCTGACAAAATACATGAGAAACTAATGAACTTGGCAAGAGAAACGGTGTTCAGATACACCTCTTACATCTACCACTTGATTTTGTATTATCAACATGAGAAATTTCACTTTGCCATGAAGAGAGTGGATGCACAAGGAAATCCGAGGTCAGTGGTTTATTGGTCCTCTGTCTTCCACTGCAGATCTCATTCTCCATATACTTATTGTGAGTTTATAGACCTCTTCATCCACCCAGCCATGTCTTTGCTTATGAGCTCTCCTCCTCCAAGGCTAACTGATGAGATGCAGAGAGTCCTTCAGTTATCTAAGGTATACAACATTGGGGATTGGTACTATTACCAAAACCACACAGTTATCAGGATATATGGGTGTGAGTTGCCCCCATACAGATTGCCCAAATATGTGCCCATGAGATTGTTTGCCCTTGAATACTTCAGGAAGTTTGGGAATGCTGATGTGCTACATTTTTCAGGCAAAGGCAAGAAAGCACAGCTCAAAGTAAGAAACCAATTAGGCCACTTCATTTACAACAAAAGGGAGGAAGGTTGGCAAGAAGCAGACATAATGCTAGAATCCCTTGGCCTGCAGACCAGTTTCCTTTGGAAACCATATGACCCCAATCACTTCATAACTTTAAGAAGGGTCAAATATAGGCTGTCCGGTTATGACCATGTAAGGTTGCCTCACATAGAAAAATATGCAAATCAAATAAAGTGGAGAAGAGGAACCTTAGAGGAGGCTGCCACACAAGAAGAATTAAATCAAAGAGCAGTTAAAAATCTCCAAAAGATGGCTGACTTGGAGCTTTGTTCACAGGTATTTGCTCTTCCAAGCATTCAAGTGGGAGCAGCTGCCTCATCCTCCACAGCACATCAGCAAGCAGCCAAAGCTACTGATCAAACTGCTAGCAAGGGCAAAGAGAAAGAGATGGAGCCAGAGCAGCCACCTCATGAAGAGGCACAACAGCAGGAAATGCAGCAACAGCAACAGGTACAACAGCAACAAGAGGGGCAGCAAGAAAAAGAGAAATCAGGGCAACAAGAAAATATATCACAGGCCCAAATTTCCACTGAGCAGCAGCCACAACAAATTGTGCCTCCTAGGCAGGAGACAACAGTGGAGGCCTCAGTCCTCCAAACCCCACAGAAAGAAGACATAAGTAGAAAGAGGGACAGAGAGACTCTCCTCACAACATCAACAACTCAAGGGGAGAAAAGACACAGGATGAATCCCCTCTCTGAGGAGGAAATGCCTATAGGGCAATCTTTGGGCATGGGCCCACCAAGTATGGAAGCCTCAACAAGTTCCTTCCAGCAGGAACAAGAGAGGATGATCGGAGGAGAAGTCAGCTCCTCCAGCCAGCAAAGGGAAGCTGAAGCAGGCATCAAACAACAATTCATTGATATCAAGAGGAGGAATGAGCCGCTCAAGATACAGCTGTATAATCATTTGTTGAAAATGGCTCCCACTAACCAGCAAAGACTAATGTCTGCATATGATGTCCATGAAGGCAAAATGATCATGAGCCACTTCATGCCAACCGCGTTGCAACCACAGTCCCCTGCAGACTACTTGAGGACCAATCTTGAGGTCCTTGCCAAGGACATCCACCCGATGGATCAAATTGAACTACATAAGCAAACGGGTGAGATGGTGTATGCCTCCTTGGCAGATAAGACATTGGTGAACTACAGGCTAGAAAATAGCCTAAACAACACAACTGCCCAACTTGAGTTGGAGAGAGCATCCTCTCAAGCAAAGGACAACAGGATCAAAGCCTTAGAAGAAATAATCATAGAAATTGGGCATGATCCCAAGGACATCAAGGCCATACAAGCATTATTGAAATTAAGAGATGCAGATATGGCAGCGTTGAGGAAGATGATCAAAATCCCAGCAACTCTTCATCCTCAAACAGAAGAGGTTGCCCAGCTGAGACATGACCAAGATGCATCAGCTATGCTGGTCGCATTATACAAACAGCTGATCCTGACACAGGAGAAATTGGGAGAATCAGAGGCTGCACAGGCTGCACTGCAGGCAGCATTACAACAAAAAGAAGGAGGACAAACATCTCAGCCTCCTCCAGAGATAATCAACCTGGAGGAACCTCCTAAGACTACTGCACCATCTACATCAACGCCAGCACCAACAACTGAGCAGGCTCCAAGCCTGGATATGCAGAAGCTAAGGAGTGAAATCCAAGCCCTGGAAGCCCAAATGACAGAACTAAATGAGGCCAGGGAGAATTTAGCCAAGTTGAATGAAAAATATGATAAATCCAAGCAGACTGTAGCTGAGAAAGGAAGAGAGATAAAGGCTCTCAAAGAGAGGATAAAGGAGCTGGAGAAGGAGCTCACACTTGACAAAGTGATAGCTGAGCTCAAAACAGTTTTGTGGGCCAACATTGGCCAATCTATCACTAATCAATGGCAATACATTGAGACCATTCATGAGCAAATAGAGCTCATAGGGAAAGCACATAGAGAAATCCAGAGAGCAAAGGCATCTCTAGGCAATATGCCTGAGGTTGCCAATAGAATGATTAATGTGCTTAATAACAGAACAAGTGCTCAGCTGGCGACAATGGGAATTACAAGCAGAACAGAGACCATCCAGCTGATAAAGAGGGTCCTGACATTAAAAAGCCTGGTACAGACATTGGAAAGAAGAAGCCAGGACATGCAGACAGAGGTTAATAAGTTTATGGACAAATTTGCAGCATTGCAAAACAGAGGTCTTCCTGGCTTACTGAACAGCGCAGGGAGGCTACTTTCACATGAGCATTATGCCAAAAGGGTCAATACATTCGCTACTAATCAGATCACTGAAAGACCCAGTACTTCAGAAGAACCAGGACCAGCAACAGGACAAAGTCTCTACAACAGGGTAGAGAACTTATTTTTTATCATGAATGAGATCAAACATTTGTTTGAAGTGCCTCCAAATTTCTATAAATACACAGAGGCAGATGAGACTTTAGAGGCAATTCTGAGACATCAATTGCCCACACAGGAATGGTGGACTAAGACCATACAGATGATATTATAGACAAGAAGCCATTCACTAAGTTTTTCATCAAAAAATATAAGTTATCATGCACAGGAAAATTTTGATAAAATCAGCATGTATGGAGAAGAATGGGCTGAGCCAACTCAGCAAAACTATCCGGCCACTAAAGCAGCACTGACAGTCACAGGATGACAGGGCCAAAAAGCTACAGGAGGACAGAGCTACAAAGACACGTCATTCATCATTTATAACAGAACATTCAACCGACTCAGTGGCCTCCAAAGGTCAAAAAAGTCTTCTGACAGAATTGAAGAGCATTTATGTTGTATTCAAAGCTGTAATAACTTCTTATCTGTTGTTCTGTACAAGTTGGTGAACATATTTATTTCTCAGATGACTCAACGCTTCAGATATTTTTGTATCACCGTTTGTATATATTCCCCCCTCGCATAAGCTTGCAGGGGTTGTTGTTGATTTCTTTTCCAGAGTTCTTATGCTGTAAATTTTCAGAAAATTAATACAAAGCTGATGGAATTTCCAAAGCTCTGCGTTATCTGAGGCATTGTGGTGTTTTGCTGAATGTTACAGGATTCCTGCGTATTTCATGGTTCAATAAGTTTTCTTAAAACTCTTCGTTATGTGTTTTTGTCATCTTTTCATAGCTCATTCATGTTCTGTGTTTCACAGTTAATGGCAAGGAAAAAGAATAGTTCTAGGATTTAATCACAGATTACCCTGAACTCAATCTAAGCTATTATAAATGTTTTTCTTCAGTTATAGTAATAAAGGTGTAATTCTTAATTGCTGCACCTCCACACTATATCTTTCACAATGATTATTGTTTCAGGAATTGAAGTCTGCTCCTGCACAGAATATCTCTTTCTCACACTCCCATCTTAGTGGAAAATTCTTAATTGCTTTTCACTGGTTAAACACACTTCACCATCACAATTTCAAGTTTTTTTCATGAAGTATTTAAATGGCCCTGTAGTTTCAGCAACTCAACTCAATATTTCAAACAACCTGTAGCCACAGACTCCATAGCCCAATGGATTAGAACTATCTGAAGAGTTTCACCTTAGGTACAGAAAGATATCCCTCAACCAAAACATAAAACCAAAACCCTGAACTCATAACTAGCCTAAAATCTTCACAAAAATAGAGACAAACAGTAAAGAGAGAGCTCTCTCTGATTACATCTTGGCTAGAAGCTGTAATCCAAAGATTGGTTAGTGGTTACCCCGGCCGTATTCCCTTGGGAGTCAAAGGGAACAACCTGGGTGATAACAGAAAGGATCCTAAGTTAGCTTATGATTGTGTTTCAGGCTTTCATCAGATCAGAATGTTGATTACATGTCGAGAAAGAGAGCATGAAGAACCATACATGGTTTCCCTAAACAACCCAGGTACAGTTGAGGCCCTCAGGAATTGCAGGTTACTCAAATACTTTAAGTTGTCTGGAATGAGGCAACAAATAGAACTATTGCAGTTCCTTGTTCGTGCATGGGATCCGACAGATCAGAAATTTCACATTAGGGACAAGATGGTCCCTATTACCATTGAGGATATTTACTTTCTTACCGGACTGTCGAGGTGAGGTGCCCCCATCTCACTTTTTGGATTTGCCTGTGGAGGTGAATCGGTGAGAGATTACATCAGACAATTTTGTCGGCCAGGTACATAGCCTAGCAAGGACAGGAAAATAAATATCAGGGATGTAAGTGATTTGCCTTTAAGAACGATCCTCTTCACGATCGCAAAATTGGCTGGCAGTGTGACACTACATCTAGCGAACATATCTTATATGCAATATGCATTGGAGTGTCTAGAGCCAAAAGTTTTCAACTGGTGCAAGGCTGTACTTTCGTTGTTGAAAGAACAACTGACTAAGGTAAAAAGCAGTAAGACAAAGAATTTCTGCTATGGTTCGATCTTAATTTATTTTTCCTTAGAGAAAATCCCATTGATGCAACCACAACATGTATCACCAGGTGTGGCTGGTCCTAGAGATCCACGTATGCAGAGGTGGGTTGAATTGATGGCTTGACATGTTGGTCAGTCAACAATCATTTTCTCCCCTGTATTTTTCAGTTGGCTTGAGTGACAACATGTTGTTATTGAGAAGCATCAACACTCAGGGATGGATTATCGTGAAGATCCAGATTTGATTCTACCAGTTGGAGCACAATGGGGTGCTATGTGTAAGTTGCTTGACCAAAGTGTTTTTTTATTTTTCAAGTTTCTACATGTTTTTAATGTTTTTTAATGTTTCCATGTCTAAACTAAAATTACTCTTATGCATACAGATGTGGGTATTGTTTGACCTCTAGTACGCCAACAGGTTGCAGGTGGGCCAGCGCAAAGAAACATTGGGAGAGAAGTTCCCTAGGACTTGGATTTGGTCGAAACCTTAGTAGAGTTGCAGGATCATATAGAGGGACTAACCCTTGGTATTCCAGATATCTGGATCGAGGAGATATCTATGAGGCTACAACGCCACACTATTGGTGTTCCTAACCATTGGGTGAGGCTTTTGCGCATGATAGCTGCTAAGCACACACATGGCAGGGACCAAATAGGAAAGATAAAAATGAGATTGTATCTATTATTTGACAATGATATACATTTATAGTACATTTGTGTGACTGTTGGGTTCCACATCCCAAGGTATCTTGGACTCTCATGGCTATTCACATCCTACACCAACCCATAGAGGATTAGGTGTCCAACACCCCCCCCTTAATCCGAAGGGTTATGCATGAGTCCAAGAAGAGAGCTATAATACAAAATGTGCAAAAATGCATAGCAGCACTAGGCTGAATGTGTTCTTTGAAATGTTGGTATAAAGGGCAGTGGTTTAAGGATGATCACCAACACTGGAACACTTAGTGCAGTTCCCGGAACTCTTCCAATTCTGGCATGAAGCTGAGGTCTTCTGCTAGAGGAAATGATCCTAATATTTTGAAGAGGGAAACCTTCAACCAATAAAGGGAGGTCTCACCCTGCATAAAAGGGAGAACCTCAACCTGAAAAGGTAGGTCTCAACCTGTGATGGTTTAAGGATTACCAACAACTCTGGAATGCTTAATGCAATTCCTAGAACTCTTCCGAAATTGGCAAGAAGCTAAAGTCTTCTGCTAGAGGAAGTGTCCCCAATTCTTTGAAGAGGTATCACCGACTGAAGGCATGCTTAGGGGCATCTGTCTCTAGCTACAACTCTGAATTTGGTATGGCAGGTTGTGGCTCAGGCTTGCTTGATGTGGCTTTGAAGCTTATAGATGACCATCATTTCCCCCCCTGTCAAATACAAGGTGAGATGATGGGGAAAACTCAACTGCAAGACTATTCAATACTCTAGAACAAGTTCTGACATGTGACTGGAATATCTTCTTCGCTGTTGATTCCCATTGCCAAGAAGCGATCCATCCAAGATGAATCTTTGTTCTTGTAGTAGTCTTGTTTTTGAAGCATCTGTTTGAAGAATGACTAGTTTTATGACAATGCTTACATGGATGAAGATCAAAACAGTGATCTTTTAGATGGCCAACTTGGTCACAGTGATGGCATTTCACAATTTGTTGCTGTTGCTGTGGAAGAGGAGTAGAATCTGGAACAACTGAAGATGAACTATCATGAATAAATCCAACACTCTGAAATTGGATGGGCTTTGAGTAATTTGGAATATGAAAGGACACATCCTTGTCATATCCGAGACCTGTTTTGTGCTTGTTGTGGACAACCTCTTCCCGAGGTCTGATGACTGACTTGGGAAGTGCAAACTGAATTTTTGCATCTGCAAGTACAACTGCTTCTTCATTGGGTACTAAATCTTAATGAACTGTAACATTATTGACTTGCTGCTGATGGGTTGCTGTCTCAATGTTCTGAACATAAATAGGTTTAGAATGACGACTCCATTTTTGTAATTCTGCTTGCTGTAGCTGATATTCAAGGTGCAAAAAGTCAATTTTCTCTTGTGCATTTTGTAGATAGACCTAAATGTATGCGAGAGAAACTTTGCTAAATTTTAATGTATCATGAGTAGTAGACAATATCAGAGTTTTGAGGAACTCTAATACTTCATTGATTCTAGCCATTTTCTCCAATGTCAAACTTACACTTTAAAATTTGTAAGTTTAAAGTGATATTATTCCTTGAGGAATGAACCAAAAGCAAGATTTTAACTCTACAATTATCCTCCAAATCCACACACAATAATGTTTGGTTGCATTCATATACAAGGAAAAGTATATTGTGCATTCCCAAACGATGAGACTCAAAATAGGAAATAGGTCAATATCAAATCCGGTTACATAGACCTCGGTCCAGCATTATGGTGAGGATAAAAATCTTGTGCAAAATCATTACATCCCTACTTTCTCCTCAGGGAATATTGTGGCATTCAAGTAGTTGAATATTATAAAATAAACATTTTCTCGTACCTTTTCAACTTCTCATGGCATTGACTTGCTCCATATGACTAATGGAATGGCAAGGGTGTAATGCATTCAGGAGTTGAACTCATTGTAGATGAAGTTAGATGCTTTTCCATCAAACATATAAATAGAGTGACCTTGCTGGAATCTTTCAAGCTCTGTTTAGGAATAATCAGCTGTGGCAACAATCATTATTAAGCTACAGGTGGACATTCTGTGTTTGTAGAACCCTTGTGCATTGAATTCCCTCTTGAGGTTGTGTTTCTCTGCTGGGTGAGGGCCACTCTCTTTGTGCATTGTTGGAAAATGTTCTTCATTAGGACCAAGTATTTTCTTGGTGGGTTGAGCGTAGCCTATTGCTAGAAATACCACAATAGTTTATTCCTCAGTGTGGCAAAACTACATGACATTTTCAGCTGATATATTTCTCGTACTGAATCCATACACACAACACTGTTCACAGCTTCAACATGAAAAATCAAGCATAAATAGAGAGAGCATCGTCCTTGGTCAATTTGGATTGAGGACGATCTGGGCATGTAGATGGAGGGTGCCTTTTGACACCCAACATATTGAAACCTCCAAACTCCATGAAAACACCACGCCCAGATACCTCAAAAATAACAAAAACACGCGTATTTACCTCTCGAGTCCATTGATAGAGATTAGGATGTTCAATGTATATTATAAATGTGGCACGACCCAAATGACTTTACAGGGACACCCAAATAATATTCGTTGTTTCTCTTCTTCATGGAATGGGAAGCGTTGGCATTGATGTGCAGTGTCCTCTGTTACAAACAAAGGAACCAATGGCAGTGGGAGGATAGCTTGTTTTACACGTGACCAGATCCTTCAAATTACTTTACTGGTGACCAGATGAAGAATGGCTGGCTTTGTTGAGTGAAGAGGTTCCCATGTTCTCAACTAAACAACTTAGCCCTATAGGAGCACTTCCTTTCGACGTCCGAGAGCGATTATGAGGTAATACCCAAATCAGTTAATAGATAAAGATGCCAAAGGATCTTGAGCAGTCCAGTAACTTGGTTTCACACAAGGCTAGGTGTTCCACCAACAATGGCTTTGATATCAATCTTTTATCCTCTTCATCTTGTGCGAGTATCTATGCTCTCCACACCGTTGCGAAGCTGTTGTGCGGTGCTTCTAATTCTCTAGACCCAGGCATCCATTTTTGTAAGAGAATTTAGTTCATCATGGGAAAGGAGAAAATCCATATCGCGTGTGATTGAACACTTTGGAGGCGAATTTAGTTCATCATGGGAATTGACAGGTGTGTGATTGAATGCCAATGTGGTATCACAATTGATATTGCACTATGGAAGTTTGAGACAACTAAATACTACTGCACTGTGATTGATGCCCCTAGCCATCGTGATTTTATCAAGAACATGCTTATTGGAACATCTCAGGCTGACTGTGTAGTTTTGAGTAGATTATTACAGAGAAACGGTTGAGTGAAACGACTGAGCACATTCAGAATGGCAGGATAGAAATGGCACAAATAACATTGAGTGAAGGAGTGTTTCTCTACGCAACAATGAAATAGGAGAATATATGGACCAGAAGGGCACTGGTGCCCACAATCACCTAGCATTTATTGAGCTCGATTGCAGGTGCGATCATCATCCTGGAGGCAAGTTATTGAAATGGTAAATCGATGCTGATGTCTGTCTCTACTCTGGTGTTCAATACCGTTTTATTCCTGCCGTTCCGGCTAGCTCTAACACTTATCCTGACATTCCAGATCCCACTCAGGGTGCCTTTCAATAGATCATTGCAAAGCTGGAAAGGGTCCTTGGTGTGAAATTGTGTGGAAGCACTTTAATTAGGTGTGGAAGCTGTGAGGACAGAGTCATTGAAAGTAACGTTCACGACCATTCATTTCTTGATGGCTTTCCCAAATACTGAGTATGAGCATGGCGGTTATATATATTAAAACCACAGTTGAAACCATAGTTGTTAAACAACGAGAGTGGGAGCAGAGGTATGGGCAACGTGGTATATGCACGTAGCATGGTAAGTGGTAATACCACTCTAACACTTGGGCCCTAGTGTCAAGAGTAGCGTTCAAAGTGTATTATGGCAGTTGACGGAATTCAAGGTATGGTATAACATTCAACTCACGACCAACTCATTCAACAATAGAGATCTGATAGAGTTGGCAATCTAGAACAGAGGTACAGAATGAACATGTATAGAAAGGCCACAGAAAAACAAGCTCACGTAAACAAGTGGCTCATACTTGAGCAGAGTAGGAGATTGTCTGCTCTGATACCATGTTAAGCACACACATGGCAGGGACCAAATAGGAAAGATAAAAATGAGATTGTATCTATTATTTGACAATGATATACATTTATAGTACATTCGTGTGATCGTTGGGTTCCACATCCCAAGGTCTCTTGGAATCTCATGGTTGTTCACATTCTACACCAACCCATAGAGGATTAGGTGTCCAACAATAGCACAGGCTGTGACCTATTACCATGAGCGCCACTAGATCTACTTAGGATATTTTGTATGCATTTTTGAGTTTTTGGGTCAGATGACCAAATGTGTCTTGGGCACAAATTTTGTAAAAACTTTTAAAACACCTATCTATTTTACTTTCAGAGTTTTTAATGGTTATATGAAATCCTATTCAACTGATGATGTGAATTGAAAATATTACTTTTACATGTGTTGCAAATGTCTATTTAACACATAATTCGCTAGAGAATCAGTTAATGTGTTAATATTTCTGGAAATATGTTGATATTGAATGTGTTCAAAACATCTTTCCAAAATACGAACTCTAAGGAACATACGAAAAATTGTTGGATTTTAGACAGTATAAATGTTTGTTAGTTGTAGTACAATGAGTTGCGAGTCCAGCCTAACGATGATTCGGTGAATGCCAAGTGAAATGGCATCAGAGAGTAGTTCAATCAACGCGCTATACTCAACGATATTGTTTGTTGATCGACCAATACAAATCCCTTGAAAACTCACTAACTCGCCACTTGGAGCGAAAATAGCCCATGTTGCAGAAGACAAATTCTGCGTACTATGACTAGCACCATTGGCGTAACCAACAAAAGGTTCTGAAGACTTCGGAATCTGCAACAAATGAAAAGCGAATTACTAACCATATAAAAATTTCTAAAATACACACACACACACATGCAATGAAAGCATATATACTGTGAGTTTTACCACACTTAATCAAGCATAGTAACGTTTGAGGTACAACCCGTTTCGGGGATGCGACAATGGAATCCCATCACAATCTACTAACTCGTAGGCTCCTTTTTCAAAAAAACACTTGACAACATAAGAAACCATCCACATTGGTTCAAATTTCCCTGCTCCAAGTTTATTAGCTTCCTAATCGTAAAGTAAGACCAGGTCTCCTTCTGAGAAGATACGAGGCTTGACATTCCTATCATATTGCACCTTAATACATTTCTTATGTGTATTGTTAGCCAATGCGACATCATGATGGGTTTCATCTAGATGGATTAATTCCAAGAAACGCGCTTCTTCTTCAGAAGTGTCAGGTAACAGGTCAATCGCGAGTTTGAGCGATGAAATTTCACATTGTATCGGTAAGATTGCTTCCAAACCATACACCAACTGAAAGGGTGTAAATCCAGTTGCATTTCTCATCGAGGTTCGATATGCCCACAAGACAGAGTACAGGATTAAGTGCCAGTTTCTTTTATGAACCCCTATCATTCTGTTGGATACCTATAGTAATAGGTTTCATATTTCATGATTGGCAAGAGAAAAGCCAAATATGCTCTGCTTTGGTATCCCAAAGATCCCATATTTCTTAGAAAGCAAGAGCTGGGTAAAGTGTTTCTAGTATTGGAGACCTTGTTTCAATTTTGTGGATGATTCAACAGTCTAATCTGGATCATGCCATGTTTCAATTTTGAGTTGTAGAATAGAGAAAAGGGTCTGTCCAAACAGCTTAATCTTGGCAGACAGGTAGTTCAGGTAGAGAAACAAAGGTTTCCAAAAGATTAATCTGGGACCTTGGAAGACATAAGGGTAGGAGTAGATAGAGAGAAAAGAGGAAAAAAGCCAAAGAAAAGAAAAGGCAATTAAGGGTTGCAAGTTCAAGTGCCCCTCCAAGAAGAAACAAAAAATGCTAGGTGAAATAGTGGGGTAGGCAGTTGTGGTTGCAGAAAAGACATGTTCACCATCACATAGTTGTCAAAGATGTTTTGCCAAGGCAATGAACATATCAGCAAAAAAGGTGGTGAATTTCATGGATTCACAGCAGAGAGCATCACTAACTTCACTTTTTCCCCTCTACTCCATCATTAACACCCCCTTTCTAAATCCCCCTCCTTCCCTCATACTAACTCCTAACTCTACTATGTAATTCCCCTATTTTACCCCTACCCCTAATAATAATAACAATAAGGTGTATAAAACCCCAAATGATATATATTTTCCCTCCCCTAGGCATAATAGCCGAGAATTCTGCAAAGAGGGACCATAATGGCACCTGGCCACCATGGTGAACCTATCTCCACTATTTTTCCTTTGCTGCAAATCATTTCCCCCAAAAATATACCTTTGCATGGGTAAAACCCCTCTCTAAACCCCTTTGATCTATAAAACCCTCTGCAAACCTTACAAAAATCAAAATTCCGCCTTCAGCACGTTCCCAAATGCAAGCGCGGGTGGTCAGAATCAAAACATTTGGAAAACCATGCCAAAAACCCACAGACGGTTAATATTTCCGCCGCATTATCGGCCGTGCACCTCACACCTCCGCCAGCCGTCGGATCAAGCCTTCCAGATCCGACGGCCCACAGCAATATCGGAGCGCCATCCGCAACCGCACGTTAACTCCCGAGAACGTGACGTTGCGCCTCGTCACGCCTCCGCCACGCGTCGCCCGATGGACCATCTCGGAGCTCCCTCTGACACCCTGGGCGCCGTACTCTAACCGCCCCGAGAGACCGTGACGGTTAGAGCCTTAACCATAACTCTCACGGTTTCACTTCCGCCCGTCCACCATTAACTTTTCTGTCACGTCCAGCTCACCGCTGACTGGACTGCCACCTCACCGCCCTTTGACCGGTCGTCTTCTGCCACGTCCTCCCCGATGACGTCAGCTGACGTCACATCACCGTGACCCACCAATGACGTCATGCTGACGTCATTGTAAAAAAGCGCCAAACGGGTAAAAAACTCATATTAACCAAATTTTACGCGTTTTTTCACCATTTCATCGTTATTCCGTCTGAACTCTCTGCTCAACCATTTCTGCCTGGATTTCCGCCAACCGGTAAAATTAGCTAAAGCGACCACTTCAGCAGCTGCAGTACACCTTGCCACGACCTCTGCACGTCGAATTACAGGTATTTACACTGCCCTGCCTTCCATACGACCTGCATTCAGCTCAAAACTGCTCACAGGCATAATAGGACCATAAGATCGACCTTTTCACCGTTAGAATCTAGTTGTACCTCCACCATTGTCACTGTGAGGTCCAAAAATTCCCTGCAGAGCCGTAATAAGCTGCAATTCATCTAAAAACCCCTCAGTTCTGCGTTTCCCCGGCAAATTCACTACTAAATATCTCTGAACTACTACCAGAAGCTCACTTAGGCCCCAAAGAGGCTCTGTTACCAATTACCAGCAGTATTTCAATTTCTAGCTGGTGAATTCCCCTCTGTCAGTTCAGAAAATCAAGCTATTTTCCACTGAGGGCAGTCTGCGGTCTGTTTTTGCCCATTCACCTGTCAGATTGCAATAGTTTACCCCTTCAGAAGCTATGGAGACCCCCATTGCTCTCAATATCAAGCCTATCAATGCTCCCCACCAAGAATTGGCATGGAAGCCCCTGGGAGACATGGACTACCAAATGCTGGACTGGTTTCCTATGGGAACTAAGTATAATATCCTGATGCTAAATGAACTGAGAGCCCAGCACATGAGTGGAGCAGATATCTTGGGGATTTGGGAATCAAATTTGCCCATATACAACCTTCCCCAAGTTAATCCCATGCCAGAGCTTATCTACAGTTGCCAGGAGTGCTATGACCCCAGCCAAAGGGCAGTCATTAGCCCCACAGGCCTAGTCCTGTTTCAGATCACTCCAGAGAGTATAAATCAGATGCTGCATTTCCATACAGCCAAGAAACTGACCCCTCTTTCCATGCAAGATTTGATAAAGAGAGGAAATAACCTGTCTAATGACCAGATTGTGAAGATTAACCAGCTATTTCTCACACCTAGCTCTGAAGCAGTCAGAACCCCTCCCATTGGGTACCAATGTCTGAATGAGTTGGGCAGAATGCTGGTGGACCTAATTAGCTATGTCCTAGGGTTCAGGGGGCTGGAAGATGTAGATGACAACATATTGGCAATGCTGTCTATATTTGCCCCGGGTAAGCCTCCAGCTGTGCAGTATGACTATGCAACCTACATTGCAGAGAAGATTCATGATCAGTTCATGAACCTGAAGAGAGAGAGACTGTTCAGATACTCCTCATATATCTACCATTTGTTCCTTTTCAATCAGCCAGCCACCTTCTCAGTTCCTTTGAGGCCACTCAATGCCCAAGGAAGCCCAAGATCAGTTATTTTCTGGACCTCTGTGTTTCATTTTACCCCAGTATCACCTTATACATACTGTGAGTTCATTGATCTGTTTGTTCATCCGGCCCTAACAGTTCTGCAAGGTACTCCTCCTCCCAGATTAACCGACGAAATGAGGAGGATTTTACATCTGAACAAATCCTACAATATTGGCAACTGGTACTTCTACCAGAACCACACAGTCCTTAGGATATATGGCTGTGAATTGAACCCATTTAGATTGCCAAGGTATGTCCCCATGAGGCTTTTTGCCCTGGAGTATTTCAGGCAGTTTGGGAACTCAGATTACCTTCATTTTCAGAGTAGAAACAAAAAGTCACAGCTGAAGGTAAGAAGCCAGCTAGGTTCCTTCTTGTATAACAAGAAAGAGGAAGGATGGAAAGAGGCACACAGCATGCTAGAAGGCCTCAGATTGCAGACCAGTTTTGAGTGGATTCCTTATGACCCCAATCATAGTATCTCCCTCAGGAGAATTAGATACAGACTGGGCAACTATGCACATAAAAGACAACCGGAAATAGAAAAGTATGCCAATGCACTAGATTGGGAAGAGGGTACACTAATAGAACAACTCACTGAGGTAGAACTGCTTGAGAAAGAAGCCAGGAATGTACAAAAGGAAACTGACTTGGAAACTTGTGCACAGGTGCCTTACTCCTACAGAAGACAAAGTGGAACAGCTGCTGGATCTGCAGCAGCACAGCAGCAAACCACTGAAAAGACATCCCAGGCAGCAAGCAAAGACAAAGGTAAACAGGTGGAACAGCCACCTGTATTGACAGAGGAACAAGTGGACACCTTGCTACAGCAGCAAGAGGAAATGGAACAGCAAGAGCTGGGACAGCAACAAGAAAAAGCACAGTCCAGTGAGCAGCCCTTACAGCAGGAAAAGGGGACAGATCAACCTGGCAGTACCGAGCAGCAGCCTCAAACAAATGTGCCTCCCAGGACAGACACCAATGTTGACACATCAGTCCTCCAAACACCACAAAAGGAGGATGTGACAAGGAAAAGGGATAGAGAGACCCCCCACACCTTATCTTTCATCAGGGGAGAGAAGAGACAAAGACTGAATGACTCCCAAGAGGAGGACATTGCAGTAAGGCAAGCCATGGGTATGGGCCCACCCAGTGGAGAACTTTCGGCCAGCTCATCCCAGCGAGGACATGACATGACAATGGGAGGAGAGGTCAGCTCCTCCAGTGAAACAAGAAAAGGACAGTCAAGTATAAAACAGCAATTCATTGACATAAAAAGGAGGAGTGATCCAATAAAAGTGCAGCTATATGATCACTTGTTGAACCTTGCTCCTAGCAACCAGCAGAGACTCATGTCTGCTTTCGATGTGAGCGAAGGCAAAATGATAATGAGCCATTTCATGCCTACATCTTTGCAGCCTCAGTCCACCTCAGATTATCTAAGAACCAACATGGAGGTTCTTGCCAAAGACATACACCCCATGGACAAAATTGAACTACATAAGCAGACTGGGGAAATGGTGTATGCCTCCTTGGCAGATGAGACATTAGAAAATTATAAATTAAAGAGCAGCCTAGACAACACAGCTTCTCAGCTGGAGTTAGAAAGAGCTTCATCACAGGCCAAGGACAACAGGATCAAGTCCTTGGAAGAGGTAATCATAGAGATAGGGCATGACCCTAAAGATGTCAAAGGCATCCAAGAGCTCCTGAAAATAAGGGATGCAGATATGGCAGCCCTAAGAAAGAAGATCAAGCTCCCGGCCACCATCCATCCACAGACCGATGAAGTTGCCCAGCAAAGGCAAGAGAAGGAGGCTACAGATCTGCTGATATCCTTATATAAAGAGCTGGTCAGGACTCAGGACCAGCTAGGACAGACTGAAGCTGCAAAGGCAGCACTACAGGAGACACTAAAGCAAAGAGAAGAGGGCCAACCCTCCCAGCCTCCTCCTATCATAATAAACCTTGAGGAAACCCCTCCCAAGATTACTCCTCCTCTTCAGCAAACAGAAACCACAGCACCATCCACAGCAGCAACAACAACAAAATCAGAACAGGCTGCTAGCTTAGACATGCAAAAGCTGCAAGCTGAGATCCAAGCCATGGAATCTCAAATGAAAGAGCTGGATGAGCTTAAGAAAACCTTGACTAAGGTTAATGAAAGGTTTGACAGGAGTAAACAGAATGAGGCAACCAAAGACAGAGAGGTGAAAGCTCTTAAAAAGAGGATTGCTGAACTAGAGAAGGAGCTTGCACTAGAAAGGGTGACAGCTGAAATGAAAGCAGTATTATGGAGCAACATTGGAAGGTCCATTGCCAAACAGTGGCAATATATTGAGACCATGGATGAGCAAATGGTGCTCATCACTAAAGCAAATAAAGAAATACAGAGAGCCAGGGCGAGCCTTGGACACATGCCAGAAGCTGCCACAAGGATAATCAACACTCTGAACTATAAGACTAGCTCTCAATTAGCTGTCATGGGAATCACTAACAGGACAGAAGCAATTGCTGTAGCAAAGAGAGTCGTTACATTAAGGAACTTAGTTGGAACATTGGAGAGGAGGACCCAGGATATGCAAACTGAGATCAATAGATTCCTGGAAAAATTCGTGACTCTGCAGAACAGAGGCCTCCCCAGCATCTTAAGCAGTGTAGGAAGACTGCTCACCCTGGACAATTATAACAAGAGGATTGATGCCCATGCAGTGGCAGAAATTGCACAACCACCCAGCACTTCAGCAGAGCCAGGGCCAGCCACAGGGCAAAGTATGTATGACAGAGTGGAAAACCTGTTTTTCCTAATGAATGAAGTGGACCATCTGTTTGACACACCACCTAACTTCTTCAAATTTACAGAAGCAGATGAAACTCTGGGTGCAATTCTAGCACACCAACTGCCCACTCAGGATGCCTGGAGAAATTTGACACAAACAGTTCTGTCAGGCCAGAATCAGTAGCGCTGTTCCTACAGGCAAATAAGCATCATGCGCAGGCACAGTTTTGAGGAAAAATATCTACAGGAAAGAGGCAGAGGCTGAGCCAACTCAGCAGGACCATTGAGCTCAACACAAGCAACAGTCACAATCACAGGTGACAAGTCCAAGACACAGCGTACAAAGCATTAAAGACAGGTTTTCCAGCATTTACTCAGAAAATCTTGACCGACTTAGCTATCTCCAAAGGCTAAAATATCTTCTGACAGAGCATTAAAATGCCTGTACTCTGTAATCAATGCTGCATTAAATTGTGCCCATAATATCTTAAATAGTTGGTAAGGAAGTAAAATCTGAGATAACTCAGGACTCAGATATTTTGTAAATGACCGCAAGTATATATTCACCCTTCACAGCAGTGAAAGGGGTTGGTTGATAGTTGTTATTTTCTTTTGAAGAGCTCTAGCTCGTTGTAACATTTTCAGAGAATTAATACAAAGGAAGAATGGAATTTCCAAGGCTCGGTGTTCTTTGATGTATTGTGGTGAAAGATGAATGTTACAGGATCCCAGGGTGTTGCATAAAACAGCAAGTATTCTCAAATCTCTTTGTCATGTGTGTTTTGAGTCTTTTGTTCTCTTTGTTGTTCTAATGTTTTACACTTGATAGCAAGGTGAAAGGATAGTACCAGGATTTAACCATGTTTACCCTGGACTCAAACTGAGCTATCATATATGTTTTCCTCATATACAGTAACAGAATTGTAATTCTTAATTGCTGCAATTCAAAACTGTGTTTTTATTGTAACAGTCATTCTCAGGGATTCAACTTTTGCCCCTAAGACCTCTGTTTTCTCTTTTAAAGCTATCTGTTGGGAACATATAAATAACTAGTGAAAATTCTTAAATGCTTTCACTGTTTGTGTTACCTGTTTCCAGTCTTTTAATCAAAAATCTGTTCTATTAAACACTCAAATGGCCCTGTAAGTCCCATCTTTCATCTCAAAATTTCAAACACATATAGCTACAGACTCCATTGCCCAATGGTACTCAACCTCTCAGAAAACCACTTCACTAGAACCTAAAAGGAATTTCATCAACCAAACACAAACAAAAAACAGTGCATAATAGCTAGCCTAAAACCCTATAACAAACAGTTACAAATCATAAAGAGAGAGCCCTCTCTGATCACAGTTTGGCTAGAAACAGTGATCCAAAGATTGGTTAGTGGTTACCCCGGCCGTATTCCCTTGGGAGTCATAGGGAACAACCTGGGTGTTAACATAAATGGCGACTCCACTGGGGAACTTAGAGTTTTTTAATCACTATCTATTTCCAAAAGCTACCATCAAGCCTGAAACTAGCCAAGAGGCCTTAGGACTGTTTCTGTAAACACAGGGACTGCTTTAGGGAAGAGCTAACTAGGGAAACTTCATCTTAGTTTTGACAAATACATAGCCATTCCAGAAATCTTACCCAGTCCTTGTACATACAAAACCTTCTGTATAAAGTTCTGAAAGAACACTTAGAAGCTGGCTCCTAAAAGAAACCCAAGGCATACTAGGGCACACCCTGACCCTGATCAACCCATCATTGTTGATAACCCAAATATCATCCCAAAGAACATAAGGAAACAGCACAAGCAGGATAAACCTGCTGATCCAGTTATAAGTTTAGACCAACCCATCCTCATACCCACTCCTTGTAAAGTCCTTTTCCGTTCCACACCTAGTTCCCCTAGCTCATCATCAACACCTCACAGCCCTTCTCTCCCATCTTCACCTTCTGCACATACTCCCTCAACCAGTTCCCCACTTATTACCCATCCTCTTAACCCGGTTACACCTGTAATCCCTGTTGTCCCATTTGTTCCTATTAACCCTATAAATCCCATAAACATGGCTAACAGATATGCACCGCTGCAGATACCAGCCAATGCTCCAGCTCTACCCCAAGACTACCAAACTAGACTCTCATTTTTTGACTCCCATGGCCCTTTGACAGCCATCCAGCATGCTAAAAAGATGCAAGACCACTTTGAGACCTATGAAATAGATGATGACAGTGTTAGAATGAGAATTTTTGTCCAAAGCCTAACTGGGGATGTCAGAACTTGGTTTAGATCCTTGAATGCAAATTCCATTGCAACCTCTGAAGTTCTATACCAGGAATTTACCAACAGATGGGAGAAAAAGAGAGATCCACACCATATACTTGGTGAATATAACACTATTAAAAGAGGTCCCCAAGAAACGGTGTTGGAATATTGTGCTAGGTTTAACAACATATACAATGCTATTCCCCAGAACTTAAGGCCCCCTCCTGATTTGGCCCTTTATAACTTCCCTGATGGTTTTGACTCTGATATGGCCTATCAGTTGAGAGAAAGAGACCCTCCAACCCTTGCAGAAGCCCAAAGAGTTGCAGTCACTGTAGAGGCCAACCTAATTGCCAAAAGAAACAGGGCAAAGCTGGAAAAGAAGGTTGGTTTCAAGGAAGAGCCCTCGGGCTTTGATCAGAAGTTGGATGCAATACTAAACAGCATGAAAAGACTAGGTGAGAGAGTGGAATCAGTAGAAAGAAAGTCATCATGGGAAGCACCACAAAACAATACTCCTAGAAACCCAAATTTTAGGAGAACACAGAACCCCAATATAGGAAAAACAGGTGCTGACCAAGATATCAGACCACCTTTTCAAGAAAATTATGCAGAAACTTCCTCGGCTAATCAGCTCAATGAAGATCCTGAGATCAATTTAATAGGTCTGGATGGTAAAAGCCATGTTTTCCTAACACAAGAAGACCATGATGAGGATGAAAACAAAACATTCCAAACACAATCAGGAGAATCCTTTGACTTTAAGCAAGGATATGATACTGCTGTCTATGAAGTCCATAAGCAGTACAAACTAAGAAGTCGGACTGTAAATGCAAATCAGCCTGAAAAGGTAAAGGAGAAACAGCAATCTAAAGAAGCCTCAGTCACTGAACCTAATGACAAAACAAACTTGCCTGCAAAGGAAGTAGTGGTTGAGGAGGTCACTGAATTACTGTCCACACCACAAGAGCCCACAGCAACATCATCCTCTCACCCAAATCCGAACATCACCCCTCAAGACATGGGCATGGGGGGCAGGTTCCAAAATCAAGATGAAATCCAACAAGAAGATTCATTGAACAAGGAAAGGACTGCTGTCCGTGACCCTAAAATTCAGGTGGATAAACCCTTTGACCTAGGAACAGAGATTGGCAAGTTAAAGATAGCAATTCCCCTTTCAGAGCTAGCCAAGCATGACATATATAAGCAACAGATCAAGAAATCCCTTCAGCTCACCAACAACAAAGATGATGTAAATGTGCTAGATGACACTCCAGAATTACTGTTTGGTCCAGAGGTAGATGGAAAAACAGTAGTCACAGGGGTTTTACCTTTTTATGTCAGCTTACACGTTCATGATAAAATACTGCACAATGCAATGTTTGACTCAGGTGCATCTCACAACCTCATGCCAAAAGCAGTCATGGAAAGATTAAATTTGGATATAACAAGACCATACAAAGACCTGTTTTCTTTTGATTCTAGTCAAGTAAAATGCTTGGGCCTGATTAAGGATTTATGTGTGTCCCTGGTTCAATTTCCCAACAAAACCATTTTAATGGATGTTGTGGTTGCTGATATCCCACCCAAATATGGAATGCTCTTATCAAGATCATGGGGAGCCAAGCTCCAAGGCTCCCTGCAATTAGACATGTCATATGCAACCATCTCTGTCTTTGGACAACCCAAGAGACTTTATAGGGAAACACTCATGAAATACATGGTCAGCAGTGAAGAAAAGCCTCAAAATTTTCCAATATATGCTGTCCATTCGGACATAGACTCCTTCATCCTTTTCAATGACAGCACAAATTCCTTAAGCAATGACATTAAGACCAAAACACCCATACAAGAACAAAACATCCATCAAACAAGTGGCACCTGCCAAAATTTAATCAGCCCAACAATACCCATTCACCCTCCTTTAGTTGTCAAAAATTGTCAAACAAATGATGAAATTATCCTAGGAGACAAATGGGAAAAGAAACCTCAACTCATGCTCACATGGCCATCCCATGAGAAGAATTTAAGATCCCCTGACCAGCAAGATAGTCTGTGGGTCCTAGAGTTTGATGGCTCAGTTAACAAGTTAGGGGCAGGAGCTGGAGTATGGATACATAACAAAGAGAAAGCCTGTGCAAAGGCCGGGCATATAGACTGAACTTTAAATGCACTAACAACATGGCAGAATATGAAGCTCTGCTACTAGGTCTCAAGATTGCAAAATCATTACAAGCACATAGCCTCTCAATCATGGGGGACTCTGATCTAGTAATTCAACAAGTAAAAGGGGATTTTGTCACCAATGACAAAAGATTAAGGTCCTACAGGTCTGCTGTAATTGAAATACTAGAAACTTTCTCCGAGTTTGTTCTCACAAAGATTCCAAGGGGCCACAATCTCCATGCTCACAGCTTGGCAACATTTGCCAGCACCTTCAAATTCCCACTACAACCCAACAATTGTTTCACAGCAGAAGTCAAATATAGGCCTTCTATTCCAAACAATGTCAAAGAATGGCAAGTATTTGAGAATGATAGGCAAATAAACAACTTTTTAACTTTGCAACAAGAGTTTACAGGATTAAATATTGACCTTGAGACAGCAAGTCAATCTCAAATTGTTGATGGAGCAAGTCAATCACAATTACAGTTTCAACAGTCTGCCCACCCAATGTCACCTAGGACAGCAAAACAACTACTTAGTCCAACCATTTTCGACAAAGAAAACATTCAGCAAATTCACCAAATTGACTGTGAAGAGCTGGGCAATGCTGAAGATGAAATCATACAACTCAAAGACAATCTTCTTCCAGCAGGCCTTACCCCACTAGAGGACATTTTTGACTCAAATGATGTCCCCAGGAAACCAAAGATGCAGCCATTAGATGCAACAATTGAAGAATGTAACATTGGTACCACTGACAAGCCTAAAATAATAAAGCTGTCTGCTGCTTTGCCCCCTGATCAAAAACCCAAATATGTTGATCTCTTTAAAGAATTCCAAGATGTCTTTGCCTGGGGTTATGAAGACTTGAAGTCTTATGATACCTCTGTTATACAGCACACCATTCCCCTCAAGCCTAATCAAAAACCATTCAAACAAAAATTGAGAAGAATCAATCCTGTGCTTCTTCCTTCCATTGAAAAGGAATTACAAAAAATGTTCAAAGCTGGGATCATAGCACCAATCAGGTTTTCTGAGTGGATTTCAAATTTGGTCCCTACAAGAAAGAAAACTGGTGAGATTAGACTTTGTGTAGACTTAAGGAATTTGAACCTAGTATCACTCAAAGACAACTATCCCTTACCCAAAATGGACCACATCCTTCAAAGAGTAGTAGGAGCCTCAAGAATATCATTGTTGGATGGCTTCTCAGGTTTCAATCAAATCCTGGTACACCCTGATGATCAAGACAAGACTGCATTTACTACCCCATGGGGTACTTTCAAGTATGTGAAGATGCCCTTTGGATTGAAAAATGCAGGGGCAACATTTCAGAGAGCAATGGACATTGCTTTTGCAAAGGAAATTCATGATTTCTTGGTCATTTACTTAGATGATCTTACACCCTTTTCAAAATCTGACCAAGAACACTTGAAACATCTGAGACAAATCTTCATAACATGCAGGAAATATGGTATTTCCTTAAACCCCAAGAAGTCTTTATTTGGTTTAGAAGAAGGGAAACTTCTAGGACACATCATTTCGAAAGATGGCATAAGAATTGATCCAGATAGGATACAAGCTATCCTACAAATGCCTCACCCAAGGAATGTCAAAGAGCTTCAAGGATTCTTGGGAAAAATCAACTTTTTGAGAAGGTTTATCCCAAATTTAGCAGAATTAATCAGATTACTAAACAATATGCTAAAGAAAGATTCAAAGGTCAAATGGACTGTTGAAGCAAAACAAGCTTTTGAAAGTATAAAATTGGCCTTGACTCAAACCCCAGTGTTAACTAACCCTCAGTTTGACAGAGACTTCGTCATTTTCTCCTTTGCCTCCCAACACACTATTGCTGCTGTTTTATTGCAGAAAGATGACCAAGGGAATGAAAAGCCCATTGCTTTTTTCAGCAGAGCTCTTAGGGATGCCCCCCTAAAGTACCAAATAATGGAGAAACAAGCCTATGCCTTGATCAAAGCCATCAAAGACTTTAGGATTTACATCCTTTACTCCCATGTTGTAGCTTATGTACCAAGTCCTATTGTCAAAGACATTCTCACACAAGAAAACTTAGAGGGAAGGAGAGGAAAATGGATTGCAAACATACTTGAATTTGACATTGAAATAAAGCCTACAAAGTTGATAAAAGGGCAAGGTTTGGCTAAGTTAATGACAGAAGCAAATTTCCAAGCCTTAGATATCAACCAACTGGACAGTGAAACAGAGCTGGCGACTCCAAAGATCAATGTAGCCTTTGAACAATCTCCATGGTACTCTGATATCTGTTATGTGTTACAAAACCTGTGTGCTCCCCCAGGACTGTCCAGAACTAAGTCTAGGTTCCTAAAAATGAAAACATCCAAATTTTGTGTGTTAGATGAGAATCTACTCTGGAAAAACCATGAAGGTATTTTGCTGCACTGTCTTCTTGAGAATGAAACTGATAAAATTATGCAAGAATTCCATGTTGGAGACTGTGGTGGACATTTGTACTGGAAGTCCACTGTGGACAAGATATTAAGGGCTGGTTATTACTGGCCCACTATGTTCTCAGATATGAAGAAATTCACAACATCATGCCACAAGTGCCAACTGTTTGAAGGCAAAAGACAATTGCTGCCACTCCCTTTGAGGCCCATTGCAACAGAGAGACCTTTTCAACAATGGGGCTTGGATTTCATCGGAGAAATTCACCCCTCATCTTCAGGACAACACAGATGGATTCTAACAGCAACAGACTACTTCACCAAGTGGATTGAAGCTGCCCCATGCAGACAAGCAAATGATTCAGTAATCATTCAATTTTTGGAGAACAATATACTGGCCAGATTTGGCTGCCCAGACAAGATAATAACAGACAATGCTGCTGCCTTCAGATCCAAGAAGATGGTAAACTTTTGCCATAAATTTCACATTACTTTGGGCCATTCTACAGCTTACTATCCTCAAGGAAATGGTCTCGCTGAATCATCAAACAAAAGCCTGATAAACATCATAAAGAAAGTGCTGGAAGAGAACAAAAAGAACTGGCATAAGAAACTAGTAAATGCTTTATGGGCAGACAGATTAACCACCAAAAGATCAATTGGGACCAGCCCATATGAGTTAGTCTATGGATTAGAGGCCAGATTTCCTTCATCACTAGGTGTGCCAGTTATGAAACTTCTACAAGAAAGCCAAGCAGAGCCAAATGATATGCAAAGAAGGATCAACCAGATAATTTGTCTACAGCAGACCAGAGAACAAGTTTTCAGCAGAGTGCAGATACTACAAGAGAAACTGAAAAAGGCTTTTGACAGAAGAACTAAAGCTGAAGATTTCAATGTGGGGGACAAAGTTCTAAAGTGGGATGCAAGAAGAGAAGAGAAAGGGAAACATGGGAAATTTGATTCCTTGTGGAAGGGACCATTTGCTGTCCAAGCAGTACAAGGTAATAACACTTATTTCCTTAAAAGTTTGACTGTGACTGAACTAGATGAAGGTCCTGTCAATGGCAGGATGCTGAAGCACTATTATGATGGTTCACTATGATAAGGATCCAAAGGTTCAATGTATATATGCAGGCCTACATATGTTTTCTATTGTTAGTTTGTAAAAAGAGGTTTTCCAAGTGCTGCAACTAGCAGCAATAGGCAGATAGAACCAGAGGTTCCCCAACAAAAAGCACACAATTTTGACAGGTTACACGCATCAGATCTCAAAGATTAAGATGGACAATCAAGCAACAAGGCAATCTGACCTGCTGTTCTTGGTCTTTCAAAAGAAAAACCATCCCCATGTGGAGCCACTGTTGGATACCTATAGTAATAGGTTTCATATTTCATGATTGGCAAGAGAAAAGCCAAATATGCTCTGCTTTGGTATCCCAAAGATCCCATATTTCTTAGAAAGCAAGAGCTGGGTAAAGTGTTTCTAGTATTGGAGACCTTGTTTCAATTTTGTGGATGATTCAACAGTCTAATCTGGATCATGCCATGTTTCAATTTTGAGTTGTAGAATAGAGAAAAGGGTCTGTCCAAACAGCTTAATCTTGGCAGACAGGTAGTTCAGGTAGAGAAACAAAGGTTTCCAAAAGATTAATCTGGGACCTTGGAAGACATAAGGGTAGGAGTAGATAGAGAGAAAAGAGGAAAAAAGCCAAAGAAAAGAAAAGGCAATTAAGGGTTGCAAGTTCAAGTGCCCCTCCAAGAAGAAACAAAAAATGCTAGGTGAAATAGTGGGGTAGGCAGTTGTGGTTGCAGAAAAGACATGTTCACCATCACATAGTTGTCAAAGATGTTTTGCCAAGGCAATGAACATATCAGCAAAAAAGGTGGTGAATTTCATGGATTCACAGCAGAGAGCATCACTAACTTCACTTTTTCCCCTCTACTCCATCATTAACACCCCCTTTCTAAATCCCCCTCCTTCCCTCATACTAACTCCTAACTCTACTATGTAATTCCCCTATTTTACCCCTACCCCTAATAATAATAACAATAAGGTGTATAAAACCCCAAATGATATATATTTTCCCTCCCCTAGGCATAATAGCCGAGAATTCTGCAAAGAGGGACCATAATGGCACCTGGCCACCATGGTGAACCTATCTCCACTATTTTTCCTTTGCTGCAAATCATTTCCCCCAAAAATATACCTTTGCATGGGTAAAACCCCTCTCTAAACCCCTTTGATCTATAAAACCCTCTGCAAACCTTACAAAAATCAAAATTCCGCCTTCAGCACGTTCCCAAATGCAAGTGCGGGTGGTCAGAATCAAAACATTTGGAAAACCATGCCAAAAACCCACAGACGGTTAATATTTCCGCCGCATTATCGGCCGTGCACCTCACACCTCCGCCAGCCGTCGGATCAAGCCTTCCAGATCCGACGGCCCACAGCAATATCGGAGCGCCATCCGCAACCGCACGTTAACTCCCGAGAACGTGACGTTGCGCCTCGTCACGCCTCCGCCACGCGTCGCCCGATGGACCATCTCGGAGCTCCCTCTGACACCCTGGGCGCCGTACTCTAACCGCCCCGAGAGACCGTGACAGTTAGAGCCTTAACCATAACTCTCACGGTTTCACTTCCGCCCGTCCACCATTAACTTTTCTGTCACGTCCAGCTCACCGCTGACTGGACTGCCACCTCACCGCCCTTTGACCGGTCGTCTTCTGCCACGTCCTCCCCGATGACGTCAGCTGACGTCACATCACCGTGACCCACCAATGACGTCATGCTGACGTCATTGTAAAAAAGCGCCAAACGGGTAAAAAACTCATATTAACCAAATTTTACGCGTTTTTTCACCATTTCATCGTTATTCCGTCTGAACTCTCTGCTCAACCATTTCTGCCTGGATTTCCGCCAACCGGTAAAATTAGCTAAAGCGACCACTTCAGCAGCTGCAGTACACCTTGCCACGACCTCTGCACGTCGAATTACAGGTATTTACACTGCCCTGCCTTCCATACGACCTGCATTCAGCTCAAAACTGCTCACAGGCATAATAGGACCATAAGATCGACCTTTTCACCGTTAGAATCTAGTTGTACCTCCACCATTGTCACTGTGAGGTCCAAAAATTCCCTGCAGAGCCGTAATAAGCTGCAATTCATCTAAAAACCCCTCAGTTCTGCGTTTCCCCGGCAAATTCACTACTAAATATCTCTGAACTACTACCAGAAGCTCACTTAGGCCCCAAAGAGGCTCTGTTACCAATTACCAGCAGTATTTCAATTTCTAGCTGGTGAATTCCCCTCTGTCAGTTCAGAAAATCAAGCTATTTTCCACTGAGGGCAGTCTGCGGTCTGTTTTTGCCCATTCACCTGTCAGATTGCAATAGTTTACCCCTTCAGAAGCTATGGAGACCCCCATTGCTCTCAATATCAAGCCTATCAATGCTCCCCACCAAGAATTGGCATGGAAGCCCCTGGGAGACATGGACTACCAAATGCTGGACTGGTTTCCTATGGGAACTAAGTATAATATCCTGATGCTAAATGAACTGAGAGCCCAGCACATGAGTGGAGCAGATATCTTGGGGATTTGGGAATCAAATTTGCCCATATACAACCTTCCCCAAGTTAATCCCATGCCAGAGCTTATCTACAGTTGCCAGGAGTGCTATGACCCCAGCCAAAGGGCAGTCATTAGCCCCACAGGCCTAGTCCTGTTTCAGATCACTCCAGAGAGTATAAATCAGATGCTGCATTTCCATACAGCCAAGAAACTGACCCCTCTTTCCATGCAAGATTTGATAAAGAGAGGAAATAACCTGTCTAATGACCAGATTGTGAAGATTAACCAGCTATTTCTCACACCTAGCTCTGAAGCAGTCAGAACCCCTCCCATTGGGTACCAATGTCTGAATGAGTTGGGCAGAATGCTGGTGGACCTAATTAGCTATGTCCTAGGGTTCAGGGGGCTGGAAGATGTAGATGACAGCATATTGGCAATGCTGTCTATATTTGCCCCGGGTAAGCCTCCAGCTGTGCAGTATGACTATGCAACCTACATTGCAGAGAAGATTCATGATCAGTTCATGAACCTGAAGAGAGAGAGACTGTTCAGATACTCCTCATATATCTACCATTTGTTCCTTTTCAATCAGCCAGCCACCTTCTCAGTTCCTTTGAGGCCACTCAATGCCCAAGGAAGCCCAAGATCAGTTATTTTCTGGACCTCTGTGTTTCATTTTACCTCAGTATCACCTTATACATACTGTAAGTTCATTGATCTGTTTGTTCATCTGGCCCTAACAGTTCTGCAAGGTACTCCTCCTCCCAGATTAACCGACGAAATGAGGAGGATTTTACATCTGAACAAATCCTACAATATTGGCAACTGGTACTTCTACCAGAACCACACAGTCCTTAGGATATATGGCTGTGAATTGAACCCATTTAGATTGCCAAGGTATGTCCCCATGAGGCTTTTTGCCCTGGAGTATTTCAGGCAGTTTGGGAACTCAGATTACCTTCATTTTCAGAGTAGAAACAAAAAGTCACAGCTGAAGGTAAGAAGCCAGCTAGGTTCCTTCTTGTATAACAAGAAAGAGGAAGGATGGAAAGAGGCACACAGCATGCTAGAAGGCCTCAGATTGCAGACCAGTTTTGAGTGGATTCCTTATGACCCCAATCATAGTATCTCCCTCAGGAGAATTAGATACAGACTGGGCAACTATGCACATAAAAGACAACCGGAAATAGAAAAGTATGCCAATGCACTAGATTGGGAAGAGGGTACACTAATAGAACAACTCACTGAGGTAGAACTGCTTGAGAAAGAAGCCAGGAATGTACAAAAGGAAACTGACTTGGAAACTTGTGCACAGGTGCCTTACTCCTACAGAAGACAAAGTGGAACAGCTGCTGGATCTGCAGCAGCACAGCAGCAAACCACTGAAAAGACATCCCAGGCAGCAAGCAAAGACAAAGGTAAACAGGTGGAACAGCCACCTGTATTGACAGAGGAACAAGTGGACACCTTGCTACAGCAGCAAGAGGAAATGGAACAGCAAGAGCTGGGACAGCAACAAGAAAAAGCACAGTCCAGTGAGCAGCCCTTACAGCAGGAAAAGGGGACAGATCAACCTGGCAGTACCGAGCAGCAGCCTCAAACAAATGTGCCTCCCAGGACAGACACCAATGTTGACACATCAGTCCTCCAAACACCACAAAAGGAGGATGTGACAAGGAAAAGGGATAGAGAGACCCCCCACACCTTATCTTTCATCAGGGGAGAGAAGAGACAAAGACTGAATGACTCCCAAGAGGAGGACATTGCAGTAAGGCAAGCCATGGGTATGGGCCCACCCAATGGAGAACTTTCGGCCAGCTCATCCCAGCGAGGACATGACATGACAATGGGAGGAGAGGTCAGCTCCTCCAGTGAAACAAGAAAAGGACAGTCAAGTATAAAACAGCAATTCATTGACATAAAAAGGAGGAGTGATCCAATAAAAGTGCAGCTATATGATCACTTGTTGAACCTAGCTCCTAGCAACCAGCAGAGACTCATGTCTGCTTTCGATGTGAGCGAAGGCAAAATGATAATGAGCCATTTCATGCCTACATCTTTGCAGCCTCAGTCCACCTCAGATTATCTAAGAACCAACATGGAGGTTCTTGCCAAAGACATACACCCCATGGACAAAATTGAACTACATAAGCAGACTGGGGAAATGGTGTATGCCTCCTTGGCAGATGAGACATTAGAAAATTATAAATTAAAGAGCAGCCTAGACAACACAGCTTCTCAGCTGGAGTTAGAAAGAGCTTCATCACAGGCCAAGGACAACAGGATCAAGTCCTTGGAAGAGGTAATCATAGAGATAGGGCATGACCCTAAAGATGTCAAAGGCATCCAAGAGCTCCTGAAAATAAGGGATGCAGATATGGCAGCCCTAAGAAAGAAGATCAAGCTCCCGGCCACCATCCATCCACAGACCGATGAAGTTGCCCAGCAAAGGCAAGAGAAGGAGGCTACAGATCTGCTGATATCCTTATATAAAGAGCTGGTCAGGACTCAGGACCAGCTAGGACAGACTGAAGTTGCAAAGGCAGCACTACAGGAGACACTAAAGCAAAGAGAAGAGGGCCAACCCTCCCAGCCTCCTCCTATCATAATAAACCTTGAGGAAACCCCTCCCAAGATTACTCCTCCTCTTCAGCAAACAGAAACCACAGCACCATCCACAGCAGCAACAACAACAAAATCAGAACAGGCTGCTAGCTTAGACATGCAAAAGCTGCAAGCTGAGATCCAAGCCATGGAATCTCAAATGAAAGAGCTGGATGAGCTTAAGAAAACCTTGACTAAGGTTAATGAAAGGTTTGACAGGAGTAAACAGAATGAGGCAACCAAAGACAGAGAGGTGAAAGCTCTTAAAAAGAGGATTGCTGAACTAGAGAAGGAGCTTGCACTAGAAAGGGTGACAGCTGAAATGAAAGCAGTATTATGGAGCAACATTGGAAGGTCCATTGCCAAACAGTGGCAATATATTGAGACCATGGATGAGCAAATGGTGCTCATCACTAAAGCAAATAAAGAAATACAGAGAGCCAGGGCGAGCCTTGGACACATGCCAGAAGCTGCCACAAGGATAATCAACACTCTGAACTATAAGACTAGCTCTCAATTAGCTGTCATGGGAATCACTAACAGGACAGAAGCAATTGCTGTAGCAAAGAGAGTCGTTACATTAAGGAACTTAGTTGGAACATTGGAGAGGAGGACCCAGGATATGCAAACTGAGATCAATAGATTCCTGGAAAAATTCGTGACTCTGCAGAACAGAGGCCTCCCCAGCATCTTAAGCAGTGTAGGAAGACTGCTCACCCTGGACAATTATAACAAGAGGACTGATGCCCATGCAGTGGCAGAAATTGCACAACCACCCAGCACTTCAGCAGAGCCAGGGCCAGCCACAGGGCAAAGTATGTATGACAGAGTGGAAAACCTGTTTTTCCTAATGAATGAAGTGGACCATCTGTTTGACACACCACCTAACTTCTTCAAATTTACAGAAGCAGATGAAACTCTGGGTGCAATTCTAGCACACCAACTGCCCACTCAGGATGCCTGGAGAAATTTGACACAAACAGTTCTGTCAGGCCAGAATCAGTAGCGCTGTTCCTACAGGCAAATAAGCATCATGCGCAGGCACAGTTTTGAGGAAAAATATCTACAGGAAAGAGGCAGAGGCTGAGCCAACTCAGCAGGACCATTGAGCTCAACACAAGCAACAGTCACAATCACAGGTGACAAGTCCAAGACACAGCGTACAAAGCATTAAAGACAGGTTTTCCAGCATTTACTTAGAAAATCTTGACCGACTTAGCTATCTCCAAAGGCTAAAATATCTTCTGACAGAGCATTAAAATGCTTGTACTCTGTAATCAATGCTGCATTAAATTGTGCCCATAATATCTTAAATAGTTGGTAAGGAAGTAAAATCTGAGATAACTCAGGACTCAGATATTTTGTAAATGACCGCAAGTATATATTCACCCTTCACAGCAGTGAAAGGGGTTGGTTGATAGTTGTTATTTTCTTTTGAAGAGCTCTAGCTCGTTGTAACATTTTCAGAGAATTAATACAAAGGAAGAATGGAATTTCCAAGGCTCGGTGTTCTTTGATGTATTGTGGTGAAAGATAAATGTTACAGGATCCCAGGGTGTTGCATAAAACAGCAAGTATTCTCAAATCTCTTTGTCATGTGTGTTTTGAGTCTTTTGTTCTCTTTGTTGTTCTAATGTTTTACACTTGATAGCAAGGTGAAAGGATAGTACCAGGATTTAACCATGTTTACCCTGGGCTCAAACTGAGCTATCATATATGTTTTCCTCATATACAGTAACAGAATTGTAATTCTTAATTGCTGCAATTCAAAACTGTGTTTTTATTGTAACAGTCATTCTCAGGGATTCAACTTTTGCCCCTAAGACCTCTGTTTTCTCTTTTTAAAGCTATCTGTTGGGAACATATAAATAACTAGTGAAAATTCTTAAATGCTTTCACTGTTTGTGTTACCTGTTTCCAGTCTTTTAATCAAAAATCTGTTCTATTAAACACTCAAATGGCCCTGTAAGTCCCATCTTTCATCTCAAAATTTCAAACACATATAGCTACAGACTCCATTGCCCAATGGTACTCAACCTCTCAGAAAACCACTTCACTAGAACCTAAAAGGAATTTCATCAACCAAACACAAACAAAAAACAGTGCATAATAGCTAGCCTAAAACCCTATAACAAACAGTTACAAATCATAAAGAGAGAGCCCTCTCTGATCACAGTTTGGCTAGAAACAGTGATCCAAAGATTGGTTAGTGGTTACCCCGGCCGTATTCCCTTGGGAGTCATAGGGAACAACCTGGGTGTTAACACATTCTTTGCAACATCCGCTTCAGGACCTTGCTGATGGCCTTAACTTGTCCATTTGCTTGCGAGTAATACAGGGTAGAACTATCATGTGATAGTCCTAAATTAGTAGTCAACTCAGCCATCATGTGATTGCGAAGATGCGACCCATGATCTGTAACTATGGCTTGTGGAACACCAAACTAGGAAACCAAATGGTTAAAAAATAAAAGAGCAGCTGTTTCGCCACTGTTGTTAAATGTTGGCATCGCCTCGACCCATTTGGTAAAATAGTCAATGGCAATTATAATATACCCATGCCCCCCGACTGAGGTGGGGTTACATGTCATAAAGTCAATGCCCCATTTGGCGAATGAGCCAACAACAATGACTGGATGCAATGATGTAGGTGGTAATCTGGTTTTTTGGTCATATATCTGGCATGCATGACAACTTCTGACAATACAATCTTTAAATATAGTTGGCCAGAAGTAACCAACATAAAGAATTATTTGTGCGGTTGCATATCCAAATAAGTGTCCACCATAGGCACCTGAATGGAAATCATTCAATACTTTCTCGGCCTCCTCATGCGTGAGGCACCTCCATAAAACTGTATCAATACCATGACGGTAAAGTGTGTCGCCAATGATCAGATAATCTTTGGCTTGGTAATGAATACGTCGTTGTTGCGAGCGAGAGGTATCTTGCCGGAAAGTTTGGGTTTGGGGATAAATCAATATATCTCCATACCAAGCGTCAGATGACAAAATTAGAGACAAAGATTCATCCAAAATTGATGGTTCAGATGTTGAATCGATGGAGGTCGAGGGAAGGTCACATAGTAACTCAGTGAAAACTAGAGATTTCTTTGATTTAGACTTGATGAATTCTAAATCAAATTCCTGTAGAATAACTATCCATTTTGAATATTTACCCCTAGCAATTGATGTGACAAAATGTATGTCATAGGGTTGCAATCTAAAATGACAGTTTTTTCCGTAACAGGATATAATGGTGAAATCTTTGAACAACTTGCACAGCCGCCAAAGCTAGTTTTTCAACATAAGAGTACTTACTTTCTGTATCGTTGAGATTATGGCTCAATTAATAAATAGGATGTTCAATCCGTTTTCTTCCTGGACTAAAACCATGCCAATGGTTGTATCTGTAGCAGCGAGATACAGGTAATAGTCATTTTGGTAATTTGGAGAATAAATTAATGAAGCTCTAATCAGGGTATCTTTAAGAGCGTCAAAGGAAGCTTGCGCAACCTGATCCCAATGAAAGGGTATCTCATTTTTAAAAATATGTGTAAAACCTTTAGCTATTTCAGCGTAATTAGGAATGAACCTCCTCAAAAAGTTGGCTTTCCCTTGGAGTCTCTGTAATTGTAAAAGATTTGAAGGTAGAGGCAAATCCAGAATTTCCTGAACCTTTAATGGATCCAGTCGAATCCCTTCTCGAGACACTACAAATCCAAGCAAGCAACCAAAACCAATGCAAAACACACATTTATGTGGATTGAGTCGAATCTTGTAGTGTCAACATCGTAAAAATATTGCTCTCAAGTGTTGCGAGTGATCAATCCACTTTCATGAATGCGCAGGTAAATCTTCAAGGTAAGGTTGAACAATGTGCTTGAAGTCATGGAAGGCATAATTCATTGCCCTCTGAAATGTGGCCCCAACATTCTTCAAACTGAATGGGAGTTTCCTATAGGCGAATGTGCCCCATGGACAAATAAAGCTATTTTCGATTGATCTTGTGGGTGTATATTGATTTGATTGTAGCCGGAAAATCCATCCATAAATGAGAATATTTCGCATCCGGCACATTCATCAATAATCTGGTCGATAAAAGGAGTAGGATAATTGTAATTTGGACATGCCTCATTTAGATCCCTATAATTGACGCACACTTGAATTGTTCCTTGTTTCTTCATGACAGGAATAATGTTGGAAACCCAATCAGTAAGAGGAACATGGTAAATAAAACCAGAATGAAATTTTTTTTCAACTTCTGCATTAATTGCAGCAGCTTTCTTTGGATGAACAGGTCGAAGCCACTGTCGAACTGGCTTGACATCAGGGTACATTTTGATTTCGTGTTCAACAATACTAGAGTCAATGCCTGGCATCTCCTTGTAAGACCATGCAAAAATATCTCTAAATTCACGAAAGAGAGTATGGTAATTATCGAGTTCCAATGGAGAACAAGATTTTCCAACATGAATGTTCTCTACAATATTAGGCTTGGTCGAAATATTAATAGAAATCGTTTCTTCAATATTTGACAGGTTTCGCTCAGATTCGATTGTGTCTATGAAAATTAAATTCGATAGGAAATCAACAACTGATGGGTGGTTTAATTCATTTGAATAATCTTCAATGTCATCTGGAAGATGGGAACGATGAGAATAATCTTCCCATGGTCCCTCTCCTATCATCATTGATTGGATGATTCCTTCATCTGCAGAATGTATACGTGAAAAAGGATTCGAAGAGGTACCATATTCTAACGACTGATCTACCCATAAAATTGTTGAGTGAAGATTTGGGTTTGCCGCACAAGCCCAAAAAATTGATTGCTATGATGAGTCAATGCGGATTAACGACATCACCCCAATATTACCATCAACTTCAACTTTGTTGGTAATCCTCCTTAAATCGGATGAGCTGGAGGAAATAATGTTGCAAGTCTCTACTCTTGCCACTTCCGCCAAATCAGATGGTGATGATAGGATAAAAGTACCCATTAGGGAAGGATCTTTAAAGAGACCTACTCCAACACTTTGAAGTGATAGTGTGGGTTCGTGTACCAATGGAATTCTTCTAGTAGCCTGTGAACTATTGATAAAAAAGGGTAGCTGATCAATGACTGTGATTCCACCCTTAAAATGGAAAGCAATAGTACGAAAGTACGTGGAAACCATAACAACCATAGCATATACCCAAGGCCTTCCCAGTAAAATGTTGTAATCGAGGGGTTTGTCAACTACCTCAACTTCAACAGTGATTTTTTTCCCCCTAGTTCGATTTGCAGGTTACTCAAAATCCCACATGGAGTATATGTTCTTCCATCAAAATCTTTCAATGTGGTCGTTGATTGTGACAACGGCGGTGAACCAAGTGTTTTCTAGCAACTCATGGACATAATGCAAGTAGATGCCCGCTCATCAATAATAGTTCTGTGAACATTATTATTGAGAGCTTTTACTTGAATTAGGAAAGCTAACTATGCCGGTAACTGTAGTGTATATCCCACATGGTTAAAAACCACAAGATTTGAATCCGTAGGATCTGTTCAGCCTATTGCTGACAGTAAAGCTTGCTTCTGGGAGGGATAGTTCTGCAACACCTCGAGTGTCGACATAGCATAAGGTGATTGAGCAAGATATTCCACTATGTTATAATTTTGAGCTGCTTGAGCCCAAGGGTTAGATGTTGATTTGTGCACAACTCCCTTTGGTGGTTTTATTGTCAATTCAGGTACAATGGGTGGAACATTTTCAGATGAAGTCGAAGTTGAAGGATTAGGTTGATCAGCGGCCAGATTATTCAATGATGACAATGGATTTCCATAATCTTTGTTTCTCGTTGACACCAAAACTTCGTTTTGTGGCTTTGTGATGGATAACATGAGTACATGGGATGTGGAAGCATGGTCCGTTGCAACCAAATGTGTCTCTGGGTTTGGAGACGGATCATTCAACACTACCGATGTGTTTGAAATCTTTAAAAGTTTAGAGACCTCAGAACGATGTGGACAATCTCTTGTAAAATGCTCGTCATTATAGATCAGATATGGATAACGAGGTTTCCTTGCCGAAGTAGAGGAATCAGATGATTTCTCTGGAGGGGAATTATCTTGTTTCTTTTTTTTCCCCGTTTTCTTGCTCCCTGGTTGCTTTGGATTTTTGCCTTTGTCAGATGACATGACATTAATTTCGGAGGCAAGAGTATTTTCTGATGCATTGGTATTTTGGATCGAAAGAGTAAGAGTTTGACCAGATGATCTTCCTGTTGTTTGTGTGCTCGAATAACCGATCACACCATCACCGGAATGAGAGTCCTTACTCGATTGTGGAGGAGGGGGAATAGTGAAAGTTGGTCGAGGTGCATTGGGAATTTTATCATAAAGCATGCTGGATTGTGTGTAAATCAAATCCAAGTATTGGGCACGAGCAATAACTTGCTCTTCTATGAAAACTCCACCTTTTGCCACATCTTCGGTGATTGATGGAAACAAGGATTTTATGAACCACTCAGCAAAAATCTGATCGGGAACATATGTCTTAACCATTCGATGACAATGCCACCACTCATGAATATGATCTGATATATGGGTAGCAGTAGTCTGTTTAAATTTGGTTAGAAGTTCTGTTCTAGTCTCGTATCCGATGGGTAACTAGAATTGGGTCAAAAATGTAGTGGCTAAAGTGGTGAAATTATCAAAAGAAGCTCTTAGTGACTCAATGTACCATTTAGCAGTTGGACCAGTAAGTGTTCTTTAGAAAAGACGAAGTCTAACCAAATCATAATTTAAGGAGTTTGATGAACACCACAAATGAAAGGTCATGACATGATTTGATGGGTCTTCTCCAGGATTTCCATTAAATTTCAGAATGTCAGATGGTAACTTATGCGGAATTATCGGCCACCAAGGTGCATATAAGATTGGATCATTAGTGAGCCAATTTAAATCTGGTAATTATAAAGTTGCTACAAATGGCAACTGTCGATTCAAGTCAGGTTGAGCATACCTAGGATATGATGGAATTGCCTGAGTAATAGGTATTTTCATATCGACATAGGGCATCTTCATTTGGTAACCTTGGTATGGTTGTTGTTGAACAAAACCAGCATAAGGTGGTTGTTGATAACTAGGTTGAATGTGTGGTTGTCCATAACCTACAAAGCTGTGTTGACCAAGACCTTGGTAAGCTTGAGATTGACCAAAACTAGGTTGAGCCTGTGGAACAAGTCCAAATTGGGGTTGGAATTGTTGGAATTGGGGTTGTTGAAATTGAGGCTACCACGGTTGTTGAATCAACTGTTGTCGTTGTTGGTACAATTGTTGTTGATTTAACGGTTGTTGTTGTTTAGCAATGAAAGGTTGGCCAGGTTGTGCATAAACTATACCAGTGTAAGCTTGGGTTAGTCCAGATAAGGGCATACTAACTATAAGGGCATACTAACTTGAGGTTGTTGCTGAACCCCAAAAACAAGTGGTTGTTGTACAACAACCTAAGGAACTTGAACTTCTTGACCTGAAACTTGTGGTTGCAAGGTAGAAGGATTAGTTTGTACCGGTTCAGATACAACAGTTTGAACTTGTGACTATGGTACAATAGTAACAACAGGTGTAGTAGGAATAGCTGACAAACTTTTCATTGGTTGTGTTAGATACACGAGCCTCGGTTGAACTGGCATTGTTGGTTGCCATTGACAAACTCTAATTCTAGATTGACCTGAATACTACGGGATATTACCATATGGTAGTCCTCCGGAATAAGGAGGATACGGTGAATAAGCATATTTCTCTCCATATGGTGGCAATCTAGTATTTAATGGATACATAAGTCTTTGTTGACCAGATTTCCCAGCTTCATACTGATATGCGGGATCAAAATGTTGAGTTCCCGTTAGAGAAGAACCAGGTAAAATTCTGGTTGAGGACATGGGTGATGACCATGGTGTAGAACCAACCCCTGAGTGGGTTCCAGACAATGATTGGTAACCAACCAGGACAGATGATTCACCATACAGGTGTGACTCAAGTGTGGTAGAAAACATCAAAGAGGTTGCAATAGAAGATTTTGCTGTAGCTACATCAGATGATACAGTCAGAGATGTTGACAGTTGTTTAGCCATAGTTAACTAACCCAAAAGTTGTCCTAAAGAATCGACAGGTACTTGAAAAGAAGTAAGATCAAATGAAGCAGAAAAATCAGGAGTATGAGGGTAAAGATAAAGCCCAATTCCAAAGTGAAACAAGGTTCCAGGTGTGGAATATTCTTCTAATTCCTCCTCTATAGCAATTAAACCTGGTGAAGAACTTCATCGCCAAGTCCGTAAAATATTTCTGGTGTTAATAAAGTCAAATTTTCAATAGTTACTGATGTTTGAGGGGTGACCAATTGATCGTCTTCTGGTAAAGTAACAACTTCTGAATGTTCAAATTCGAAGTTCAGATGTTCGGGTAAATGAACAATAGTTCCAAAAGAGGTTCCTGAACAACTTCAGGTTCAGATGTAACTTCTGTTTGCACTGGGATAGATTCTAGATTAACTTCTGGTTGAACTGATTCAAGTTCAGAAGTACTTTCTTGTTGAGCAACTTCAAGTTTAGGATCAACTTGTTGTTGAACAACATTAGTTACTGTTTCACTAGGATCAGTGCTAATGTCTTCAGGTAATTGTAAAACTTCTTCTTCAGAAATGGATGGGCTAGAAATAGTTGGAGTAACTAGAGTCTCAGTACTTACCGAAATAGATGATTCAAGTAATTTAGATGAAGAACTAGGAGTTATTGATGTACTAGGCTCAGTTAAGCGACATTGCTTTGTCCGAATAGGTGTTGCTTCGGGAGGCAAAGGCGATTTTCTCATTGTTCTCCGTGAATGATGGGGTAAGGGTTGATGTTCCTCCACGATTGTTGATTAATTTTATTATCAAAAAATAAATAAACAAAAATGGGTATACTAGGCAAAAGGTTTACTAAGCAACTGTGAACTGTAGAATACCCCCTGGCGAACCAAGAAGTACAGGCAGGCAATCTCCCAGAATGTTGTGTTCAGTGTATCACAGTTTACAAGGTGGGTGACTCAGTTAGTTAAGGATGGATAGTAACCTAAAGTTGTCCTCCCATATATACCCGAAGGTACGTAGAGGCCCAGTCCATATAAGCGCTGTCTAATGCAAAACCGCACAGTGAGAGCATTCCCATATACTTTACGTACTGTAACACCACCCTATATACCCGAAGGTACGTGGATGAGCTACAATATACTCACATACGTGGAATAAGGTATCACGCTCGGGATGTATTGCAGACAAGTTAGCGACAGCTGCTTTCTTTTACGACGCCGGAACACATCTCTAGCCTAGAACCATTAAATGTTCTCGTTAATGACAATGCTCCATTAGGTATCACATTCGGGATGTATTGCAGACAAGTTAGTGACAACTGCTTTTTTTTACGACGCCAGAACACGTCTGTAGCCTAGAACCACTAAATTTTCTCTCTAATGACAATGCTCCATTAGGTAAATTGATGTTAATTTTAAGTTGATCTTGCTTAGGAATTTGCCTTTAAAGTTCACCACGTGATGTATTCTAAAATTCCTAGGAATGCATCTATCACGATAAGCATTCTTTCCATTCAATTTAATGACGAAAATCCTAGCTACTTAGGGATAGAGCAATCAAATTTCTTTTGATCAAAGAGCAAAGAGTGCAATCTAAATGCAATTTCCCTACACTATTCCTATCAATACAAACAAACTTTTTCAATGCAACATGCATGTATTTATTTTTGATTCCCTTAATGTGAATATGAACAAAAAGGAAATATGCACATACAATCAATTAATATTTCATATGAATGAAGACTTTTACGACAATTCAAATTCAAAGGAAGCGAAGACTTTACGACACTTTCTTTCAAATGAATATTAATCAATTATATCCTAACTTTGACTATTGATCGATAAAGACAAAGAAAACATGAAGAAACATTAATCGATCCTATCAAAGTTGGGCTAGACCAGGAGATAAAAACTCATTTTCTGAGACATAACATTCATTGATCAATCAACAAACAATCAAACAGAGAAAATTTGGCAAAAAACTCTTTCCAAAGGTGGGAAACTGATCCTAGGCGGATCATCCCAGCCGAGAGTGGGAGACAATGTATGTAGGTTTTAACCCTGTACAGAAATTACCTGCATACGAATTCTTAAACAAAGAAAATAAACAATGCGAGAGCATAACCCATAAAACACATATGCACAGAGATTTTTCCCTGGATCCCAAAACCGGGACTACCAGCTTGATTTTTCATTATATTCCTTTCAATGTTACAATACATATTTATACATGCCGAAGCATCCAATACCATGGACCGAAAAACCATCGCGTCCAATACCATGTGCGAAAAACATGCACAAAACCATAGGTAGGTTCGCCCAACCTAATATAGGGTCCAAAAAAAATTTTCCCGGGGCGCTGCCCCGGACCCCATAGAGGGGGGCTACCCGCCCCCCTCAAACCCCCCGGACAGGGGGGCCTGCCGCCCCCCCTGTGACCCCCCTGCTGTGCAATCGGTGCAATGAAGGGGGGCTTCCGCCCCCCTCTAACCTCCCATTTAACTACGTAGGTTAGTCATGGAAAGAATATAACACAACCCAACAATCTCCCACTTGTGGTTTTCTTTCCACAGGGGGCCACAGGAGAGCTTAGTCATTTTTCCAGCCCTAAAACACCCATTGTTTCTCCGCACCAAGAGAACTTCTCAGAGCTCACAGATTTTGTCAATGCATCTGCAGTATTCTTCAAAGTGTCCACCTTTACCAGCAACACCTTTTTGTCTTCTATCATATCCCTCACAAAGTGATACTGAACATCAATGTGCTTTGTCTTTGAATGATAAGCAGGGTTCTTTGCCAAGAAAATTGCACTTTGGCTGTCACAGTCTATTCTTATAGCTCCCTGTACTAACCCCATACTTGAACACAATCTCTGCAACCAAACTGCTTCCTTGCTTGCATGAGTGGCTGCCATGTATTCTGCCTCTATAGTTGATAGTGCCACTATAGATTGTTTCTTACTCATCCAACTGACTGCACCTCCAAATAGGTTAAACACATACCCACTTGTAGATCTTCTCTGATCCAGATCTCCAACCCAGTCTGCATCAACAAAACCATGAATATCCAACACTCTGTCCAATCCTGGTCTTCCTTGGTAGCACAAACCATAATCACTAGTGCCACGCAAATACCTGAAAACCCGCTTCACTGCTGTCCAGTGCTCCTTCCCAGGTTTTGACATAAACCTGCTCAATACTCCCACTGCATGTGCAATGTCTGGTCTAGTACAGACCATTGCATACATCAGGCTACCGACTGCACTTGCATATGGAACACAGGACATGTCCTCTTCCTCTTCTTGTGTCTTGGGACACTGTTCAGCAGATAACCTCACACCTACAGGAATAGGAACCTTCACCGGTTTACTATCCTGCATATTAAACCTCTGCAGTATTGTCTCGACATACTTCCTCTGGTTTAACCAAAGCTTCCTCTTTGCCCGATCTCTTTTAATTTCCATGCCCAAAATATAGTTTGCAGCACCAAGATCTTTCATGTCAAATTTGGAGGACAATTGGGTCTTCAAATCCTGGATAATTTCTTTGTCATTTCCAACCAGCAACATATCATCCACATACAAGACCAGATAAATAACACGGTCACCAATTAATTTAAAATACACACAATGATCTGCTTTGCTTCTGGTGAAGCCAAGTCCCCGTATAAATGTATCAAATTTCTGATACCACATCCTTGGTGACGGTTTTAACCCATACAGAGACTTCTTTAACTTGCATACCAGTTCTTTCTTACCCTTCACCGCAAAGCCTTCAGGTTGCCTCATGTAGATTTCCTCTTCCAAATCCCCGTGAAGAAATGCTGTCTTCACATCCATCTGTTCTACCTCAAATCAAAAGCAGCAGCAACAGATAAAAGTAATCTAATAGAAGCTACCTTGGCAACAGGAGAAAAAATATCACCAAAATCAATTCCCGGCACCTGGGAATAACCTTTTGCTACCAATCGAGCTTTGTATTTCTCCACCTTTCCTTCCGCATTAGTCTTCTTCTTGAACACCCATTTGCTGCCAATGGGTTTCCTTCCAGCTGACAACTCTACCAGATCCCAAGCCTCATTTTTGTGCAAAGATGCCATTTCATCAACCATGGCCTCTTTCCAGAGTTTTCCATCCTCTGAATCCACTGCTTCCTTCACAGTTCTGGGATCATCATCAGTAACAGACAAAGCAAAATTTGAACTGAAAGTAGATGGACTATACCTTTCTGGCTGCCTTCTTTCTCGACCTGATCTTCTCACAGCCAGAGTTTGTGGCTCTTCATCTTCTGATTCCTCCTCTGCTGCAGAGTCTGATTCTTCCTCCTTTGGCTCAAACTCTATCTTCTCAGGTTCCTTTGGTTGGACTTCATGTTGAATAACATCTTTTACCTCTCTGAACACCACATCTCGGCTGTACACAACCTTTCGTGTGACTGGGTTCCAAAGCTTATAACCCTTTAAACCATCCTTATACCCAATAAAAATGCACTTTTCAGATTTACTATCCAACTTGGTTCGTTTCTCCTTTGGAACATGTACATATGCATCACATCCAAATACCCTCAGATGTGAAAGAGAGGGTTTCTTACCAGTCCATACTTCTTGTGGAGTCTTATCCTCCAACACTGATGAGGGTGATCTGTTGATCAGGTAACATGCAGTATCCACCGCCTCTGCCCAGAATTCCTGTCCTAACCCGACACCACTGAGCATGCTTCTTGCCCTTTCCATCAATGTATTTTTCATTCTTTCTGCGACTCCATTTTGCTGAGGTGTATATGGAGTAGTCTTCTGTCATGCTATACCACACTTCTTACAGAATTCTTCAAATTCCTTGCTGCAAAATTCTCCACCATTATCTGTCCTCAGCACCTTTATCTTCTTCTCTGTCTGATTTTCCACCAGAGCCTTAAATTCTTTAAACCTGTCAAAGACTTCAGATTTCTTCTTAAGGAAATATATCCATGTATTGCTTGAGAAGTCATCTATGAATGATACATAGTACACAGACTTACCCAGTGATGGAACCTTCACAGGTCCAAACACATCACTGTGCACAAGCTCTAATATCTGTTTCGTCCTCTTACCACCAGAGGGGAAACTCACTCGATTCTGCTTCCCATACACACAATTTTCACAGAAATAAAAATCCAGAGAGCTATCATTCATACCTTTACCATGAAGTATTCGAAGGCCCTTCTCTCCAATATGTCCAAGCCTTTGATGCCACAACATGGTCTTCTCTCCAGAGACCACTAGATTTTCTACTCCATTTTCAGGAACCATAGAACTATTGCACCCATCAATAACAGTGCTACCTTGCACTTGTACAGAGTTCCAATCCGAACTCCCCGCATCAATATCAGTGCTCCTCGAACCATCTTGCAGGTATCTTTCTCGAACACCGTCTTTACACCTGCATCATCCAACTTGCTTACAGAAATTAGATTTCTGGCCAATGCAAGAATATGTAGAACACCCGGAAGTGTTCTAACCCTTCCACCTTGCAACTTCAACTTTACTTTTCCCCGACCAATGATTCCAGCCTTCCTATCATCTCCTAAGAAGACATCACCACCATCGTATTTCTCATACTCGCAGAACCACTCTCTATGGGGAGTGAAGTGAAAGGATGCACCTGAGTCAATCAACCATGCCTCGTGATCTACATGTGTACTTGAAGAAGCCAAGTACACATCCCCACCTTCATCTGAGGTGGTTTTCGCCTCTGCAGAAGGAGCATCATCAGATCCCTTTCCTTTATCAGGAGCTTTAGATTTACAATCCCTTCTGAAGTGACCTTCCTTTCCGCATTTCCAGCACACCACCTTTGTAGGTTTTCCTGGAGATTTAGATCTCCCACTCGATGACTTATTTTTGTTTCTGTTCTGGGACCGTCCTCGTACAGACAAGGCATCACCATTCTGGTTGTCCATATTCTTCCGTCTCATCTCCTCCGTCAGCAAGGCTGAGACTATTTCATCAAACTGCAAAGCAGTTGCATTGCTACCTATTGCAATAACCAAACTATCCCACGAATCTGGTAGAGAACACAATAGACTGATGCACTTATCTTCATTTGAAATTTTAATATCAACAGATAATAATTGACTTACCATAGTATTAAACGCATTCAGATGCTCTGTCACCGAGTCTCCATCTTTCATCCTCAAGTTATACAGCTTTTTCCACAGGAACAGTTTATTCACCAGAGACTTAGATTGGTACAAAGTCCCTAACTTGACCCACAAAGCCTTTGCCGTAGCTTCCCCTGATACATTCAGCAATACTGAATCTGAGACACACAATCGTATTGTGCTCTTTGCCTTCCGATCCAATTTCTTCCATTCTTCATCGGTCACTCCCGATTGTTTAGTACCCGGATCTACCGCGATCCACTGATCTTTATTGACCAACAGATCCTCCATCTTGAGTTTCCACAACTCAAAACTCTGACCATTGAACTTCTCAATCTCGATCTTTCCACTGCTCGCCATCTTCTTTCACCACCAGAATCAATCTCGCAGATCTCCCACTGAACAGGGTCTACCACAGGCCCGAGCGAAACCCCTCAGCAATAAAGGCGTCCCCTTGAAGCCAAAACAACTCTGATACCAAATGTAGGTTTTAACCCTGTACAGAAATTACCTGCATACAAATTCTTAAACAAAGAAAATAAACAATGCGAGAGCATAACCCATAAAACACATATGCACAGAGATTTTTCCCTGGATCCCAAAACTGGGACTACCAGCTTGATTTTTCATTATATTCCTTTCAATGTTAAAATACATATTTATACATGCCGAAGCATCCAATACCATGGACCGAAAAACCATCGCGTCCAATACCATGTGCGAAAAACATGCACAAAACCATAGGTAGGTTCGCCCAACCTAATATAGGGTCCAAAAAAAATTTTCCCGGGGCGCTGCCCCGGACCCCGTAGAGGGGGGCTACCCGCCCCCCTCAAACCCCCCGGACAGGGGGGGTTGCCGCCCCCCCTGTGATCCCCCCGCTGCGCAATCGACGGTTAGTCGTGGAAAGAATATAACACAACCCAACACTTCAGAGCACTGTCCCTAAGCCAGGGATGCTCTGCAATGCACTGTGTCCCTCACAACCCTGTGCTGGTGACAGTAAGCCATTTCAAGTGGTAATTTGACACAATTTTGACCAATTTTCCAATGTAAAAAGATGAATTACAATCGATGAATATAAATAAAGTCTACAAGGATGTCTTAGGAGGTGGATAAGCTACTAGGAGAGAGGATTCTTCCCTAGTGGAGTTTCCAATTTGTTTTGGAGAATTTAGCATCTACGGATAAATACTAATTCCCTAGACAAGTAGTTGTGACTAGAACAACAGTTTAAAGTGCTTTAGACTTTTCCTATAAGAAATAGATAAGATGAGAAGATAGAAGGCCTACCTGTAGTTTTGCTTTCGTCTCGTCTCCCTTGTATTGAGTCCATCGCTCCTTCCCGTACTTAATCTGCTTGAGAAGTACCCTGTAAACACAACAGAAGACAAAAACTGATCAAAGCATACGATCCATTGAATATAAATGAAAGGAATCAGAAGCAATTCATACATATAAGCATTATGAAAGAACACAACATATGGAAAAAGGTTCAAAAACTTTATTAGATACAAGAAGGAATTACAACCATTAGTGTCTAATTCAAAGTCATTCCTTCAGCTTGGATCCCATCCACATCACATCAAAAGCAAGACAAGCTTGTGGCATCACATCATTTGCTCCAAAGTCAAGTCTCATAGTAGCATTATCTCCTTATAATTCAACATAATCTAGCCCCTAATCACTTAGATGAGTGGTCAATTTATAGGAAGATGAAGGAGGTTTTATCATTAATGGTGACATTGAATGGCCTTCCATACTTAGAATTAGTTCCATGGAGGAAGGGATGAGAGGATAGGATGCTCCTTAACTCATTCCTCATCCATTTTCGAGCTCATAGGAGTTGATAAGACAGGGAAACTTCTAGATGACTCCAAAAGATAAGAATATTCCCCAAACCCTATGTGAATTTCGCTCATTCTTGCCTAGCGCAGGTGAAAGGAAGCCTAATTGCTCTGCAAAGCACCCTGGCAGTGGACTTAACTGCTCTATAGTGCACCTTCATAAGGGCTTACCAGCGCTAGTCCCTCTAGAGGAAATTTCTGGATGTATTCAAGTCATGAAAATGTTTGGGAAGGAGGTATTCAAAGGGGTGACTTGTTTAGGACATGAAACAATTGAATTTAGGGTTTGATGAGCCCTAAAACACTGATCTAAATGTTGGGATTTAATGTGCCTAAATGTATCTGTAACAGGCCTCAACATGCATGTGGGTAAGAAAATGTGGCTCTGCAAAAGAGTTTTAATGAAGCTAGACAGGCACATGGGTCACAAAAACAACAACAACATAGAGGTGAGGGCATTGGTCAGTTGGAGTGTTGGAAATGTGGTGAGGAGAACCTTAGGAGAGATTTTTCTCAACATAAAGGTGGAAGGCCTAAGATATATAGTGCATAGGAGGCGTAGATTGTTGGAGATGTTGGTTAGAGTATTCCATGTATCTATGCAACAATGGACAATGGGAAACAAAAACACCAGTCATCTATCATTGAGATGGATGGTTAGCTTTGTGATCAATTTATTTTTATTTTCATTGACCTTGGATCTAATTATAGATATGTTAGTCCTAACTTGGTGGATAAGCGTGGTTTGAATAAGGAGTTTCATGCAGAGTCTTGGTTAGTGCAGTTGGCTATAGGTACAAAGAAGCGAGTGCATCATTAGGTAAGATCTTGCGCATTTGATTTGAATGGTATGCCTACTGCAACACATTTGAATGTTTTACCATTGGGTTCATACAATATGTTGTTGGGCATGGATTGGTTATATCTTCATAGAACCAAGGTATATTTCTATGACAAATCCATTGAATGCGTTGATGAAAATTGAGAACCAAGAGTCTTACAGGGTAAGAAGAAAACCACATCAGTTAGGATGGTGACAAATATGCAAGAAAAGCGTGGCCGGAGGAAAGGGTGCAAGCTATTTGTAGTACACATTTCTAGTGATAAGGGTAAGGAGGTTGAGGATGCATATCTGTTGAAAAAGTACCCAATTTTGCAACAGGTTCATGTTGTATTTCCTGAGGACATTACAGAGTTTCCACATCATATGGAGGTAGAATTTTCGATTGAGTTAGTGTCAGGGGAAACTCCAGCATCAAAAGCACCTTACAAGATGAGCACGCATGAGTTGGTTGAATTTAAGTTGCGGTTGAAGGAAATGTTGGACAAGGGATACATTAGGCCAAGTGTATCACCTTTGGGTGCACCAGTCTTGTTTGTGATGGCATTATGGCATAGGTTTGGCACTATGGCACAGATGTTGTCCTTGATGGCAACTCACTCAAATGGCAGATCACAGTGCAGGGCTCTCAGAATGAAAGAAAAAGAGGTATACGCAGGTTCCTCATATCAAAGTCGCGTATACACGCGGGTGTACCGATCAGAAGGCGCGTATACGTATGCACACACTTTTATGCAAAGAAAAGCGCGTACATGTGGGAAAACTTATGGTTGGTCCATGGTATTTAGTCCGACATATTTTGAACCTATGGTTTTGGTCCTTGGTATTGCATTTAAAGTATTAAACCCAGGTATTGGGTCCCTGGTATTGGATCTCAATGGTTTTGGACCATGGTATGAGTAAGGCCTACGTATATATAAAGGAAAGGAGATCATTTGGCAAGGATCATCTGATGTATTGAATATCTGAAGACGTGCAAGTGATTGGTTTGTGTGGCTGGATCTGAATCAAGGAGGAACCTGAGAATTACAAGATAGATAAGTTCTATTGATGGGTCGAGATCTCAAGGCTTGAATAGTAGTATCTTTGTGTGTTTTGATTTGTTATAATCGGAGCATAATTATATCTATAAATCTGATAATCTAAGTATAACTGAAGTCTAATTAAGTGAAAAGGGTGAATTTTCTTTTATAGATCTATATGCAGGTTCGGCTCAGTAAAGGCGCGTATGCACGCAGGTTCAGCAAGAGAAGAAAGCGTATACGTTGGTTGACCTTGATTAAGATGTGTATGTACGTAGGTTTATACATAGTGAAGTAGCGTACATCTCTTGAAACATGATTTAGCTGCTTCTGTGTATTACTGTAGTGTTCTAGGTTCAGCATTGGTGTCTAGTTACTAGTATTGTTTTCTGGTTACAACATTATGAGAAGTTATTGGTTGATTTAGTAGTTGTTTTGGAAAGGAGATTGGTTGATGCACATATACTTGAGGTTTGTTTGATGTTCATGGATCCAGTCTGAAAATTTATGAAACGTGGTCCCTGGAAGAAAAGAGAAGGTCGTAGCCTTCTGTAGGTCAGCACCTACGTACTAGTATCTCAGCTAGTACAAGAGCTAAGGGGGTTGTAGCTCCCTTCCAAGAGAAGCTAGAGAATGATAGAGGGTTGTAGCTCTCTGCAGGTTGCATCCTGTGTACTGGTAAAGGACTACACCAGTACAAAATCATTGTAAAAAGAAGTTTCTAATTGAAAAAGATAGAGACAAATTGCAGCAGGTGGTTTTCACCCACATTGGGTTTCCACCTTATATCTTGTGTTCTTGTGTGTGACTGTCTGCATTAATTTTCCTGTTCCTGGTTATTGTTTCTATGGTTCTGACACACAGATTTAAAATCAACATCTGAAGAATATTTAAATTACAAGTCTGTAAGTTATACGATGTTTTCCTTCACTGAAGTTGCGTATATACGTTGTTTTATCTAACTAAAGTAGCGTATACAAATCTGTGAAAGAATTGAAAAGAATTGTCTTGATAATACTGATTCACCCCCCCTCTCAGTATTATTTCCAACAATTGGTATCAGAGCAGGTCCTTCAGAAGAAGCTTGATCGCTTGAAGGAAGATCTATCATCATGAGCGACTACGAAAAAGAAGCATCTATCAGGCCACCAATTTTTGATGGGAGCAACTTCGTCTATTGGAAGATAAGAATCACTGCCTATCTTCAATCTCTTGGTACAAAAGTCTAGGATATTGTGGAAACAGGATACACATTTCCATCAGCAACTCCTACAGATGCAGATGGTAAGAAGCAGTATGAAACAAATGCAAAAGTTGTGAATGCTCTATTAGGAAGTCTATCTCAATCAGAATTCGTCAAGGTTATGCAGCTCAAAAGCACAAAAGAAATATGGGACAAGATCGTTCTGAGCTATGAAGGAGATGAACAGGTAAAACAAGCAAAATTACAAACTCTTAGAATTCAATATGAAAGTCTCAGAATGCATAATGATGAAAGTGTGGCTAGCTATTTCCTACGTATAGATGAGATCGTAAATTGTATGAAAAACTTGGGTGAAGAAATAAAAGAAGTTGTTTTGGTTGAAAAGGTTCTAATATCTTTGTCTCCTAAGTTTGATTCAAAAGTTTCTGCCATAGAAGAAAAGCAGAATCTACAGAGCCTTACCATGTCACAGCTGCACAGAATTCTAACTGCTTACGAAATGAGAAAAGGAGGACCATCAGATAGGAGAGAAGTTGCATTCAAGGCTTCAGGAAAAGGAGATTACTATGAGTCAGGACATATGTCAGAAGAAGAGGAAGAATCAAATTTTGTCAAGAACCTTCAATGAGGAACTGGAAGATTCAGAGGTAAGCTTCCTTTCAAATGCTTTGCTTTTGGAAGAGTCGGTCATCATGCTACAAAATGTCCTCATAAAGATAAACTAGACAAAGGTAAGGAACCTGTTAGATGGAACAGAAAACAAAATGTAAATAAGAAGAGCTATTACACGCATGAAGACAGTGATGGATTGTCAAATAGTGATGAAGATGAACAAGGTAATGATGATAGAATTTTGATGGCTTTTGAAGATGATGATTTCTTGGATGCTATAAATGAAGAAGGTCTTTATGAAGAAATTTCTAAACTTAAAATTTGTTAAGAGGAAAAGAATATGATTATCGATACTCTAACATTCCAACTTGCTGAAAAAGATAAACACAATGAAGAGTTAGAATGTGAAATTGTGGGACTTAGAAAAGAAATTGAGAAAACAAAAGCCCTTAATCTCAGATTTGCTAAAGGATCTGAAACTCTAGATGAGATTATTAAAGTGCAGTGTTCTCCTCTAATCAAGACAGGTCTCAGATATTCCAAAGAAGCATCTCAAGCTCAAAAGCAAGCACAGAAGCCATCCACCTCCAAAATTTATCTTGATGCAGCAAGGAGAAGTGAACAAGTTGACAATTGACAGAAAAAGCATAATGCAGATCACTAGGTAAATCAGGGAAAATTTGCTCAGGGGTAATCTACTTCAAGGATGAACAGAAGCTTCAACCGACCACACGTATATCATTCTCAATTTGGCTCAAGAATGGATGGAAACTACAATCATATAGTTGGTAGATTTGATAATCGCAGGAATTTCTTCAATGGCCAATGTTTCTCTTGTCATAACTTTGGTCATAAAGCTGCTCAATGTGTTGCCTACAAGACCATCATGACTAGGGAAGCTCAAAAACAAAGGAGTATGACAGGAATCATGAAAAGAACCTACAATAACTTCTCAGCTCTTGAAAATGAAATAGAATGTTCTATCTGTAACAACTTCAGTCATGAAGATTCTAAATACAGGAGCAGGTTTCGGCAAACAACTCAGAAGGAGCAAGCTTCATTGAGTTCCAAAACATGGAAAAAGAAAGAAACGCAACCAGAAAGATGTGGGATAGCCTTATATGTGGAAGGATAGGAAAATCAATGGTACATCGACAGTGGATGCTCGAAACATATGACAGGTGATAAAGAAAAACTTCAGTCATATGGTGCCTTAGAAAAAGAAAAGAAGGTCTCATTTGGAAATGACACCCCTGCATTCATAAAAGGTAAAGACTCTGTTCGTTTGAAAGAAAAGGTCAAGGCTGGAAATGTTATGTATGTTGATGGCTTAAAGCATAATCTATTGAGTGTCAGTCACATGTGTGATCAAGGAACTGAGGTAATATTTCGATCAAATGGATGTATTGTTCGTGAGCTTGATACAAGAAAAACAGTGATCAGAGGCATAAGAACTCCAAATAACTTATACGTACTCAAGGGAGGACAACAAAAATGCTATTTAAGCAAGAATGATGAACACTAGCTATGGCACAGAATATTGGGGCATCTTAGCTTCTCTCAGATAAGGAAAGCATGCAAATATTAGCCAGTTCGGGATCTTCCTGACATCAAAATTCTAGACAATACAATATGCAAATCATGTCAATTTGGTAAGCAACCAGAACTAATTTCCTTGAGAAGGAAGGATCAGCTAGCAGGCCACTTGAACTTGTCCACACCGATATATGTGGTCCAACTAGGAAAAGGTCACCTCGAGGAGAAGAGTATTTCATATTGTTCATTGACGACTTCTCAAGGATGTGTTGGATAGGACTCATGAAGTATAAAGATGAAGCTTTCGAAAAATTCAAGTCATTCAAAGCTTTGGTTGAAAACGAATCAGATCGCAGAATCAAATTCCTCAGATCTGATCGAGGAGGGGAATTTACCTTAGATGAATTTTTCAAATTTTGTGAAGAACATGGAATAAGAAGGGAATTCTCTGTTGCAAGGACTCCTCAGCAAAATGGATTAGTGGAAGGGATGAACAGAACAGTTCAAAAAATGGCTCGTGCTATGCTTGATGAGTTTGGAACTCCCGCAACCTTCTAGGGTGAAGCCGTATTTGCCGCTGTTACTATTCTCAACAAGACAATTGTCCGGGTAAACAGCACTCAAACTCCTCATGAACTTTGGTATGGTAAGACTCCCACGGTAAAATACTTCAAAATTTTTGGAAACAAATGCTACATTAAAAGGACTGATGAAAATCGTGGCAAGTTTGAACCTAGAGCAGATGAAGGCATTTTACTTGGCTACTTTCCCCACAACAAAGCTTACAAATGTTACAATAAAAGAATTGGTAAAATTGTTGAAAGTATTGATGTAGTGGTTGATGAAGAAGGGAACACTCCTAGGCAAGTGAAATCTGAAGACTTCAAAGATGGCGAAGACTATCTGTCAACATCAAATCAGATTCATGATGAAGAGGAAACCCATGAGGCACTAGAAGAATAGATAAGGATAGAAGAAAAGAATCCATCCAGATACGTTCAGAAGAATCATCCAGAATCTCAAATTTTGGGGAAAAAAGAGGCAGGTGTACAAACAAGGATAACCATTTTAGAAGCTTCAAGCTATCTAGCATTGCTCTCCTCCACTGAACCACAGAATGTAAGAGAGGCATGCAAAGATGAATGCTGGGTCAAGGCCATGGAGGAAGAACTCGAGCAGATTGAAAAGAAGAACACTTGGGAGTTGGTTCCTAGACCAAAAGATAAGAATGTCATAGGGACAAAATGGATTTTCAAAAATAAGCTGAATGAAAATGGGGATGTGGTTAGAAACAAGGCAAGACTTGTTTGGAAAGGATATGCGCAACAAGAAGGCATAGACTTTGAAGAAACTTTTGCACCAATTTCTAGACTTGAGGCTATAAGAATGTTCCTTGCTCTCTCTAGCTTTCAGAAGTTCAAAGTATTTCAGATGGACATAAAATCTGCCTTTCTGAATGGAGACTTGGATGAAGAAGTATATATTGAGCAACCAGATGGGTTTATCCTTGGAAATGATCCAAAGCTTGTATGCAAACTCAAAAAGGCTCTCTATGGCCTTAAACAAGCTCCAAGGGCTTGGTATTATCGGTTGGATAAGTACCTCCATCAACAAGGTTTTATAAAAGGATCAACTGATAATCTATATATAAAAATTGACAATGATAAGTTGCTAATACTTCTTGTGTATGTTGATGATATCATTTTTAGTAGCAATGAAGAAGACATGAGTCAAAATTTTGCCTTGGTGATGTAGAAAGAGTTTGAAATGTCCATGCTTGGTGAGCTCACATATTTTCTTGGTTTACAAGTCCAACAAAAAAAAGACGACATTTTTCTATCACAAACCAAGTATCTCAAGCAGATCTTGAAGAAATATGGGATGGAGGATTCAAAACCAGTATGTACCCCTATGGTGACAGGATGCAGCCTCAGAGCAAATGATGAATCGGCAGCAGTACATCAACCAACCTATAGATCCATGATTGGTAGTCTGCTCTATCTAATAGGTACTCGACCAGACATTATGCATGCAGTAGGAATAGTTGGAAGGTTTCAGGCAAATCCAAAGGAAACTCATCTTCAGGTAGTTAAGAGAATTTTCAAGTATCTTCAAGGAACTCAAAACTATGGCTTATGGTATCCTAGAGGTACGGATCTCACACTTCATGCATACACAGATGCAGATTGGACAGGAAGCGTGGATGACAGAAAAAGCACTAGTGGTGGTGCATTCTTCATGGGTCCTAGATTAGTATCTTGGTTCAGCAAGAAACAAAGCTCAATTACATTATCTATGACTGAAGTAGAATATGTAGCTGCTGCAACTTGCTGCACACAACTCCTTTGGATGATGCAAACATTACAAGACCTTCAAATCACTTGTACTCCATCTATCTCCATCTTTTGTGATAATACAAGGGCAATCAATATTTCAAAGAATCTTGTCATGCATTCAAAGACTAAGCACATACCAATCAAGTATCATTTTCTCCAAGAACAAGTGCTTGAATAGAAGGTCAAATTGGAGTATGTTCCCTCTAAGGAACAAGTTGCTGATATCCTCACCAAACCATTGCCCATAAAAAATTTTGAATATCTCAGACAGAAGCTGGGGTAGTTGATGAATCATCTTGCTGTTGAAACTTGTCTGTTTCAGAGAAAAGTGGTTGTACGCGAGTTGAATGAGCAGTATCCCCGTACATACGCTAGTTCATCAAGGTGCAGTCGCATCTATGTTGGTTTGAAGAAAAGCAGTAGGGCCAGGCTCAGTATGAAAAGTGTCTGATGTGGGTCTGATAGAGACCATCTGGCACAAGTTCAGGGGGAGCATATATTCTTCTAATAATGCATTGTTGGCATTATCTTAGAAGATCTTGGTTCAAATTCATAGTTGGTTTGATTTCAGATGGAACAGGTGTAGAAAAAGAACATGGGTGCTGGTCTAAATAATGATTGACAAATGCTGCTGATGTTTGTTGTTGATAACTGTCAGAGTCTTGCTGTAGATGTTGTGTCTCTATGTCTTATATTTCTTTATCAAGGTCATGTAACGACCTGTTTTTGGTTTCCCCACTATGCCTGGGATGAATGATGTAATGTATAAAGTCATGTGTCTTGTGTAGATCATCTTATTGTAGACCTTGCCTACAGTCAGGGGGAGCTTGGATAGCACAGTAGAGCAGAAGATTCAGCATGTATTCAGGGGGAGCATAACCCTTTGCCCTTGATGTCAAAGGGGGAGAATGTTTTGAGTGACTTGGGGTTGCCATCAAGTCCAAAGGGGGAGATTGTTGGCATTATGGCACAGGTTTGGCACTATGGCACAGGTGTTGTCCTTGATGGCAACTCACTCAAATGGCAGATCACAGTGCAGGGCTCTCAGAATGAAAGAAAAAGAGGTATACACAGGTTCCTCGTATCAAAGTCGCATATACACGCGGGTGTACCGATCAGAAGGTGCGTATATGTATGCACACACTTTTATGCAAAGAAAAGCGCGTACATGTGGGAAAACTTATGGTTGGTCCATGGTATTTAGTCTGACATATTTTGAACCTATGGTTTTGGTCCTTGGTATTGCATTTAAAGTATTAAACCCAGGTATTGGGTCCCTGGTATTGGATCTCAATGGTTTTGGACCATGGTATGAGTAAGGCCTAAGTCTATATAAAGGAAAGGAGATCATTTGGCAAGGATCATCTGATGTATTGAATATCTGAAGACGTGCAAGTGATTGGTTTGTGTGGCTGGATCTGAATCAAGGAGGAACCTGAGCATTACAAGATAGATAAGTTCTATTGATGGGTCGAGATCTCAAAGCTTGAATAGTAGTATCTTTATGTGTTTTGATCTGTTATAATCAAAGCATAATTGGATCTATAAATCTGATAATCTGAGTATAACTGAAGTCTGATTAAGTGAAAAGGGTGAATTGTCTTTTATAGATCTATACGCAAGTTTGGCTTAGCAAAGGCGCGTATGCACGCAGGTTCAACAAGAGAAGAAAGAGTATACACTGGTTGACCTTGATTCAGCTGCGTATGTACGCATTTTTATGCATAGTGAAGTAGCATACGTCTCCTGAAACATGATTTAGCTGCTTCTGTGTATTACTACAGTGTTCTAGGTTCAGCATTGGTGTCTCGTTACTAGTATTGTTTTTTGGTTACAACATTCTAAGAAGTTATTGGTTGATTCAGTAGTTGTTTTGGAAAGGAGATTGGTTGATGCACATATACTTAAGGTTTGTTTGATGTTCATGGATCCAGTCTGAAAATTAATGAAACGTGGTCCCTGGAAGAAAAGAGAAGGTTGTAGCCTTCTGTAGGTCAGCAGCTACATACTCGTATCTCAGCTAGTACAAGAGCTAAGGGGGTTGTAGCTCCCTTCCAGGAGAAGCTGGAGAACGAGAGAGGGTTGTAGATCTCTGTAGGTTGCAACCTACGTACTGGTAAAGGACTGCACTAGTATAGAATCATTGTAAAAAGAAGTTTCTAATTGAAAAAGATAGAGACAAATTGTAGCAGGTGGTTTTCACCCACATTGGGTTTCCACCTTATATCTTATGTTCTTGTGTGTGACTGTCTGCATTAATTTTCTTGTTCCTGGTTATTGTTTCTATGGTTCTGACACACAGATTTAAAATCAACATCTGAAGAATATTTAAATTACAAGTCTGTAAGTTATACGCTATTTTCCTTCACTGAAGTTGCGTATATACGTTGTTTTATCCAACTAAAGTAGCGTATACAAATCTGTGAAAGAATTGAAAAGAATTGTCTTGATAATACTGATTGACCCCCCCTCTCAGTATTATTTCCAACAGTTTGTGAGGAAGAAGGATGGCACTCTCAGATTATGCATTGATTACAGGAAGTTGAACAAAGTGACTATCAAGAACATATATCCTTTGTCGAGGATTGATGACTTGTTCGATCAACTAAAGGGAGCAGCAGTATTATCGAAGATTGAATTGAGATCTGGATACCATTAGGTACGTATCAAAGAGGAGGACATATACAAGACTGCGTTCTAGACCAGGTATGGGCATTATGAGTTTGTTGTTGTTCCATTTGGCTTAAATAATGCTCTAGCTACATTCATGTGTTTGATGAATAGTGTGTTGCATCCATATTTGGATAAGTTTGTTATTGTGTTCATTAATGATATAATGGTATACTCTGAAAATGAGGAAGAGCATAGCAAGCACTTAGCAAAATTATTGATGTTGAAAATAGCAACAAGAAATGCTAAAAATAGAAATGCTATAAATAGCATTGCTATAGATAGCATTTCAGGTACCAGTGTTGAAAATAGCAACAAGGAATGCTAAAAATAAAAATGCTAAAAATATCATTGCTATAGATAGCATTTCAGGATATATTCCAATTTTAATTTGTCCCTGAATTAAAATTCGAATTTAGTCTCACCAGCTGTTTGAAAAATAATTAATTAATTCATCTTGAGTTAATTAGTTGGATAAATTCAAACATGAAGTCTTTGTGAATACATGCAACAGTTATCCCTTTGATTGAGGAAGTTATCCCTTAATTAAGGAGATAAGTATGAGTTGTGTTTGACTTGTAATTAGTTAGCTCAGTTAACTAAGTTAAGTCCAGTTAAATTAGTTCCAAACAGTTGGAGGAACTAATTGTGAGTTCAGTTAGTTAATGCATGCATGCAACTAGTGTTCTCCAGATAACTGAATATTCTCTCATAAATAACCAATGTATGTCAGTTCAGAGAAAGATCCAGTTGAGATTAAAGATAGGGACACTATACTATTAGTTGGAGGAATTTTCCTATAAAGGAAACTCATTGATGCAAAAGGAATTCATTCCTTTAGGATCGCGCAGTTACTACAGAGGTCAGAGAAGTGTGTGAGGTGAGAATCACACAGGTGGTAGCTGGAGGACCCAGTAGAAACTGCGCAAGGAAGTAGGAGGCTTGGAGGACTAAAGGAAGACATATGTGTTGTCTATTATGCATATGAGTAGCAGTGAGGGATTGTACTGAGAGCTGGATAGCTTGAGAGCTAAAGCTTTGTGTAATTCTGAGATATTTCCACTTGTATGATAATACAGATAGCGGGGTTTTTAGCTGAGGCTTTCCCCAGAGTATTCTTCTGTGTTTCATGTGTGATTAAATCTTCATCATATTGGAGCAAAGGTGATCAATGTGGAGAACAGTATACAAGAAGTTCAAAGTTCGAAGTTTGAAGTTCTTGATTATAGGTACAAAATCAATTTCTTATCACATCTCAAAGTTCACCAATGGCATTCAATGGCTTGAGACTCGAGTATGCCCTGGATGGTAGCTCGAGTTGCATAGCCTGGAAGGATCACATTGAAGCAGTATTAGAGGACAACGGTTTGAAGGACATCATTGATCAAGAAGTCCCTAAGCCAGCAACAACTAATGCCCAAGAATTGGCGGAATGGAAGAAATGTGTGGCAAGAGCGAGGATAATTCTTTTGGAGGGAGTTCGATACCATATTGTCTCGAGTCTCCATGGGAAGGAGACTCCATTTTCAATGTGGAAGACATTAAAGGATCTATATCAGAACAACAACGACCAGAGGAAGCTAGCGTTGAAAGACAAGCTTCAGAAAATCAAGTGTGAAAAGAGCAACACGATTTCCACATATGTGAACAAGCTCACCACCTGCAGAGATGAGCTTGGAAGTGTAGGAATCATGACAGTTAATGATGACATGGTGAGTCTTTCTCTCCTCGATCTTCCTAAGAGATGGCATAGCTACCAGGACTTAGGGAATGGAAGAGAGAAACTATCGGATTGGGAACGATAGTGGTCGGATTTGATGCAGGAGGAGATTAGGAGGATCATTAGAGATGGTTCTTCATCCAAGGATGATGAGAAAAATCTAGCCTTAGCCAGTAAGTCAAGGAAAGGGAAGGAGAAGGATTCTCATTCCAAATCAAGTTCTTCACATGGAGGGAAGAAGATTGACAAATCTAAAGTGAGATGCTTTAATTGTCATGAGGTGGGCCATTATGCAACTAATTGTCCATTGAAGACCAAGAAGGGATCCTTGGAAGGATCTGAAGGTGAGGCATTCGCTATAGGTTTTAATCCCGTACAGAAATTACTTGCATACGAATTCTAAAACACATAAAATAAACAATGCGAGAGCATAACACATAAAACACATATACAAAGATATTTTCCCCTCGATCCCAAAACCGAGGCTACCAGCTTGATTTTTCATTATTTTCCTTTCAATGTTATAATACATATTTATACATGTCGAAGCATCCAATACCATGGACCGAAAACCATCGCGTCCAATAGCATGGACCAAAAACCATAGCATCTAAAAACATGTGCGAAAATTATGCACAAAACCATAGGTGGGTCCACCCATCCTAACATAGGGTCCAAAATCAAAATTTTCAGGGGCGCTGCCCTAGACCCCATAAAGTGGGGTTACGGGTATGCCTCAAACCCCCTATGACCCCCCCCGCTACACAATCAGTGCAATGAAGGGGGGCTCCGCCCCCCTCTAACCCCCTGGTTAACTACGTGGTTTAGTCATGGAAAGAATATAACACAACCCAACATTCTCCCAGTTGTTGTTTTCTTTCCACAGGGGGGCACAAGAGAGCTTAGTCATTTTTTCCAGCCCTAAAATTCCCATTGTCTCTCTACACCAGGAGAACTTCTCAGAGCTCACAGATTTTGTCAATGCATCTACAATATTCTTCAAAGTGTCCACCTTTACTGGCAACACCTTTTCATCTTCTATCATATCCCTCACAAAGTGATACTGAACATCAATGTGCTTTGTCTTTGAATGATATGTGGGGTTCTTTGCCAAGAAAATTTCACTTCGGCTGTCACAGTCTATCCTTATAGCTCCATGTACTAACCCCATACTTGAACACAATCTCTGCAACCAAACTACTTCCTTGCTTGCATGAGTGGCTGCCATGTATTCTGCCTCTGTAGTTGATAGTGCCACTACAGATTGTCTCTTACTCATCCAACTGACTGCACCTCCAAGTAGGTTAAACACATACCCACTTGTAGATCTTCTCTGATCCAGATCTCCAACTCAGTCTGCATCAACAAAGCCGTGAATATCCAACACTTTGTCCAATCCTGGTCTTCCTTAGTAGCACAAACTATAATCACTAGTGCTACACAAATACCTGAAAACCCGCTTCACTGCTGTCCAGTGCTCCTTCCCTTGTTTTGACATAAACCTGCTCAATACTCCCACTGCATGTGCAATGTATGGTCTAGTACAGACCGTTGCATACATCAGGCTACTGATTTCACTTGCATATGGAACACAGGACATATCCTCTTCCTCTTCTTGTGTCTTGGGACACTGTTCAGCAGATAACTTTACACCTACAGGAATAGGAACCTTCACCGGTTTACTATCCTGCATATTAAACCTCTACATTATTGTCTCAACAGACTTCCTCTGGTTTAACCAGAGCTTCCTCTTTATCCGATCTCTTTTAATTTCCATGCCCAAAATATAGTTTGCAGCACCAAGATCTTTCATGTCGAATTTGGAGGACAATTAGGTCTTCAAATCCTGGATAATTTCTTTGTCATTTCCAACCAGCGACATATCATCCACATACAATACCAAAAAAATAACACGGTCACCAATTAATTTAAAATAAACATAGTGATCTGCTTTGCTTCTGGTGAAGCCAAGTCCCCGTATAAATGTATCAAATTTCTGATACGACATCCTTGGTGACTGTTTTAACCCATACAGAGACTTCTTTAACTTGCATACCAGTTCTTTCTTACCTTTCACTACAAAGCCTTTAGGTTGCTTCATGTAGATCTCCTCTTCCAGATCCCCATAAAGAAATGTTGTCTTCACATCCATCTATTCTACCTCAAAATCAAAAGTAGCAGCAATAGATAAAAGTAACCTAATAGAAGTTACCTTGGCAACAAGAGAAAAAATATCACCAAAATCAATTCTCGGCACCTGGGAATAACCTTTTGCTACCAACCAAGCTTTGTATTTCTCCACCTTTCCTTATGCATTTGTCTTCTTCTTGAACACCCATTTGCTGCTAATGGGTTTCTTTCCAGCCGGCAACTACACCAGATCCCAAGCCTCATTTTTGTGCAAAGATGCCATTTCATCAACCATGACCTCTTTCCAGTGTTTTCCATCCTCTGAATCTACTACTTCCTTCACATTTTTGGGATCATCGTCAGTAATAGATAAAACAAAATTTGAACAGAAATTATATGGACTATACCTTGTTGGCTGCCTTCTTTCTCGAACTAATCTTCTCACACCCGGAGTTTGTGGCTCTTCATCTTCTGATTCCTCCTCTGCTGTAGAGTCTAATTCTTCTTCCTTAAGCTCAAACTCTATCTTCTCAGGTTCCTTTGGTTGGACTTCGTGTTTAATAACATCTTTTATCTCTCTGAACACCACATCTCTGCTTTACACAACCTTCTATGTGACTGGGTTCCAAAGCTTATAACCCTTTAAACCATCCTTATACCCAATAAAGATGCACTTTTCAAATTTACTATCCAACTTGGTTTGTTTCTCCTTTGGAACATGTACATATGCATCACATCCAAATACCCTCAGATGTGAAAGAAAGGGTTTCTTACCAGTCCATACCTCTTGTGGAGTCTTATCCTCCAACGCTGATGAAGGTGACCTATTGACCAGGTAACATGCAGTGTCCATCGCCTCTACCCATAATTCTTGTCCTATCCCGGCACCAGTGAGCATGCTTCTTGCCCTTTCCATCAACGTCTTATTCATTCTTTCTACAACTCCATTTTGTTGAGGTGTATATGGAGTAGTCTTCTGTCATGCTATGCCACACTTCTTACATAATTCTTCAAATTCCTTGCTGCAAAACTCTCCACCATTATCTATCCTCAACACCTTTATCTTCTTCTCTGTCTGATTTTCGACGAGAGCCTTAAATTCTTTAAACCTGTCAAAGGCTTTAGATTTCTTCTTAAGGAAATATATCCATGTATTCCTTGAGAAGTCATCTATAAATGATACACAGTACACAGACTTACCCAGTGATGAAACCTTTATAGGTCCAAACACATCACTGTGCACAAGTTCTAATATCTGTTTCGCCCTCTTACTACTAGAGGGGAAACTCACCCGATTTTGCTTCCCATATACACAATTTTCACAAAAATCAAAATCCAGAGAGCTATTACTCATACCTTCTACCATACCTTTACCATGAAGTATTTGAAGGCCCTTCTCTCCAATATGTCCAAGCCTTTGATGCCACAACATGGTCTTCTCTCTAGAGACCACTAGATTTTCTGCTCCACTTTCAGGAACCATAGAACTGTTGCACCCATCAATAATAGTGCTACCTTGCATCTTGTATAGATTTCCAATTCGAACTCCCCGCATCAATACCAGTGCTCCCCGAACCATTTTGCAGGTATCCTTCTCGAACACTGTTTTTACACCTGCATCATCTAGCTTGCTTACAGAAATCAGATTTCTGGCCAATGCAGGAATATGCAGAACACCCAGAAGTGTTCTAACCCTTCCACCTTGCAATTTCAACTTTACTTTTCCGTGACCAATGATTCTAGCCTTCCTATCATCCCCTAAGAAGACATCACCACCATCGTATTTCTCATACTCGCATAACCACTCTTTATGGGGAGTGCAGTGAAAGGATGCACCTGAGTCAATCAACCATGCCTCATGATCTACATGTGTACTTGAAGAAGCCAAGTACAAATCCCCACCTTCATCTGAGGTGGTTTTTGCCTCTGCAGAAGGAGCATCATCAAATCCCTTTCCTTTATCAGGAGCTTTAGATTTACAGTCCCTTTTGTAGTGCCCTTCCTTTCCACATTTCCAACACACCACCTTTACATGTTTTCCTGGAGATTTAGATCTCCCTCTAGATTTAGATGTCCCACTCGATAACTTAATTTTGTTTCTGTTCTGGGGCCATCCTTGTACAGACAAGGCATCACCATTCTGGCTCTCCATATTTTTCCGTCTCATCTCCTCCATCAGCAAGGATGAGACTATTTCATCAAAATGGAAGGCAGTTGCATTGCTACCTATTGTAATAACCAAACTATCCCACGAATCTGGTAGAGAACACAACAAACTGATGCACTTATCTTCATCTAAAATTTTAATATCAACAGATGCTAACTGACTTACCACAGTATTAAATGCGTTCAGATGCTCTGTCACCGAGTCTCCATCTTTCATCCTCAGGTTATATAGCTTTTTCTACATGAACAGTTTATTCACCAGAGACTTAGATTGGTACAAAGTCTCTAACTTGTCCCATAAAGCCTTTGTCGTAGCTTCCCCTGATACATTCAACAATACTGAATCTGAGACACACAATCGTATTGTGCTCTTTGCCTTCTGATCCAACTTTTTCCATTCTTCATCAGACACTTCCGTTGGTTTAGTACTCGGATCTACCACGATCCACTGATCTTTATCCACCAACAAATCCTCCATCTTGAGTTTCCATAACTCAAAAATCTGACCATTAAATTTCTCGATCTCTATTTTTCCACTGCTCGCCATCTTCTTTCACCACCAGAATCGATCTCGCAGATCTCCCACTGAACAGGGTCTACCATAGGCCCGAGCGAAACCCCCCAGCAACAAAGGCATCCCCTTGAAGCCAAAACTGCTCTAATACCAAATGTAGGTTTTAACCCCGTACAGAAATTACGTGCATACGAATTCTAAAACACATAAAATAAACAATGTGAGAGCATAACACATAAAACATATATACACAGATATTTTCCCCTGGATCCCAAAACCGGGACTACCAACTTGATTTTTCATTATTTTCCTTTGAATTTTTTAATACATATTTATACATGTCGAAGCACCCAATACCATGGACCAAAAACCATTGCGTCCAAAAACATGTGCCAAAATTATGCACAAAACCATAGGTGGGTCTGCCCATCCTAACATAGGGTCCAAAATCAAAATTTTCCGGGGCGCTGCCCCGGACCCCATAAAGTGGGGTTACGAGTATGCCTCAAACCCCCTGTGACTCCCCCCGCTACATAATCGGGGCAACGAAGGGGGGCTCCACCCCCTCTCTAATCCCCCAGTTAACTACGTGGTCTAGTCGTGGAAAGAATATAACACAGCCCAACATTCGCCTCTCAATTCGAATTGGATTTTACCCTCATTGCATGCATGGTTTCATCGATGATGGGTCGAGGTTGGTTTCTTAATAGTGGAGCCTCATTCCACATGACCGACGATAAGAGTTTGTTCAGTGCCTTGGAGGAGAAAGACCTTTAGATGCACATAGAGATGGGTAATGATGAAAAGTATAGTGTTTCAGGAGTGGGCATGGTTGCTTTTCAGAGGGAGCATGGAGCTCACATCACCTTGACAGATGTGAAGTATGTGCCAGGATTGAAGAATAACTTGGTATCGATGGCGATGTTGGAGGACAAAGGCTACGATTTTGTCTTTAGTAAGGGAAAGGTTTTCCTTAGACACATCACCATGAGACAGGTGAAGCAAATCAGTTCATGAGTCAAGAACCTGTATGCTCTTGAGCTTCAAGATGAATGCAAAGCCTTGAGGAGCAAGGCAAATGTTGGAGAATTGGTGGTTGAGAGGGAGAGTACATTACCTCTCAACATGCAATGCCAGAAGAAGTCTCAGACAGTTGTGGAGGAGCCACAATTGGAGAAGTCACCAGAGGGATCACATGCAGCCATACCTCCAGGTGTGAGGTGGGGTGATGTGAAGCGATAGTATCAAGAAGGATGAAATAGGGGCAACATCCTTGAGGCACCCAACCTCTTTGATTACACCTTGTTACGGGATCCCCAATGAAGTGTAGCAGGACTGGCTAAGTGGGTAGATACTGATGCGGATGGAGTGGCAGAGGGAGCTTCAGCATCAGAGGGTGTTTCTAGCCCAACAAGGAGGTCAATTGGGAGATCAATTACTTACTTCTTAGTAACTAAGTTGCAGTGCAGCATTGGGCAGCACGATGCAACATGATGAGAGGAGGTACAGTGCGAATGCAGTGCTCGGAGATAGGACCAATAGCAGCACGGATGCAGCGAGAGAAATTAGTGGGATTGATGCAGTCAGAGATCAAAGTGACAGAGGCTAGAGAAGTTAGATACTGAAGAGCACAGAGGTGTAGAGTTTTCAATCGACATAGGAAATAGCAGACAAAGACTTTGATGACAAATGTATCATATTGATTCAGGTTGTTTATTTTTGTTTCTGGAGTTGCTGGAGCAACAACACTTGAGAGAAGTGTTGCATTCAGAACATTCCAAAGGTTCAAGATCAGGTTCGAGTTGAATGCCTTTCTTGTTGAGAGGGAGTGTTGGAAATAGCAACAAGAAATGCTAAAAATAGAAATGCTATAAATAGCATTGCTATAGATAGCATTTCAGGTACCAGTGTTGAAAATAGCAACAAGGAATGCTAAAAATAAAAATGCTATCCCTTTGATTGAGGAAGTTATCCCTTAATTAAGGAGATAAGGATGAGTTGTATTTGAGTTGTAATTAGTTAGCTCAGTTAATTGAGTTAATTCCAGTTAAATTAGTTCCAAACAATTGGAGGAACTAATTGTGAGTTCAGTCAGTTAATGCATGCATGCATGCAACTAGTGTTCTCCATATAACTAAATATTCTTGCATAAATAACCAATGCATGTCAGTTCAGAGAAAGACCCTGTTGAGATTAAAGATAGGGTCATTGTACTATCAGTTGGAGGAATTTTCCTATAAAGGAAACTCATCCATGTAGAAGGAATTCATTCCTTTAGGATTTCACAGTTACTACAGAGGTCAGAGCAGTGTGTGAGGTGAGAATCACACAGGTGGTAGCTGGAGGACCCAGGAGAAACTGTGCAAGGAAATAGGAGGCTTGGAGGACTGAAGGAAGGCATATGTGTTGTCTATTTTGTCTATGAGCAGCAGTGAGGGATTGTACTGAGAGCTGGATAGCTTGATAGCTAAAGTGTTGTGTAATCCTGAGATATTTCCACTTGTATGATAATACAGATAGTGGGGTTTTTAGCTGAGGATTTCCCTAGAGTATGCTTCTGTGTTTCATGTGTGATTGAATCTTTTTCTCTAATATGTGTTCTATTTGATCTTGCTCAAAATCGATTAAGCTTTTGCAAGTTTGGTTGTAGAAGTAGATTAAGTATTTTGATTTAGTACATTGCATAATCAGTTTAATCTACAGTGAGAATTTCTACATGGTATTAGAGCTAGCTCATTTATAGAGAAATTTCTACAATTGAGGTTGTTGAGAGAGCGTCAGTTGTATGATAAGCTCAGCAAATGTAGTTTCTTTTAGACTGAGATACACTACTTGGGACATGTTGTCTCTAGGGAGGGCATTGCAGTAGATCTGAGAAGATAAGGGTCATCATGGAGTGGGTAGCTCCAAGAGTGTGGATGAGGTGAGATCTTTCATGGGTTTGGCAAGCTATTATAGGAGGTTCATCATGAACTTCTCATAGATTGCTTATCCTATTACATCATTACAAAGAAAGGTAATAATTTTTAATGGAAAAAGGAGTGTGAAGCTAGAATTTAGTATCTTAAGCAATTGTTAATGCATTCACCAGTACTACAGATTGCAGATTTGGACAAAGAGTTTGTGGTATGCACAAATGCTTGCAAGAGAGGGCTTGGCGGAGTCCTTATGTAGGATGGACATGTGGTATGTTATGAGTCCTAGAAACTAAACGAGCATGAGAAGAACTACCCAACACATGATCTTGAGTTAGCAGTGATCATACATGCACTAAAGATGTGGAGACACTATCTTCTTGGTAGGAAGTTTGTGATTATGAGTGATCTCATTGGGTTGAGGTATTTGTTTGGCCAGCCAAATCTGAATTCAAGGCGGGCTAGATTGTTGGCCATGATCAACGAGTTTGATTTTGAGATTAGGTACATCAAAGGTAAGGAAAATAGGGTGGCAGATGCTCTCAATAGATGGATATAGGTACATCACTTGGCAGCTGTGAGCTTCTATGGGACATACTTATAGGATAGGATCTTGCAGGCAGGACAGCAGGATGTTAGGTATATGGAGATTGTGCATAGATTGCAGCAAGGAGATAGTACAAGTATAGGTACAAGTCATGGTACAGGTATAGGTACAAGTGAAAGTATAGGTACATGTAGTGGTATAGGTACAGGTGGTGGTATGGGTACATGTACAGGTACAGGTGCAGGTGAAAGGGTATGGAATATTGTCTTACAACAGATGGATTAGTCAGGTTCTGAGACAAAATATATGTACCAGATAACGATGAACAAAAGAAGGTGATCTTGAGCGAGTTTCATGTGAAACCTCATTCAGGTAGCCCAGGTTATAAGACACTGACAATAGTGAAGAAATATTATTATTGGCCAAATCTGAAGAGGGATGTATCTGAGTTTGTGGCAAGATGTTTCCACTGTTAGTGAGTGAAAGCACAGTGCAAACATCCAGGTAGAATGCTACAAATGATCGCGATTCCAGAGTGTAAATGGGAGGTTATTTCCATGGATTTCATCACAGGGTTACCGAAGACGGTGAAGCAGCATGATTCCATCATGGTCATTGTGGACAAGTTAATAAAGGTTGCACACTTGATTCCAGTGAAGTCTACGTTCTCAGCTATTGATTTGGCACATGTATTTATCAGAGATGTGGTTAGACTACATGGTGTTCCGAAGAAGATTGTGTCAGATAGGGAGGCAAAGTTCACTTCCAAGTTTTGGAAGGAGTTGTTTGCAAGTTTGGGCACTGAGTTGACCTTTAACACAAATTATCATTCGTAGATAGATGGACAGACAAAGAGGGTCAATAGGATATTAGAGGATGTTGGTAGATTTCACATACAACAACAATTATCATGAGTCACCGAGGATGATTCCTTTTGAGGCATTGTATGGGCGAAGTTGTAACACTCCCATTAGTTAGAGTGATCTGGTTAACAAGGTATTGATTGGACTAGATATGTTGGCAAAAATAGAACAGGAGATGCAGGTGATCAAGAAGAATCTCAAGGCAGCACAGGAAAGGAAGAAATTTTATGCAAACAAGAACAGGTTGTCCAAGGAGTTCCAGGTTGAGGAATAGGTGTATTTGTGCATCAAACCGAAGAAGAGATCCTTGCAGATTGGCTCATGTGCCAAGATGGCACCACGGTTTTGTGGACCCTTCAACATCATTGAGAGGATTGGGACAATAGCCTATCAACTTGCACTGCCTCTGAAAGTAAAAGTCCATGATGTTTTCCATGTAACTTTTCTTAAGAAGTAATTAAGGATGTTGATCATTTGATTGATTGGTCTGTATTGCAGGTGGAACTAGATGGAGAATTCCAGCCGGAGCCTTAGTGTATATTACAAAAAATGGTGTTCATGCTCCAGAACTGAGCAATCGAGCAAGTTAAAGTGCAATGGAATCTCTTTGGGCCCGATGAAGCTACATGGGAGATGGTGGATCAAATGTGGGAAATCTATCTTTCCTTTTTTTCTGGTTGAGTTAAAGTAGCTTGACATGGTGGTTTGGTATTTTCTTATGGTGGTTTGGTATTTTCTTAAGGTGGTTTGGTATTTTCTTATGGTGGTTTGGTATTTTCTTATGGTGGTTTGGTAATTGCTTATGGTGGTTTCGTATATTCTTTAAGGTGGTTCATTATAGACTTTATGACGGTTTGATATATTCTATATGATGTTTTGATATGTGCTTAGAAATGATGACCAATATATGTTTGATATATGTTTTGGTATATGGTTTAGCATATGTTTTGGTATCTATATTTATGGTGATGTCTCTATATGTACCCACGATTCGAATGTGGAATATTAGTTTTCTATGCTAAGATCCTCATCAGAATACAAAAATGTGCTTAAGGTTTGTACTCCAAAATAGCAAGTAAAAAAATGAGTTTTTATGTGTGTTTTATTATGTTAATTTCATGAAAAACTTTAAACATGAAATCAAAACACTGAATGGATGCACACATCAATCATTAATACACCAACCATTGTTAAAGAAGTTCACCCCTCCTGGGCTACATCTCCTTGGATCAACTCTAATGGCATGATACCTTCTCATTATGCTCAATGTTTAGAAAAGAAGAGTACAAAAAGTTCTGAGAAATGGAACGCTTAGTTTCTCCTTCAAATAAACAAACTTCTACAAGTGTTATCAATCCAAATACATGTTAACCTACAGTCAAACATGTAAACTTTCAGCAAACAGAGGCATGTTGTACCAAGACCCCATACTCCAATTTCCAAGAGCATCAACAGTACCACAATCCACTTGAAGTACATACACAAGTCTCTTCCCCAAAGCACATAGAGAAAAGAGGTGTTAGTTCCAGTCTTCGAAGCCTGTCACCAGGGATCAACATAAGCTCTTACTAGGTTTGGTTTGGATAGATGTTTTGCACATGATATTTAGCACAAAACATGTCACAAATGGGTCTATCAGAAGAAGCTTGGAAAAATATTTCCAATGGTATATCAGACTCCTGTAACCGGTTTCTGGATCATAAGATATGATCGAAATGAATGATTGGTTCTTGGTTATGCATGTTTTGAGGTCAGTTACTGCACACAGGGACAAGTTTACTACAAAATAAGTTTGGACAGGAATTTTAAAAAAGTGAAAGAGGTTTTTGTCCATCGCATACCAAATAACAAAAACCTCCTTTAGTTTATGCACAGGTGCTACTATGTGGGAGATATGCAGTGATATTTGGAGCCTCGATTAAAGCAAAGCAAAATTTTCATTTATTTTACTGTTTTAGTAATTTTAGTGCTGTGCCATTTTACAACAGATGGAAAGTAATTTTGAAAAACCAAAGGAGGTTTTTGTTAAGAACAAGCCATATAAAAAAAAACTCTTTCCGTTTCTTCACAGGTTTCGTGAATTTGGATATGTGACTGGATCTTTACAACTCATTTTCACAGAATTAATTTTTTAATGATTTTCTGTTTTAGAGATGATTTTGTGGCACATATTGTGAGTAACTGGAAACGAATTTCCAAAACTTGAGAGAGTTTTTTCTCCAGCCTAAGCTTATCTACAAAAACCTCTTTTAGTTTTGTAACAAGTGCTATGGGTTAGAAGATACGAGTTCATCTTCAACACCTATTTTCAAAAATTCGGTCCAAGTTTAATGTAACTGATTCTATTTTGAAGAAGATGGTTGAGCTCAATTCCCTTAGTACAGGGATGAGAAAATGTATATATTTTATGAATTTCATAGTGTAGAGGTTCGATTTTGGCAGCAAAGAGGCTGTCTTGGCTTTGTGTAAAAATTTTCCTTAATATCATTTTAATAAAGTAGTCTTTTGCCCTTTGGATCTGGGGTTCATCATGGTGCTGATGTTTAGTATGTTTTTCCTATAATGCATTTACACATTATGCTTTTTCTGCCTTGTTACAATATTATCTAAGTGATATGTTAGGAATTCATCTATAATGATGCTCCTTTCGTGATGATTTTGCTGTTAGTTGTAATGGTTGTCTTAGCAGAATTCATCCTTGGCTAGATGCTCTGTTGAGCAACCTCGTGATTCTTTTTCATCTAAAGTTGCTGTTGCAGATTCATCCTTTGTTTGATGCCTATAGGGCAGTGGTCTTTCTCCCTCATACTTCTCACATTTACAATCTTCACTTGGCTAAACATGGCACTTAATTTTCCCCAGGTTTGTCGGCAGAAACTGGCATCGACTCCATAGCCCAATCATCCTTTCTCTTGTTGTTTCGACCCAAAACCTTCAAAATCAACCAGAAACCCTGAGCTACAATACCTAGCTTAAAATTAGTTTCCATTTCAGTCATATCAAGCATTACTTGCCATATTTTCTTTGAGATTGACAAGGAGAGAGCCCTCTCCTGACCTGATAGGGCTAGCTACCAGGTTAAGCATGGTTTTGTGTTACCCTAGACCTGCCTTTCTCAACCTGAGGTCGATCTAGGCTCTAACATAGTGGTGACCATACTGGGGAAGAAGTGATAGATCTTCTCCGGGAAATATCATTCAAGTTGTAGATTTGATTGCTGATGGTGGACAACAGTCAGACACATATGAAGGCTGAAATCATCTACTTGATGACTCCAATGTTCAAGATCCTGAGCTTCGACTTCACTGCCAAAGAATCCAGTTTTCAGAACGTTGATGGTAATCACCAATGACAAGGTATGTGGAAAATCCGTTATCTAGTGAAATTTTATTGATTTTAAGGGATGAGATAGAAAAATTTCAGATTGATCAGAGTTTTTAACATCATTGTTTCTTAGCTTGAAATCTAGCCGACTCACACCTGAGAATAAATATTGTTTTCTTGGCTTAGTGGTTGAAAGATTAGAAAATGAAATTGAACTATTGGATGTTCAAATTAAATCACATGAATTCCAAGACCCTAAACAGTTCTTGGAAACTCTCCCTCCTCCCAAAGACGAAAAGGTAAGGCTGCCCATAGATGGTTGGATGGAAGGATGTTATGATTTAAAGCGAGGATGTGACAATCTCCAGCCAAGAGCATATGTTAATGAGTTGGGGCAGCAGATAGAATCTGGTTTCTATGATCCTATAGCAGCATATATGGAATATATTTTTAAGTTGAAAGAAAAACCAGGTTGCCTTTTACAGAGCCAGAGGTACTATGGGTATATATTGCTGGTAGGATTTCCAACTATGTTCTGGTTCAAACACTATCAAACAACAACATCATTGTCACAGTTGCTTGATTGGTTGGTCTGGCATTATAGCATTACTTGATCTATTGATTTTGCATCCGAGTAGGGTAGCTTTGTAAATAAATAAGCTGCCAAAGGCAACATTTCAGTTTCTGGTATTTGTTATGTACAGGTTGCAGTATGTGTATGTTTGGATTGGTATGAGTTGTTTTGAGTTTGCAGTTGTCTGACTGTATTGCCCAATGGATGAGGCACTTGGTCTACAGTGTTCTTGACACCTCCAAGGAGCTGCCATCCCCAATGGAGCCGATGTTAGTTCCAGTCTTCGCAGCCTGTCACTAGGGATCAACATGAGCTCTTACTAGGTTTGGTTTGGTTAGATGTTTTGCACATGATCTTCAGCACAAAACATGTAACAAATGTGTCCATCAGAAGAATCTCAGAAAAATATTTCCAATGGTATATCAGACTCCTGTAACCGGTTTATGGATCATAAGATATGATCAAAATGAATGATTGGTTCTTGGTTACGCATGTTTTGAGGTCAATTGCTGCACACAGGGACACGTTTACTACAAAATAAGTTTGGACAGGAATTTTAAAAAAGTGAAAGAGGTTTTTGTCCATCACATAACAAATAACAAAAATCTCCTTCAGTTTATGCACAGGTGCTACTATGTGGAAGATATGCAGTGATATTTGGAGCCTGCATTAAAACAAAGCAAAATTTTCATTTATTTTACTCTTTTAGTCATTTTAGTGTGGTGCCATTTTACAACAGATGGAAAGTAATTTTCAAAAACCCAAGGAAGCGTTTGTTAAGAATGAGCCATATAACAAAAATGTCTTTCAGTTTATTCACAGGTGTTGTGAATTTGGATATGTGACTGGATCTTTACAGCTCATTTTCACATATTTAAATTTTTAATGATTTTCTGTTTTAGAGATGATTTTGTGGCATAGATTGCAAGCAACTGGACACGAATTTCCAAAATTTAAGAGAGGGTTTTCTCTAGCATGACCTTATCTACAAAAAAATCTTTTAGTTTTGTAACAAGTGCTATGGTTTAGGAGATACATGTTCATCTTCAACACCTATTTTCAGAAATTCGGTCCAAATTTAATGTAACTGATTCTATTTTGAAGAAGATGGTTGAGCTCAATTCCCTTAGTACAGGGATGAGAAAATGTATATATTTTATGAATTTCATAGTGTATAGGTTCGATTTTGGTAGTAGAGAGGCTGTCTTGGCTTTGTGTAAAATTTTTCTTGAATATCATTTTAATAAAGCAGTCTTTTGCCCTTTGAATTTGGGATTCATCATGGTGCTGATGTTTAGTATGTTTTTCCTATAATGCATTTACACATTATGATTTTTCTACCTTGTTATAGCATTATCTAAGTGATATGTTAGGAATTCATCTGTAATGATGCTCCTTTCGTGATGATTTTGCTGTTAGTTGTAATGGTTGTCTTCGCAGAATTAATCCTTGGCTAGATGCTCTGTTGAGCAACCTCATGATTCTCTTTCATCTAAAGTTGTTGTTGCAGATTCATCCATTGTCTGATGCCTGTAGGGTAGTGGGATTTCTCCCTCATACTTCTCACATTTGCAATCTTCACTTGGCTAAACATGGCACTTAATTTTCCCCAGGTTTGCTGGAAGAAATTGGCATTGACTCCATAGCCCAATCATCCTTTCTCTTGCTGTTTCGACCCAAAACCTTCAAAATCAACCAAAAACCCTGAGCTACTATACCTAGCCTAAAATTATTTTTCATTTTAGTCATCTTAAGAATTACTTGCCATATTTTCTTTGAGATTGACAAGGAGAGAGCCCTCTCCTGACTTGGTAGGGCTAGCTACCAGGTTAAGCGTGGTTTGATGTTACCCTAGACTTGCCTTTCTCAGCCTGAGGTCGATATAAGCTCTAACAAGAGGAATAAAAGCTACAACACTGATGTAATAGTTTTTGTAAAAAGCACATGGAGGCTAGAAAACCCCTACAAGGTCATCTCCATCTTCAAACTCCATAAACTGATTTAACACTCTCGTTGACCATGGCACCCATAAACTTCAATCTATGAAAATCATATCTAAAAGTGCTCCTTTGATTATGATACCTGCTCCAATGAGTCCATCATGTCCAAAAATGGTTACCTAGCCTCTTTTCGCACCCAATTTGGTCGAAAACTAGAGAAGTTATGCCCTCTCCTAGTTTCTCCACTATTCGCTCTAAAATCTCACAAAATTCGGCATCATCCTACATTTTCACCCTCCAAATGCTCTAATGGAGCGACAATTTCGTCGAAAACAAGGCGAAATTGTCAGATCATTAAAAAGGCCTCTAATTCTTAACTTCTAAAAATTTTGGCCACTTCGGGGGGCCACATGCTTGGGGGCTAAGGCCAATGACCCGCCCTTGCCAACCGGGCCCCCCACTCCACCTTCATTGTAGTGTTCACATGGACGGGTTTATAAACCACATGGGCTGACCCTCTTCCCAAACTATGCGCAAATGCCATTTAAATATAAACCAAAACGTATAAGGTTAAGAAACATAACATAAGGTGTGTTGGTAAGGCCTTTGTATTAGCATGGGGAGGTCATGGGTTTGACCCTCGCTGCCTTCGCCTAGTTGATACAAAATTTTATTGGCCTCTCGGGCTGCCATGTGGTGGCCTCTGGCTAGGCCATGTGTTAGCCCGTGGTTGGCCACCACAAAAACACATGGACCACTATTAACTTTCCATTTGGACCATTAACAAGGTGCCACTTGGCACCACCCAATTCACTGGAGAACTTTGACCAAGTCAAACTACCACCTCACCTACCTAGTCAGCACCACATCAGCAGTATGGACTACTGACTAAGCTGTCCTTTTTAAAATTTGTTTGTTTGGAAAAACGATCATAACACAATATATTGAGCATATTATATCGCTTTTCTGTGAAACGAGTTGTGCCCAAATAAGGACGACAAGATCTACATGGCCATTCAGGTTCCACACAATTATAACAACTTTAAATTTTTGGCAAATTTTGAGCTCCTGATCAACCCATGTGTATGGATGTAAATACTGTAACGAGATTTGTTATAAAGCTCCACTATGTGGTATGGATGTCATTTCATTATGGTTATTTTATCATGTTATTATGCTATCATGTGGTTATGTTATCATGATGTTATGATGTCATGTCGATTGGCACTCAACAAAATGATCATTGTAAATACCGTAATGAGTTTTGTTATAAAGCTCCACTATGTGGTATGTTGTCATATTGTCATGATGTTTTTCTCTTAAGAAGATCTTTCATTGTAAATATTGCATCAAGCTGTGTTATAAGGTTCCATGAGCAATATGTCTTCTTTCAGCAAGTTTCTGAGTGATGAGGCTCATCATTGGGTAAATATATGGCCCTTAATACACCTCCAAGATTACTAAAATCAACTCTTCTCATAGTTCCTTACATGTTTTAATTATATTTTGCTTAATGATATGAGTAAAAGTAAGATGTTATGTCTAGTGGTCTAACGTGAATTGATTTCAGGTTTTTGGGAGCAAATTATGGCAATTATGGCTAATTAAGGTGTAGAAACTCGAATGAGAAAAGAAGGGGAGATTATAGGAGATGTATCTTCCTCATTAAATCCTCACTCATTTGAATATCCCTCAATCACATCACACTAGCTCGGGTTTGCAGGCAGTCGAGTCATGAAGATCATTGGTAGCCAAGCCAATGATAGTTAAGAACCAATTCATCTTGAGATTGGGAGCCAAGCCTCCCTATATTTAAGGAAGTTTTTAGCAACTTTAGTTGTATAAATAAATATGCCTAGGACCCCATTGCGATTCAAATTTTTTATGCAAGATAACTAACCACTTTCGACTTGAAGGATTGTGGCAAAACAATGTTATGTACTTTTTGATATGTTAATGAAAATGAGCATTTCCTTGATCCAACACTGAGTTGAATCAGAGAGTTGAAGCTCTTGGGTTAGGGCCCAATCCTAGCAACAAAGGTTCCTCTTACTGTACTTTTATGCTTATGTTATTTCATAGATTACTTGTTGAATTGATTTTGGCATTGTTTCATTGCAAGTATTAGTGAATTTGATTAGTTTGCTTCCATTTTTGCATAGATTTAGCAGTAGCTTTAGAGAGATAAAGGAATACCAAAAAGGTTGATATCGGGTGGATCTTGCCTCACTCTTCCCTTTAGGGACCATGGTTTGATGGAAAACTCCCATCCAGCCCTAAAAAGACAGAATTCAGATTTCTTATGAAATTTAGGGTTTTCTGCTAATTAGGCTAGCATCTTTTAGTTTTCAAGGATAGGTTGTAGTTGTTATTTTTGATATCTCCAGCTTTGTATTAGATTTCATGGTGTTTCACAATAGGCTACAAGAATTTCCATGCATGAACTAGGCAAATGAATGATGAAATTCTGTTTTCTTATGTTGTTGGAAATCTTTCTTGTTTTGACATGATTTGTGCGTAAATGGCAATGATGTGTGTATTGCAAGAGTTTAAATAGTGCTGGAAGACCTCATATTAGCATCCCCAGCTTAACCACACCCATCCATTGTCACCAAGAACCACTAAGTCCATAAACTGAGTTATCAATTTCATAAGAACAACTTGCCATACTTCTTGAGAAAATCCAACCATCATACAAACTTGGGTTTGAGTTCTAAGAATGTCCTAGCCACTTCCTTGCCTTATTCCTTCCATCACTCACCTTCCCTAAGCCCTATACCACCGTCCAAATCACTCCTTATGCTTTCGGACTGTTCCTGTAGGAATACAGGGAATGTTGTAGGTGAATTAGGACATCCTGTAGGATGACCTGTAGTGGCCTACTTTGAGGTTGATTTGTGAGAAATGCATCATGAAAGATAGGAGAAGGCCCTTGCTTGCCTCTCAAGTCATCTAACCCTTCACAACCATCTCTCTCCACACCTAACTGTTATAGGGAAAAGTGTCTATGCAGAACTGCTAATCCCACTAAGGTGTGGTAGCTACCTTAGAAACAAACAAAGTAAAGCTACTTTCGTTTTTCCTTTATGAAATATAGATGAGAGAAGAACAAAGGAGACCAACCTCTGTGTTGCGTTTGGCTCCTAGTTCGATTCCTCTCTCTTCTGATAGTCTTTTGCTACTTGCTTCCTTGTACACCTAGCTTTACAGAGTACCTGTAGAATCAGAGTAGCATAACACTATACGAGAACATGGATCTATAATCATAAACAATATAGGATCAGATGTAAATTGACCATACAAATGCATAAAACATAGATGACACAAGAGTATGGAGGAAAATTTGAATAGCTTTTATTGATAATCAAGAAAGAGCCAAGGGAGTTACAACCAGTTGTTCTGACCCAACATCATCCTCTCAGCAAGTAAGCCCTTCTTCACCTCATACAAAGCTTAGATCACCCAACACTATGATGTTGTCTCAAGAAACCAACAGCAATTCCTTACAAGATGCAAAATTCCAGCCTCTGGATCTCTGGGATGAGGGATTCATATATATATATATCTGTAAGGGAGATGAGTCAGCTTGTGATTTGATTAGTGTCTTCCCTCTGATAGTTCTTGCTTCCACTTGGAGATTTATGATCTCTTACTCATCCTTGGTCGAATTCAGAGAGGCAAGTGTCACAGGAGAAGTTTCTGGAAGATTCCATGTCTCTCCACCTCGCGGATTGACACTGCCATTTGTCACTTCTCGTCCATCGCACCCCATAGAAGGGATTTTTGAAATGAAACGCACCCACAGAGTGTACTTAGGTGAGATGCAATGCACTTTGCCTATGGAGCAGGTGAAATGATCCTGTTTTGACCAGTTCTGAGCAGTTTTTCATGGAGAACTTCTGGGAGAAGCTGTAATCAGTTGACCTTGTTCCTTTAGTGGTTAGAACAACACTTTTAGGGACTTAGGAACCCTTGGTTTATGGACATTTTATGCTTGGGTTTGCAGTGCCCAAAAATGCCTATAACAGTTGCCCCCTAAAGCATGAGGTCGTTAATCTTTTTTTTGATGTCGGGTGAAATGCTTTATCATGAGGATCCAAAGTTCTTTCAAGCTGGGAGGAGACCTGTAATAAGATACAATACAATACATTATCTTCATAATTTTTTTATGATCTAGCTAAGGCGAGCATTCCCATGCTCAGTTTTATAAATTCATTTTCATGTACATAGGACAAACAATCGTCTGAGTGTAGACTGATGATTCTGGTAGAGCCATCATCCCTTTGATTGGATGATTATCTGTGCAGCAACGATGTACATTTGATGTCTTTATTTCCCTCAATATATATCGTAGCCCGGATGGATGAAACTAGATTCGAGGTCTTCAATCTCGTTCGATCTTTACTCGAAATAGAAGTCTATCCATGTGAGAGATGTTCTGGAGTCGAACATGGAAAGACATCGCCTGATTACTAGCCAATGATGTAAGCTGTTAACAGGCACGAGAGGAATCACCGATAATGATAATGACCCTCAAGGTACTGCAGTATAATTCACGTGGTGTGAATAAAGGACTTGGCATCGAACACCACGCAAAATCTTTTGGTCGAAGGCCATTGATGTAAACCTGTCGCCGGAAGTGAGAAACTTGCCATTGAGGCATGCAAGCTTCAAAGTACTGAACGAGGTGTTCCTAGATCAACTTCTAGGATAATGAGCTGATGTCGACAAGAAGCGATCCGTCATAGGAGGGCCTTAATGAATCCCACATAAATGACACGAAACGGAGCAAATGATTTTAATGGAGGTGAAAACGATCTGGTGATATAAGGTTCAAGGTGGCGGTCATGAAAGAATGGAGCGTAAATGTATTGCAGCGGGTGAGACACAGGTGAATTCTCTGAATGAATTCTCTTGAACATATCGGCGACACTGACGTGATGGATTGGTAGCATTAACCCCAAATGTGGATGGTGTGATGGGACCATTGCGATGTGACCGATGAATGAAACAACCCAACCCGACTTGGATGCAGAGTGAAAGTGTCATGTTCAAGAGCGACTTGCTACCAACAAAGTTTCTTCAAGTTTTCTTCCCAATTTTTCCCTTGTCATTGCTGACCAGTACCTCTTTATTTTTGTCAAGCTTGAGGAGGATAACATATGCTTGTTCTATAATTTTCCCTTCGGGCAAACCCATCGCTATGTTTTAACGAGCCTAGTGATAGTGAAACTCGTTCTTGTCTGCTATGGACAAGTTTGTCGCTATTAGGTTTTAACAAGTTTAACGACAAAGATAACTCGATCCTTTTCATTCTTAGAGAGTCTGAAAATGGACGTAAAGGAAACTCCAAAATTCCTTTTTCGTCATCCAATCCCTTAAGTCCAAAAAAGTATAAAACAATACATAAGGGATGAATTTTCGATACTTTTAATGAGCCGAACAAAACAAGCGCTCGATCTTTTTGTGTAATAATCCCTTAGGTCGAAAAAGATTAAAATCTAAAGGAGGGATAGCACTTCCGGTCCCTTTAACGAGCTGGAGAGGCCAATGGCTCGGAAATCTTTTCATATTTTACAAGTCAGTTGAAAAGAGCTTAAAGGAGACTCATCTTTTGAGGAATGAGTGATAAAATTGGGTAGTAGCTGATTCCAGGTAAGGTTTGGAATTTTCCAATCACGACAGTGTTACAAGGATGGCTAGTGGGATCACTCTTCGCAGCTGTTCCTCAAAAGGGGCAAACAATCAAATGGAGGTGAATGATCGGCCAATGCAGAGTGGAGGTGATGATGGGAACACGACCAAGGCTTTAAAGGCTGAAGTACTACATTCACGATGGTTATTTACCGGGAAATAGTTCATTTTTTCATGAGCTTAAACGCGGGGAGAAACATTTGCTCATGACATATGTTTATTTTTTAATGAGCTTGAACTATGTGCTAAAACTGCTTGATACAACAGTCATTTCTTGAGTTTACGATAAATAGCTTTGTTCTTTCAAAGATTGTACTGCATTTTCAATCGCTTCATCAAAATAGTTAGAAATGATCAATATATGTTTGAAAAATGAGTTAGAACACTAATATTTTACTCGAATTACGTAAAAAGTAATTTAAAAGTGCTTTTACCTCTCATTTTACCATTTCATTTGAACTTTGGCTTGTTGGAGCTTTGGAGGTGCTTTCCCCCCTTGATTTTCATCAGCTGATTCCAGGAGATTCTGTGGACGATTCTCGGCACTGTCTGGCCCAGGTAGGAGCTAAACCTAAGCTCTTTCATTTCATGCTTTCCATTTTGCATTCTGAGCTTGATTTTTGGTTTTCTTGAGCCTCTAGGGTTTGAAAAACTCGCCCTGGCTTCAGTGCACCCTTTGTGTATCGAAAGGTGCGTTGGATGTTAGCCTGTCTACTGGCCAACTGACATGCAACGCACCCAGAACACTACTGTAGGTGCAATGAGCGCAAGGAAGGAAATTTATGCACAGTTTTTTGATGGAAATTTTGTCTGTTTCTCATCAAATCAGGATCTAACTCTTCTCTTGTTTGTTTTCAGAGATTTTTGGAGCAAGATGACTATTACATGGCAAGAACGTGAGCATGAAGAAGAGGACATGCTTGCTTTACATGATTCAGTTACAGTAAACACACTGCGGAACTGTGGCTTGCTGAAGTTTTTCTGCATTTCTAGCATGAGACGACAAATGAACTTGCTGCAGTATTTTCTCGATGCTTGGGATCCTACCAACCAGGTGTTCCAGATTAGGGGAAAATCCATCCCCTTGACTGTAGTGGACATCTATTTTTTGACCGGCTTATCGAGGCAGGGTGCCCCCGTCTCTTTATCAGGTTCGGCCCGAGGAGGTGAATCTGTGAGAGATTATGTTCGCAGGTATTGCAGAGAGGGATCTCAGCCGAGTAAAGACGGCAAGATCATCATCCGAGATGTCACTGACAGGTCCTTGAGGACTATTCTGTTCACTTTTGGTAGGATGGCTGGTGGTGCGACTTTTCATGTGGCCAACCGATCTTATATGCAGTACGCCTTAGAATGTCTCCAACCAAACGTGTTCATCTGGTGTGATGCAGTACTCCCTGTGATGAAAGAACAGTTGACCATGGTGAAGAGCGGGAGATTGAAGAACTTTGGATATGGTTCTATCTTGACCGCCTTTGCCTTGGAAAAGATACCACTAATGCAGCCGCAGTATATTGCACTCGATTTACCTTAACCGACTGAACCACGTATGCAGAGATGGGTCGACCATATGTCTAGGCATGTTGGTCAGTCTCATATTTCCTTTTCTGATACCTTCTTCAGGTGGTTTGATCGTCAAGAGATGGTTTATTCCGAGTATCCATATGCTGGTATGGACTTCCAGGGTGACCTAGATTTGGTATTATCGGCTGGCGAACAGTGGGGTACCATTGGTAAATTCTTTGACCATATTCTTGTTTATTGTTTTTCTTTTATAATGTCCTTGTGCTTTATTCTGTCAAGACTAATCAAAACTCATGTGTTCATGTAGATGTTGGTCCTGTTTGGCTAGTAGTACGCTTGAGAGCCCCAGCTGCCGCCCCAGCAGGAGAGGCTGTTGGAAGGGCTATCCTTCGCAACCTCGATGTACCCGAGACTCTCACAGCATTACAGGATCAGGTCGAGGGCCTCACTCTCGGTGTTCCAGATGTGAGGACTGATGATCTGCCTTTGAGGTTGTAGCGGCATAATACTCATGTGCCAAGACGTTGGACTAGGCTCTTACGCATGATCGCACAGGCTGTGACTTGTTATCACGAGCATCATTAGACTAGGGTGCCCCCTAGCGTTTTGAGTTTTGGGTCATTTGACCAATTTTGTCTTGGTTACAGAACATTATGTATAAACCATAAACAGTTATATATATATTTTTGATTTTCGAAGTTTTATTTTGGTTAAGTTGCATGATCCTGATGCAAATATTGACGAGATGCTTCCTTTTATAAATGTTGCAAATGTCTATCTAACACATAATTTGCTAATGAGTCAGTTAATGTGTTTAAGCTCCTAGAAATATGCTGATATTGAATAAAATCAAATTGCCTTTCCAAAATTTTAACCCTTAGGAACATGCGATAAATAGCTAGATTTCGGACAGAGTAGATACCAGTGAGTTGTAGTATGATGAGTTGTGATTCTAGCTTGACAATTAGTCGGCGTATGCCATGTGTGATGGCATCAGAGAGAAGTTCTATCAACGCGCTATATTCAACGATGTTATTCGTTGATCGACCAATACATACCCCTCTGAAACTTGCTAACTCGTCGCTTGGATAAAAAATGGCCCAGGCCGCGGAAGATAGGTTCCGCGAACTACGACTCGCTCCATCGTCATATCCAACACATGACTCCAATAGGTATCTGCAATAAATGTAAAAAGTGGATTACTTGACCAAAAAAAATACTTTAGTGAAAACAAAAACATAACAAAAGCATATAGTTTACTATACTGAATCACGCATAGTAACGCTTAAGGTAAAACCCGTTAAGAGGTTGTGCCAGTGGAATCCCGTCATAATCCATTAACTCGTAGGCTCCTTTTGCTAACACTCGCTTAAAAATATAGGGGCCCATCCATAAAGACTTGAATTTACCTGCCCCCAATTTATCGGATTCTTGGTCATAAAGCAAGACCAAGTCACCTTCTGAGAAGACAAGGGGTCTGACATTCTTGTCGAACTGCGCCTTGACTCGTTTCTGATGGGCTTCGTTAGCCAAAGCGGCATCACGACGGGTTTCATCCAATTGGACTAGTTCCAAGAAATGAGCCTCCTCTTCTGAAGTCCCGGGGAGAAGGTCAATTGCGAGTTTGAGGGATGAGATTTCACACTAGATTGGTAAGACTGCTTCTAGGCCATATACCAATTAGAAAGGTGTAAACCCGGTTGCATTCCTTACCAATGTTCGGTAAGCCCACAAGGCTGAGTACAGGATTAGGTGCCAGCTTCTTTTGTGAACTCCAATCATCCTTTGCAGTATGCGTTTCAAGACCTTGTTGATTGTTTCAACTTGTCTGTTGGCTTGCGGGTAATATGGAGTAGAGCTATCATGAGACAACCCTAATTTGGCAGCTAATTCGACCATCATGTGATTGCGAAAATGCGATCCATGATCTGTGACTATAGCTTGTGGGAAGCTGAATCTGGAGACTACATGATTGAAAAAGAAGAGGGTCGCTGTTTCACCAGTATTATCTAATGTAGGCATCGCCTCGGCCCATTTGGTAAAATAGTCAACTGCAACTATGATATACCCATTCCCCCCGGTCGAGGTGGGGTTACATGTCATGAAATCAATGCCCCATTTGGCAAATGGCCCAACAGCAACTATTGGCTGCAGAGGTGCGGGTGGTCTTCTGGTTTTGCTATCGAAAATTTGATAGGCATGGCAACTTTTGACTGCGGTTATGCAATCTTTGAACATTGTTGGCCAGAAGTATCCTTCTCGTAAAAATTTTTGCGCTGTAGCGTAACCGGATTGATGCCCCCCACACGCGCCTGAATGACAATCATTCAGGACTTTTTCGGCCTCTTCATGGGTGAGGCACCTCCGTAGAACTGTATCGACACCACGACGGTAAAGCGTATCACCGACGATCATGTAGTCTTTTGATTGGTATTGAATACATTTTTGTTCGGAGTGAGAGGTATTGGGCCTATATTTTTGGGTTTGGAGATAAATGATTATATCCCCATACCACAGATTGCTTGAAGATATCAGAAACAAATTTTCGTCCACGATCGTTTCTTCGGATGTTTCATCGTTGGATGACGATGGGAGATCGCATAATAATTCTGCGAAAACCGGAGCTTTCTTTGACTTGGATTTTACAAATTCCAGGTCAAACTCTTGTAGAATTGCTATCCATTTTGAATACTTGCCCCCCAGCAACTGTCGCGACAATATATAAGTCATGGGGTTGCAATCTGATAGAATGGTAGTTTTTCGAAAGAGGACATAGTGTCGAAATCTCTGTATCGCTTGAACAGCTGCGAGCGCTAGCTTTTCAACATAAGAATATTTGCTTTCTGTATCATTTAAGTTCTTACTTAAATAATATATAGGATGTTCAATCCCGTTGTCTTCTTGAACTAAAACCATTGCGATGGTTGTATCCGCTGCAGCCAGATACAGGTTAAAGTCTTTGTGATAATCAGGAGCGTACATTAATGATGCTTTCATTAGGGAGTTTTTCAAAGCATCAAAGGAAGCTTACACGACCTGATCTAAAACGAAGGGTACTTCCTTTTTCAATAGATGAGTATAACCTTTAGCAAGTTCGGCGTAATTTGGAATGAACCTCCTTAGAAAGTTTGCTTTCCCTTGGAGTTTCTGAATCTGATGAAAATTCGAAGGTGGAGGCAAATTTATGATTGCCTGAACCTTACATGGGTCAAGACGAATCCCGTCTTTCGAGACTACAAAGCTGAGTAAATGACCATAACTAACACAGAACACACATTTGTGTGGATTAAGTCGTATTTTGTAGTGTCGGCAACGTATAAATATCGCTCTTAAATGCTGCGGATGATCTGTCTGCTTTCGTGAATGAGCCGGAAGGTCGTCGAGGTACGGTTGAATGATTTTTTTGATGTCATGGAAGGCATAATTCATTGCCCTCTGAAATGTTTCCCCTGCATTCTTTAAACCAAAGGGTAATTTTCGATATGCGAATGTACCCCACAGACAAATAAATGTAGTCTTTGACTGGTCCCGTGGGTGGATATTTATTTGATTATACCCGGAGAATCCATCCATAAATGAAAAGATTTCACATCCGGCGCATTCATCAATTATCTGGTCAATTAAGGGTGTAGGGTAGTTGTCTTTTGGACAAGCTTGATTTACATCCCTATAATCGACGCACACTCTAATCGTTCCTTGTTTTTTCATAACAGGGACAATATTCGATACCCAATCGGTTAGAGGAACCGGGTAAATGAAACCAGCATGGAGAAGTTTTTCAACTTCTGCCTTGATGGCAACGACTTTCTTTGGTTGCACCTGCCGTATCCGTTGCCGTACTAGTTTGACATCTGGATACATCTTGATTTCATGTTCAACGACACTCGAGCCAATGCCTGGCATTTCATTATATGACCAAGCAAAGACATCTCTGAATTCATGAAAAAGAGCGTTATATATTTCCAGTTCTGAAGGAGAACAACATTTGCCAACATAAATATTCTCTACAACATCTGTTTTGGTCGAGATATTTATGGCGATAGTCTCTTCAATATTGGACAAGTTTCGCTCGAAATCCACCATGTTTACAGTATTTGATAGAAAATAAAAAACTGAAGGATGATAAAGGTCATCAGGAGTATCTTCTTCACAATTCGGAAGAAGGGAACGATGGTGGTAATCTTCCCATGGTGCCCCTTCAATTACCATTGATTGAGCAATTCCTTCGTCGGTGACATGCACTCACGACCAAGGATCTGAAGGGGTGCCATATTCCTTAGACCTATCTATCCAAACGCTTGATGAGCGTTGATTTGGGTTTGCCTCCCATGCTAGGAACATTGATTGCTACAATATTTCTGTTGGGCTTGGAGGCAATACCTGCGCATGATCCATGTTGATATCGTTTTCTGATATCTTTTTAATCGAAGATATCATATTGCAGGTTCCTACCGATGCTACTTCCGCCGAATTGATTGGAGGTGGAAGGGCAAAAGTTCCCATTAATATAGGGTCTTTTAGTAGGCCTACTCCGATATTTTGAAGCGAATGGGGGCTTCCATGGATCATTGGAATGCTTCCCGTAACTTGAGAACCATTGGGGAGGAAGGTTTGTTGATCGACGATTGTAATCCCTCCTTGGAAGGGAAATGCAATCTTCCTAAAATAGGTCTATACAACAGCAGCCATAGCATATATCCATGGTCTTCCCAGTAGGATGTTGTAATCGAGGTTTCCGTCAATTACTTCAACATCTATTTCTATTGTTTTCCCTCCTAGTTCAACCTTCAAGTTACTTAGAATACCATATGGGGTATATGTTCGTCCTTCAAATGCTTTTAATGTCGTCGAAGATCGTGACAAGGTTGGAGATCCTAAAGTTTTCCAGCAACTCATTGACATAATACATGTAGATGCCCCCTCACCAATAATTGTTCGATGAACAGTTTTGTTGAGGGCTTTCACTTGAACGAGGAAAGCTAGTTGAGCTAGCAACTGAGGATCGTATCCTTTATGATCGAAGGATACAATATTGGAATCCTTTGGGTCTATCCCACCGATGGTTGATAATAAAGCCTACTTTTGGGATGGGAAATTTTGTAGTACCTCAAGCGTCGACATAGTGGATGGCGATTGGGCCAAATCTTCCACTATATTATATTACTGTGCTACTCTAGCACGAGGATTAAACGTCGACTTGTGTACTACTCCCTTTGGCAGTTTTATTGTCAATTAAGGAATGATGGGCGGTGCAACTTCTGTCGAAGTTGTTGTCGAACTACTAGGTTGATCTTTATCCTTGTTGTTCGACAGCTGTGGATTCCCGTAATCTTTGTTCCTTGTCGATATCAAAGCATCATTTTTTTGTTTGGAAACTGACAACATTAGCACTTGAGATAGGGAAGCATTTCCACTGTCAACCAGATTTGTTCCTGGATTTGGAAATGGATCAGTTAATACTGCCGAGGTTTTTGAATTCTTGAAGAATTTTTTAAGCTCAGCTCTGTGTGGACAATCTGCGATCTAATGATCCTCATCACATATAAAGCATGGATTTCTTGGTTTCCTATTTCCAGGAGGGTTTGCAGAAGATTTTTCAGGTGATGATTCTTCTTGTTTCTTCTTCTTCCCTTTGTTTTTCTTCTTGCCTCCTGGTTGCTTGGTTTCTTTGCCTTTATCTGTCGAGACGGCATTTACTTCCGAGGCAAGAAGTTATTCTTTTGCATTTTGACTGGAAATCTTACGGGCCTTTTTAGATGTAGCCTTTGTCAATTTCGTGTCTGTTGTGCCTATCACGCCATCGCCGGCATGAGAGTCATTGTTCGATTTAGGAGGAGGGGGGATCGAAAATTCCGGTCTGGGAGCGTCAGGTATTTTATCGTAGAGCGTGCCAGACTGAGTATAAATCAAGTCTAAATATTGCGCATGAGCAATGACTTGCTCTTCGGTGACGACTCCCCCTTTTGCCACATCTTCTGTAATAGAAGGCAATAATGACTTAATAAACCATTCAGCTAAAAGTTGATCAGGAACATACGTTTTTACCATTCTACGACGACGTCGCCACTCATGTATATGATTAGATATGTGAGTGGCCGTTGTTTGTTTGAAATTGGTAAGAAGTTCCGTTCCCGTTTCGTACCTTATCGATAACTAAAAATGGGTTAAAAAGGTTGTGGCTAGGGTACTGAAGTTGTCAAACGAAGCTATGGGCAATTCGATATACCATTTTGTTGCCGGACCAATTAACGTCCTCTGAAAAAGGCGAAGCCTAATCGAATCATCGTTTAGGGTGTTTGATGAACACCACAGATGAAAGGTCATCACATGATTCGACGGATCTTCACCCGGATTTCCATTAAATTTAGGAATATCTGATGGAAGTTTATGCGGAATTACTGGCCACCAAGGGGCGTAAGCGATTGGATCATTTGTTAACTGATTTAAATCTGGTAACTCTAAAGTCGCCATGAAGGGTAACTGTTGATTCAGGTTAGGTGAAGCATACCCAGGATAAGATGGGATTGCCTGAGCAGTTGGTCTTTGCATACCAGCATAATGCATTTGATGCTGGTAACTTTGGTAAGGTTGGTGGGCATGACCATTGTAGAATGGTTGATTTTGACCGTTTTGAATATACGGCTGCCCACTATTTGCAAAGATTTGTTGCTCAGATCCTTGGTATACTTGTTGGAATTGCGGTTGTTGGTACTGCACAAGCCATGGTTGTGAAGCCATGTGCTGTTGTCCGATACTAACTGTTTGACCAAGATGAGGGGTAATTGTACCCGTTTGGACCTATTTCATTCCACCGGTCGGTGATTGTGGTTGAGTCGCAGGGTCAAGAGGCTGTTGCATTACAACCTGAGAAACCTGAGGTTGGCATACAACAGGCAACGCTTGTACTTGCGACACCGTCACAATAGCTGGCGTAGTTGGTATATTTGACATAGGTAAACATTGTTGCATCAAATATACAACTCTTGGTTGTTGAGGTAGTATTGGTACCCAATCGCTAGACATAATTCCAGCATAACCCAAATTTTGTTGTGAACTCCTGTATGGCTGTCCTCTCGGAGGGGACAATGAAAGGGTATACTGCCCCCATACGGCGGTAATCTGGTACTTAAGGGAATGGTTTGCCCTTGAGGGCCGGACTGCCCAAATTGACCTCCAAATGGATCAATTTGTTGAGACTAAACATAAGAGTTTCCGGATATTATTCTGGATAAACAAACAGGAATGGACCATACCGTCGAAATAGCGCCTGAGTGGGCTCCTTCTAGCGATTGAGAGCTAGTTGGGACAGATGGTATACCGACAAACATTGTTGGAGTGATAGCAGGCAGTTCTGCTGTCGCTGTGTCAGACGACACAGTCCTAGATGTTGACGGTTGTTCAGACATTTCTAGTCTATCCAAAAGATTACCTGGCGATTCTACAGGAGCTTCTGCTGGCGGTAGACTAATTTCTGATGGAGAAGGATACAGAGTGATCTCGACTCCAAATTGCGATGGAGTACTAGATGGAGGATCCTCCACAATCTCTTCTATAGCAATCAGACCAGGTGGAAGAGGTATACCGTCAGGTCCGTAGAATATTTCTGGTGCCGAAGAAGGTATAGAATCTGCAGCAACAGATGTTTGGGGAACAACACTCTCCGAACTGGTTGTAGATGGAACTGGTATAGTGATACAAGTGTTTACCCTCAGACTAAGATCAGTACTATTGTCCTTCGATGGATGCTAAACTTCTACTGTAAAGGAGGGATACCAGAAATGTTTGGAGTAACCAGAGTCTCTGATGTTGTTGGAACACTTGTTATAACTTTACCAGGAGATTTGGAACCGGTTAAACGAGTTCGCTTTGTCCGTAATAGTTTCGATTCCAGAGACAAAGACGGTTGACTCGTAAGCCTCTGCGAACGACGGGGTTTCAATTGACTTTCTTCCACGATTGTGGATTACTCGATCAACTAAAAATAAAAGGGGAAGTATGTTTCCGAATTAGATGAATTTTAGATGCTTTTGACACAAATTGTTTTTTCAATTTTTAAGAGTCGAGAAAAAACAAAAGATGACTCTAGTCGCCTTCGATTTTTAATGAGCCTGAAGTGACAAGTGCTCAGATGGACCTTTTCCATTAAGGAGTCTGAAAAGGAACGAAAGGGACTGCTCTGGAAATCTAGGTAGAGGGATTACCAAACCAATCGCAAAACTGCAGAATACTTTTTACGGTACGGTAGTTAATCTTCCCGAATGCTGTGTTCAATGCATTGCGATCGATAGGGCGGCAGACACGGCTTCCTATGTATAAAGGATTAAGCCTATTGTGGTCTCCCAAAATATACTCGACGGTACGTGGGAGCACAAGTCCGTACTGGCACTTATCGTCTCAAAGTGGAGGAATCACCCAACCATCAGTGAGAACAACAGTTACCAGGCTTTACGACGCCGGAATACGTCTCTAGCCTAGACTTCTAGATGTTGTGTGTTAGGTTCCAAAGCATTGTTAGATTCATTAAATTTATTTTATAGTTGATCTTGCTTAAGAAATTTGCCTTTCAGGTTCACCGCATGATGTAGATGTATAATTCCTAAAATGCAATCTAAGATGATAAACAATCTTTTATCTTCTTTGTGCAATGAAAATCCTAGCTACTAAGGAAAGAGAGACAGTATTCTTTCACAAAGAGCAAAGAGCACACACTATATGCACTGTCCTAAATCAAACCAATCAAATAGTCTAAATGCAAATGCACATGCATGTATTTGTTTTTCGGCCTTCTTAATATGTGAATGATAAAAAGAAAGCTAATGCGCAAATCTAAATTACTTTTCAAGTGACAATTACTAACAAGTTTCTTTTCAAAATAAAAAATGAAGATAATGACAACACTTTGCGATTTGGAAATGAATACTTGCTTTTGACACTAGAAAAACTACAAATCCAGATCAAATACAACAGTAACAGGGTAATCGACTATCAAGATCAATCAGACTCTCTTCTACGACTGAAAACGACACTTGCGACACTTTCAAATCAAGAAATGACAGTACAATTACGTTACTTTTTTGCAAAGGAGAACTGAAAATGACTCAACAAATACACAAAAACATTTACAGTTCTTTGCACAATGGAGGCAGAATAACAGCAAGGAAAGGGGTTTCAAACAGAGGTATACTGATTACAGGCAGCAAAACTCATGAATAGAACTGAAAAGAATGAACACAGAAACCAAAACTGAGGAACAATGCCTAGTCTGATCAGCGCACCTGTAACATAGTGAACTTGAAATGCAGCGCACCTACTACACTCAGAAAGTGCACTGAATTTCAGATTCACAGAACAGAGACTGCACTGGGCCAAAGATGAGACTTTGCTTGGGTTCCGGGTCACAGTTTGCAGTTCAGTTCAGGATTTTGGCTGAGCAAGTGGTAATCAGTAAATCAACAATAGGGGTAGATCTAAGGAGGTCACTAGAGCCACCACAAGGGCAATTAGAGAGTTTGTAAATCAGTTGTTTAATTCATAAACAAAACCCAGAGATTGACTGAAGCAGCATTTATCTACTTTTCATTTGCATAGCAAATGCAGTTCGAAAGCTACCTGGCTCAACTTCAGGCTCCGTCTGTAAGTTTATAAAGTAAACAACAAGGTAGATAAACAAGCAACCTAGTCGCTCCCCAGTGGAGTCGCCATTTTGTTACAGGGAAAAGTGTCTATGCAGAACTGCTAATCCCACTCAGGTGTGGTAGCTACCTTAGAAACAAACAAAGTAAAGCTACTTTCGTTTTTCCTTTATGAAATATAGATGAGAGAAGAACAAAGGAGACCAACCTCTGTCTTGCGCTTGGCTCCTAGTTCAATTCCTCTCTCTTCTGATAGTCTTTTGCTACTTGCTTCCTTGTACGCCCAGCTTTACAGAGTACCTGTAGAATCAGAGTAGCATAACACTATACAAGAACATGGATCTATAATCATAAACAATCTAGGATCAGATGTAAATTGACCATACAAATGCATATAACATAGATGACACAAGAGTATGGAGGAAAACTTGAATAGCTTTTATTGATAATCAAGAAAGAGCCAAGGGAGTTACAACCAGTTGTTCTGACCCAGCATCATCCTCTCAGCAAGTAAGCCCTTCTTCACCTCATACAAAGCTTAGATCACCCAACACTATGATGTTGTCTCAAGAAACCAACAACAATTCCTTACAAGATGCAAAATTCCAGCCTCTGGATCTCTGGGATGAGGGATCCATATATAGATATCTGTAAGGGAGATGAGTCAGCTTGTGATTTGATTAGTGTCTTCCCTCTGATAGTTCTTGCTTCCACTTGGAGATTTATGATCTCTTACTCATCCTTGGTTGAATTCAGAGAGGCAAGTGTCACAGGAGAAGTTTCTGGAAGATTCCATGCCTCTCCACCTCGCGGATTGACACTGACATTTGTCACTTCTCATCCATCGCACCCCATAGAAGGGATTTTTGAAATGCAACGCACCCACAGAGTGTACTTAGGTGAGATGCAACGCACTTTGCCTATGGAGCAGATGAAATGATCATGTTTTGACCAGTTCTGAGCAGTTTTTCATGGAGAACTTCAGGGAGAAGCTGTAATCAGTTGACCTTGTTCCTTTAGGGGTTAGAACAACACTTTTAGGGACTTAGGAGCCCTTGGTTTATGGACATTTTATGCTTGGGGTTGCAGTGCCCAAAAATGTCTATAACAGTTGCCCCCTAAAGCATGAGGTCGTTAATCTTTTTTTTGATGTCGTGTGAAATGCTTTATCATGAGGATCCGAAGTTCTTTCAAGCTGGGAGGAGACCTGTAATAAGATACAATACAATACATTATCTTCATAATTTTTTCATGATCTAGCTGAGGCGGGCATTCCCATGCTCAGTTTTATAAATTCATTTTCATGTACATAGGATAGACAATCGTCTGAGTGTAGACTGATGATTCTGGTAGAACCATCATCCCTTTGATTGGATGATTATCTGTGCAGCAACGATGTACATTTGATGTCTTTATTTCCCTGAATATATATCGCAGCCCGGATGGATGAAACTAGATTCGAGGTCTTCAATCTCGTTTGATCTTCACTCGAAGTACAAGTCTATCCATGTGAGAGATGTTCTGGAGTCGAAGATGGAAAGACATCACTTGATTACCAGCCAATGATGTAAGCTGTTAACAGGCACGAGAGGAATCACCGATAATGATAATGACCCTCAAGGTACTACAGTACAATTCACGTGGTGTGAATAAAGGACTTGGCGTCGAACACCATGCAAAATCTTTCGGTCGAAGGCCATTGATGTAAACCTGTCGCCGGAAGTGAGAAACTTGCCATTGAGGCATGCAAGCTTCAAAGTACTGAACGGGGTGTTCCTAGATCAACTTCTAGGATAATGAGCTGATGTCGACAAGAAGCGATCCGTCATAGGAGGGCCTTAATGAATCCCATATCAATGACATGGAATGGAGCAAATGATTTTAATGGAGGTGAAAATGATCTGGTGATATAAGGTTCAGGGTGGTGGTCATGAAAGAATGGAGCATAAATGTATTGCAGCGGGTGAGACACAGGTGAATTCTCTGAATGACTTCTCTTGAACATATTGGTGACACTGACGTGATGGATTGGTAGCATTAACCCCAAATGTGGATGGTGTGATGGGACCATGGCGATGTGACCGGTGAATGAAACAACCCAACCCGACTTGGATGCGGAGTGAAAGTGTCATGTTCAAGAGCGACTTGCTACCAACAAAGTTTCTTCAAGTTTTCTTCCCAATTTTTCCCCAGTCATTGCTGACCAGTACCTCTTTATTTTTGTCAAGCTTGAGGAGGATAACATATGCTTGTTCTATAATTTGCCCTTCGGGCAAACCCATCGCTATGTTTTAACGAGCCTAGCGATAGTGAAACTCGTTCTTGTCTGCTATGGACAAGTTTTTCGCTATTAGGTTTTAACGAGTTTAACGACAAAGATAACTCGGTCCTTTTCATTTTTAGAGAGTCTGAAAAGGGACGTAAAGGAAACTCCAAAATTCCTTTTTCGTCATCCAATCCCTTAAGTCCGAAAAAGTATAAAACAATATAGAAGGGATGAATTTTTGATACTTTTAACGAGCTGAAAAAAACAAGCGCTCGATCTTTTTGTGTAATAATCCCTCAGGTCCAAAAAGATTAGAATCTAAAGGAGGGATAACACTTCCAGTCCCTTTAACGAGCTGGAGAGGCCAATGGCTCGGCAATATTTTCATATTTTACGAGTCAGTTGAAAAGAGCTTAAAGGAGACTCATCTTTTGAGGAATGAGTGATAAAATTGGGTAGTAGCTGATTCTAGGTAAGGTTTGGAATTTTCCAATCACGGCAGTGTTACAAGGATGGCTAGCGGGATCACTCTTCGTAGCTGTTCCTCAAAAGGGGCAAACAATCAAATGGAGGTGAATGATCGGCCAATGGAGAGTCGAGGTGATGATGGGAACACGACCAAGGCTTTAAAGGCTGAAGTACTACATTCACGATAGTTATTTACCGGGAAATAGTTCATTTTTTAATGAGCTTAAACATGGGGAGAAACATTTCCTCATGACTTATGTTTATTTTTTAACGAGCTTGAACTATGTGCTAAAACTGCTTGATACAACAGTCATTTCTTGAGTTTACCATAAATAGTTTTGTTCTTTCAAAGATTGTACTGCATTTTCAATCGCTTCATCAAACTAGTTAGAAATGATCAATATATGTTTGAAAAATGAGTTAGAACACTAATATTTTACTCGAATTACGTAAAAAGTAATTTAAAAGTGCTTTTACCTCTCATTTTACCATTTCATTTGAACTTTGGCTTGTTGGAGCTTTGGAGGTGCTTTCCCCCCTTGATTTTCATCAGCTGATTCTGGGAGATTCTATGGACGATTCTCGACGTTGTCTGGCCCAGGTAGGAGCTAAACCTGAGCTCTTTCATTTCATGCTTTCCATTTTTCATTCTGATCTTGATTTCTGGTTTTTCTGAGCCTATGGGGTTTGAAAAACTCGCCCTGGCTTCAGCTCACCCTTTGTGTATCGAAAGGTGCATTGGATGTTAGCCTGTCTACTGGCCAACTGACATGCAATGCACCTAGAACACTACTATAGGTGCGATGAGCGCAAGGAAGGAAATTAATGCACAGTTTTTTGATGGAAATTTTGTCTGTTTCTCACCAAATCAGGATCTAACTCTTCTCTTGTTTGTTTTCAGAGATTTTTGGAGCAAGATGACTATTACATGGTGAGAATGTGAGCATGAAGAAGAGGACATGCTTGCTTTACATGATCTGGTTACAGTAAATGCACTGCGGAACTGTGGCTTGCTGAAGTTTTTCCGCATTTCTAGCATGAGATGACAAATGAACTTGCTGCAGTATTTGCGCGATGCTTGGGATCCTACCAACCAGGTGTTCCAGATTAGGGGCAAATCCATCGCCTCGATTGTAGTGGACATCTATTTTTTGACCGGCTTATCGAGGTGGGGTGCCCCCATCTCTTTATCAGGTTCGGCGCAAGGAGGTGAATCTGTGAGATTATGTTCGCAGGTATTGCAGAGAGGGATCTCAGTCGAGTAAAGACGGCGAGATCATCATCCGAGATGTCACTGACAGGTCCTTATGGACTATTCTGTTCACTTTTGGTAGGATGGCTGGTGGTGCGGCTCTTCATGTGGCCAACCGATCTTATATGCAGTACGCCTTAGAATGTCTCCAACCGAAGGTGTTCAACTGGTGTGACGCAGTACTCCTTGTGATGAAAGAACAGTTGACCAAGGTGAAGAGCGGGAGATTGAATAACTTTGGATATGGTTCTATCTTGACCGCCTTCACCTTGGAAAAGATACCACTGATGCAGCCGCAGTATATTGCACTCGATTTACCTTCACCGACTGAACCACGTATGCAGAGATGGGTCGACCATATGTCTAGGCATGTTGGTCAGTCTCAGATTTCCTTTTCTGATACCTTCTTTGGGTGGTTTGATCGTCAGGAGACGGTTTATTCCGAGTATCCATATGCTGGTATGGACTTCCGGGGTGACCCAGATTTGGTATTGCTGGCTGGCGAACAATGGGGTGCCATTGGTAAATTCTTTGACCATATTCCTGTTTATCATTTTTCTTTTATAATGTCCTTGTGCTTTATTATGTCAAGACTAATCAATACTCATGTGTTCATGCAGATGTTGGTCTTGTTCGGCCAGTAGTACGCCTGAGAGCACCAGCTGCTGCCCCAGTAGGAGAGGCTGTTGGAAGGGCTATCCTTCGCGACCTCGATGTGGCCGAGACTCTCACAGCATTACAGGATCAGGTCGAGGGCCTCACTCTCGGTATTCTAGATGTGAGGACTGACGAGCTGCCTTTGAGGTTGCAGCGGCATACTACTGGTGTGCCAAGACGATGGACTAGGCTCTTACGCATGATCGCACAGGCTGTGACTTGTTATCACAAGCATCATTAGACTAGGGTGCCCCCTAGCGTTTTGAGTTTTGAGTCATTTGACCAATTTTGTCTTGGTTACAGAGCATTATGTATAAACCATAAATAGTTATATATATATTTTTGATTTTCGGAGTTTTATTTTGGTTAAGTTGCATGATCCTGATGTAAATATTGACGAGATGCTTTCTTTTATAAATGTTGCAAATGTCTATCTAACACATAATTTTCCAATGAGTCAGTTAATGTGTTTAAGCTCCTGGAAATATGCTGATATTGAATAAAATCAAATTGCCTTTCGAAAATTTTAACCCTTAGGAACATGCGATAAATAGCTGGATTTCGGACAGAGTAGATACCAGTGAGTTGTAGTATGACGAGTTGTGAGTATAGCCCGACAATCTGTCGGCGTATTCCATGTGTGATGGCATCAGATAGAAGTTCTATCAACGCACTATATTCAACGATGTTATTTGTTGATCGACCAATACATACCCCTCTGAAACTTACTAACTCGCCGCTTGGATCAAAAATGGCCCAGGCCGCGGTAGATAGGTTCCGCGAACTACGACTCGCTCCGTCGTCATATCCAACACATGACTCCAATAGGTTTGACATCTGCAATAAATGTAAAAAGTGGATTACTTGACCAAAACAAATACTTTAGCGAAAACAAAAACATAACAAAAGCATATAGTTTACTATACTGAATCACGCATAGTAACGCTTAAGGTACAACCCATTACGAGGTTGTGCCAGTGGAATCCCGTCATAATCCATTAACTCGTAGGCTCCTTTTGCTAACACTCGCTTAACAATATAGGGGCCCATCCATAAAGACTTGAATTTACTTGCCCCCAATTTATCGGATTCTTGGTCATAAAGCAAGACCAAGTCACCTTCTGAGAAGACAAGGGGTTTGACATTCTTGTCGAACTACGCCTTGACTCATTTCTTATGGGCTTCGTTAGCCAAAACGGCATCACGACGGGTTTCATCCAATTGGACTGGTTCCACGAAACAAGCTTCCTCTTCTGAAGTCCCGGGGAGAAGGTCAATTGCGAGTTTGAGAGATGAGATTTCACACTAGATTGGTAAGACTGCTTCTAGGCCATATACCAATTGGAAAGGTGTAAACCCGGTTGCATTCCTTACCAATGTTCGGTAAGCCCACAAGGTTGAGTACAGGATTAGGTGCCAACTTCTTTTGTGAACTCCAATCATCCTTTGCAGCATGCGTTTCAAGACCTTGTTGATTGTTTCAACTTGTCTGTTGGCTTGCGGGTAATATGGAGTAGAGCTATCATGAGACAACCCTAATTTGGCAGCTAATTCGACCATCATGTGATTGCGAAAATGTGATCCATGATCTGTGACTATAGCTTGTGGGAAGCTGAATCTGGAGACTACATGATTGAAAAAGAAGAGGGTCGCTGTTTCACCAGTATTATCTAATGTAGGCATCGCCTCGGCCCATTTGGTAAAATAGTCAACTGCGACTATGATATACCCATGCCCCCCGGTCGAGGTGGGGTTACATGTCATGAAATCGATGCCCCATTTGGCGAATGGCCCAACAGCAACTATTGGCTGCAGAGGTGCAGGTGGTCTTCTGGTTTTGTTATCGAAAATTTGACAGGCATGGCAACTTCTGACTGTGGTTATGCAATCTTTGAACATTGTTGGCTAGAAGTATCCTGCTCGTAAAAATTTTTGCACTATAGCGTAACCGGATTGATGCCACCCACACGCACCTGAATGACAATCATTCAGGACATTTTCGGCCTCCTCATGGGTGAGGCACCTCCGTAGAACTTTATCGACACCACGACGGTAAAGTGTATCATCGACGATCATGTAGTCTTTTGATTGGTATCGAATACATTTTTGTTCGGAGTGAGAGGTATTGGGCCTATATTTTTGGGTTTGGAGATAAATGATTATATCCCCATACCACAGATTGCTTGAAGATATCAGAAACAAATTTTCGTCCACGATCGTTTCTTCGGATGTTTCATCGTTGGACGACGATGGGAGATCGCATAATATTTCTGTGAAAACCAGAGCTTTCTTTGACTTGGATTTTACAAATTCCAGGTCAAACTCTTGTAGAATTGCTATCCATTTTGAATACTTGCCCCCCAGCAATTGTCGCGACAATATATAAGTCATGGGGTTGCAATCTGATAGAATGGTAGTTTTTCGAAAGAGGACATAGTGTCGAAATCTCTGTATCGCTTGAACAGCTGCGAGCGCTAGCTTTTCAACATAAGAATATTTGCTTTCTGTATCATTTAAGTTCTTACTTAAATAATATATAGGATGTTCTTGCATCTATTTGTGTATACAACACTATCACCTCCAAGTTTATACAAAGCTTGGGTGGATAAAATAAAGTTGATGTCCCCAAGAATTGCAACATTCTTGTTGCAATACTGGTGCTCATCACTTTTTGGTGATGTTGTTGTGAAGGCACCTGAACAGATGTGATTTCTTCTTTATTTCTTCCATTTCTTATCAATTTCATTATGCTATTAGCTTCATTTTTGCAAAAATAGTTGTAAGCTGGTTTGCTTTCCTTTCCATTCTGCAAGTAATTTAATTCAGCAGTTAGTTTCAATTCAGTTTGTCTTTTAAATTATGCAATTAGTCTTAAAGATTGAAAAACAAAACAAAATAAAATTGCTTCTTCCATGCCTTGTAGGAATATGGATAACCCAGGAAAATTTCTACCAAATACCCCGACCACTTCAAACAACCAACCTTCCCTCTTCTTTGGTGGCTGTGAATTAGAGGACCCCTTAGGCGAACAACCAAATATTTTGAAGAGCCTATAGGGGAAGGAGGAGAAGAACCCATTACAACTGACATAATCGCTGAAAATAGAAATGAAAGGGGAGATAGAGAAAGAATTGAGGGTGCTTTTCCCATCAGAGAAAGAAATGGGGATTCCAATATGAAAAATATAAGCCCCTATGCTCTTCCTCACTTCCATGGCCTAACCTTAGAAGATCCATATACCTTCTCATTTGAATTCACTGGCATATGTAGAACTTATAATTACACCACTGATGATTAGAAGTTGAAATTATTCCCATCCATTCTCAAGGATGCAACTCCGTGCTAGTTGATGGGTCTACCTGAGGATGGTATCACCACCTAGGCTCAAATGCAATAAGCTTTCAACAACAAGTACAGGGACTACTGCAGGTCCAAAGACACTAAAGAGGAAATTTATAGAATGACCTTGGGGCATGATGAGTTCTTAGAGGATTATGAGGAAAGATTCTAGATTAGCTACAAAAGGGCCAGGTGCACACTTGATCTTGAGTCACTTAAGTTAGTCCTTCTCCGTGGGGTCAGGGAAGATCTTCTGGATACCTAAACTTGTTGTTAGGAGGGGACATCTACTAGCTACCCTATGAAGATATCAAGACTGTCTTTAAGAACCATTCTAGGGTAGCTAGGAAAAAGGGTAGGGGTAGTCAAGCAAAGGCCATCTCATCCTCTTACAACACATCTATAAAAGGTGAAATTGGAAACATGTTGGAAGATTTTAAGAGTGAAATACTGCAAACCCTTGCCCTACAGATGGACACTATGAAAGTCAATAGGAAGCAGGAGGAAGCAGAGAAAGCATTAACCATCTTCCACCCTAGATTCACAAGGAGGCACCCTAGGAATGAATTTCCATTAAACCTTATAGAAATTTTCTCGGTCTGTGAAGAAAACCACTCCATAGACAAGTGTCCTTATCTACCTAGACTAAAAGATGTGTATCAGGGAACTGAAGGGGTGACTGAACATCTCTGCTACATAAATCAGAGGAGGCCTCATGGGCCTCAGCCATACTAGCAATGCATAAAAGGGTCATCCTATTCATATTACAACCCTAACCAAAACACATTCATTCCCTCTTGGGTCCCCCTTGCTCATCCCTCATGGTCTACACCTTCTCCCTAGTCTTTTGCACCTTAGTACCATTCCTAACTGACCAACCAACCATTTCAGCCATATACTCCTCCACAACCTCAGTGGAACGCACCACCCCATGGGTGGAGGCCCCCATACAACAATGCTCCAACTTTATTGCCTTCACCTCCTACTCAACCACAATTGTTACACCCTTCTCCACCTAAACAACCGCAGATGCCTACCCAACCAAATATGAAGCTGAAAAACAAACATGCACAAAAGTTCTACAATGGAGAGACATCCTACCCTTCTTATGTTGTGGAAATTCAAGAAATTAACCTGAGGTCTAGGAGAGTACTCCCAGATAACCAACCTCCATCTCCACCTAGGGAGAATGAGGAGGAAAGAGAGGAAAGTATGCCTAGAGTGAATCTACCACCATTTTCTGAAATATTAACTCATCCAGTCCAACCTACCCCATAAGATAATGAACTTCTGGGTGAATTGAAAAATCTATGTGTCAAAATCCCACATGTCCAAGCCATTAAGGATGTGTCTATTTGCAACAAACTAATTAAAGAGAATTTTTTCAAACATCCAAAGAGGCAGAAAAGAGACACCCCTACCATTAATGTCATTGGACAGTTGTCTGACTTACTGATGGGGTAGGTAATTTTCCCAAAGTATTTAGACCCTAGAATCCGTTAGTAGATGTGCACATCAATGCCACCATTATCCCACATACCTTCATTGATCTTGGGGCTGCCATTAATGTAATGACTAAGGAGACCATGTTCAAGCTGAATCTCTAGGGTTCGTTAAGAAATACCACAACAGTCTTGCAGCTTGCAGACCGATCCACAATATCCCTTCAGGGGATTGTTGAGGATGTGATGGTGTCCATTGACTCCTAGGAGTACCTTGCAAACTTACTAGTTCTCCATCCTAAGACCAAGTTTAATGGTTATCCTCTCATACTTGGGAGGCCTTGGTTAGCCACTGTCGATGCCTACATCAGCTACAGGGCTAGAAACATGAATATAAAAAATGGGCATCGATCCAAGCAGTTGGTCTTGTACCCTCCTACTCAGCCATCTTTAGAAAATGATTTACCTTGATGGATAGAAGAGGAGGAAGAAGTTTAAGTCTACTCCACCCAACTCTATACCCTAGAAACTGCCATGGGAGGAGGACAACCCGATGAAGATGATTTGATTGAACACATCCTCCAAAATCCAATTCCCAACGCCTTGTCTCTAGAGGAAGTAGTGAAGGAAAACAAGAAAAAACATCGGATTGATCTACGATTAGCTGACTCAAACCCTACTCATGTCAAGACAATAGAATTTAGCCCTGAAATAACTCTGAAAACCAACCCCTCTCTTTCTGTACACCAAGAAGAAAAGTTATGTAACATGTTAAGGAAGAATTTGGATTCCTTTGCTTGGAATTATAAAGAGATGAAGGGAGTGCACCCCTCGGTGTGTACTCACCACATTTATATCAAAGAAGGTTGCAAACTAGTCTGACAACCCCAAAGGAGAATGAATCCATCTCTCAAAGATATAGTCAAAGAAGAATTGCAAAAGCTATTAGATGCAGGATTCATCTACCCTATCTCGGACAGTGAGTGGGTGTCTCCTTTGGTTCTGGTTCTAAAGAAAAATGGGAAGTGGAGGATTTGTGTTGATTACAGAGAGTTAAACAAAGCAACAAAGAAGGACCATTTCCCTCTACCTTTCATTGACCAAGTGTTAGATGGCCTGGCAGGGAAAAAGCTTTTCTCTTTCTTAGATGGGTTCAACGAATACAATAAAATCTAGATTAGCCTAGAGGACCAGGATAAAACCACCTTCACCTATCCTTGGGGTACTTTCACTTATAGGGTCCTTCCTTTTGGCCTATGAAATGCCCCTGCCACTTTCGAGAGGGCAGTCCTGAGTGTTATAGACATTTTTGGGCACTGCAACCCAAATCATATATGTCCATAAACCAAGGGCTCCTAAGTCCCTAAAAGTGTTGCTTAACACTCTAAAGAAACAAGGTCAGCTGATTACATCATCTCCCAGAAGTTCTCCATGAAAAACTACTCAGAAATGGTCAAAACTAGACCATACTGATTGCTCAGTTCTAAGGGTGAGATGCATCCCACCTAAATGCACATGGGAGGTGCGATGCATACTGAAAATTCCTTCTATAGGGTGCGATGGACAAGAATAGACAAGTGGCGGAGATAGTTTGCAAGGTGGATGATCATGGAATCTTCCAGAAACTTCTCCTGTGACACTTGCCTCTCAGAATCGCCCAAGGATGAGTAAGAGATCAATGAGATCTCCAAGTGGAATCAAGAACTATCAGAGAGAAGACACTAATCAAAAACCTAGAGCTGACTCACACCTCTGCAAATATATATATATAGATCTCTCATCCCAGAGATCCAGAGGTTGGGGGCTGGAATTTTGTATCTTGTAAGGAAGTGTTGCTGGTTTCTTGGTGTAACATCATAGTGTTGGGTGATCTAAGATTTTCATGAGGTGAAGAAGGGATTTCTTGCTGAGAGGATGACGCTGGGTCAGAACAATTGGTTGTAATCCTCTTTGCTATTCTTGATATTAATAAAGCTATTCAAGTTTTCCTCAACATTCTTGTATGATTGGTGATATATGCATTTGTGTGGTCAATATATATCTGGTCCTATATTGTTTATGATAGTAGATCTCTGTTCTTGGATAGCATTATGTTGCTTTGATTCTACAGGTGCTCTTTGAAGCCGGGTAGACGAGGAAGCGAGTGGCAAAGATCTATCAGAAGGAAGAGGAACCAAGCGCAAGACAGAGGTTGGTCTCCTTTGTTCCCCTCTTATCTACTTCTCATAAAGGAAAACAAAAGTAGTCTTAGTTTGTTTGTTTCTAAGATAACTACCAGTCTTAGTGGGACTAGCAGCTCTGCATAGACACTAGATTTCCCGATAACAAAATGGCGACTCCACTGGGGAGCGAATAGATTGTTTGTTTGTCTATATTTGTTTGCTTTATAAACTTACAGATGGAGCCTGAAGTCAAGCCAGCTAGCCTTCGAACTGCATTTGCTATGCAAGTGCAAAGTAGATCAATGCTGCTTTAGTATATCTCCAAGTTTTGTTTATGAACTGAACAATCGATTTACAAACTCTCTAATTGCCCTTGTGGCGGCTCTAGTAACCTCCTTAGATCTACCCCTATGATTTATTTGCTGATTATCACTTGCTCAGCCTAAATCCCTGAACTGTGCTGCAAACTGTGATCAAGAACTGGATCAAAAGTCTCGCACTGTACCATCGTACCCTCTCTTCAAGGATATTAGTATGCATTGCACTTCCCGTGTGCTGTAGGTGGGATGCATACTAGAATCCCTGTGTAACAGGTGCGTTGATCAGAGAAGGCTAATTTTGCCTCCAGACTTTGGTTTTTCTTCACTCTTTTCAGCTCTATTCAGGAGTTTTGCTGTCTGTAGTCAGTATACCTCTGTTGGAAACCCATTTCCTTGCCATTATTCCACCTCCATTGTGAAAAGAACTATAAATGTTTTTATGTATTGTGAGCCATTTTCAGTTCTCTTTTACAAAGAAGTAGTGTAATTGAACTGTCGTTTCTTGATTTGGAAGTGTCGCAAGTGTCGTTTTCAGTCATAGAAGAAAATCTGATTGTTCTTGATAGTCAATTACACTGTTACTCTTGTATTTGATTTGAATTAGTAGTTTTTCAAGTGTCGAAAGCAAGTTTTCAATTCAAAATCGCAAAGTGTATTCATTGTCTTCATTTTGTCTTGAAAAGAAGCTTGTTAGTAATGTCTCTTTGAAAAATAATTCAGATTTGCGCTTAGCTTTCTTTTTATCATTCACACATTAAGAAGGTTGAAAACAAATACATGCATGTGCATTTGCATTTAGACTGTTTGTTGGTTTGATTTAGGACAGTGCATATAGTGTGTGCTCTCTGCTCTATGTTGAAAGAATATCATCTCTCTTTCTTTAGTAGCTAGGATTTTCATTGCAAAAATAAGATTAAACGATTGTTTATCATCTTAGATTGCATTTTAGGAATTGTATATCTACATCACATGGTGAACCTGAAAGGAAAATTTCTTAAGCAAGATCAACTGTAAAATACAAATTTAATGAATCTAAAATGCTTTGGAACCTAACGCACAACATTTAGAAGTCTAGGCTAGAGACGTATTCCGGCGTCGTAAAGCCTGGTAACTATTGCTTTCGTTGCTAGTTGGGTGATTCCTCCACTTTGAGACGACAAGTGCCAGTATGGACTTGTGCTCCCACGTACCGTCGAGTATATATTGGGAGACCACAATAGGCTATATCCTTTATCCATAGGAAGCCGTGTCTGCTGCCTTATCAATCACAATGCACTGAACACAGCATTCGGGAAGATTGACTGTCGTACCATAAAAAGTATTCTGCAGTTTTGTGATTGGTTTGGTAATCCCTCTGTCTAGACTTCCATAGTAGTCTCTTTCGTTCCTTTTCAGACTCCTTAAAGGAAAAGGTCCATCTGAGCACTTGTCACTTCAAGCTCATTAAAAATCGAAGGCGACTAGAGTCATCTTTTGTTTTTTCTTGACTCTTAAAAATTGAAAAAACAAGTTGTGTCAAAGCGTCTAAAATTCATTTAATTCATAATCATTTTCCCCTTTATTTTGAGTTGATCGAGTAATCCGCAATCGTGGAAGAAAGTCAATAGAAATCCCTAGAAAATATTTTGGATAGACTAGATATGTCTGAGCAACCGTCGACATCCAGGACTGTGTCATTTGACACAGCAGCGTCAGAGCCTCCTGCTGCTACTCCAACGATGTTCGCCAGTATACCATCTGTCCCGGCAAGTTATCAACAACAAGCCGGAGTCCAATTAGGGACTGTTTCGACGACATGGTCAGTTCCTATTTCTTCATCCGTATTATCATATGGTATTTCTTATGTTGAAACTCAACAAATTGATCCAATGTGTCTTCAAAGGCCAATCTACCCTTTAAGTATTGGATTGCCACCATATGGAGGGCAGTATGCCTTTTCATTGTTCCCTCCCAGAGAACAACCATATGGGAGTTTACAACAAAGTTCAGGTCAAACTAGAATTACATCCAACGGTTGGGTACCAATACTGCCTCAGCAACCAAGGGTTGTATATTCAATGCAACCAGTCCACCCTGTGTCGATTATTCCCACTATACCTGCTATGGTGACTGCATCGCAAGTACAAGCGCTACCTGTTGTATGTCAACCACAAGTTTCTTAGGTTGCAATACAACAACCTCTTATCTCAATGACTCAATCACAACCTCAGGTTAGTGCCTCCTTATTTGGAGCGACTCAGGCTCAAACAAGTACTATGACTCCTTATATTGGTTAATCATCTAGTATTGGACAACAGAAAATGGTCCAACAACCATGGTTGGTTCAATCTCAACAACCGCAATTCCAGCAATCATATCAAGCACCTGAGCAACAAGTCTTTGTAAGTAATGGGCAACCTCATTTCCAAAGCAGTTATCAACAACCATACTATAATGGTTATGCCCACCAACCTTACCAAAGTTACCGGCATCAAATACATTATGCTGGTATACAAAGACCAACTGCTCAGGCAATTCCATCTTATCCTGGGTATGCTTCGCCTAACTTGAATCAACTGTTTCCCTTTGTAGCAACTCTACAATTACCAGATCTAAATCGGCTGACAAATGATCCAATTGCTTACGCCCCTTGGTGGCCGGTGATTCCGCATAAACTTCCGTCAGATATTCCTAAATTTAATGGAAATCCGGGTGAAGACCCGTCGAATCATGTGATGACCTTTCATCTGTGGTGTTCATCTAACACTCTAAACGATGATTCGATTAGGCTTCGCCTTTTTCAGCAAACGTTAACTGGTCCAGTAGCAAAATGGTATATCGAATTGCCTAGAACTTCATTCGATAACTTCAGCACCCTAGCCACAACCTTTTTAACCCATTTTCAGTTACCAATAAGGTACGAAATAGGAACAGAGATTCTTACCAATTTCAAACAGACAACGGCCACTCACATATCTGATTATATTCATGAGTGGCGACATCATCACAGAATGGTAAAAACATATGTTCCTGATTAGCTGCTAGCTGAATGGTTTATTAATTCATTATTACCTTCTATCACAGAAGATGTGGCAAAGGGAGGAGTCATCACTGAAGAGAAAGTTATGGCTCGTGCACAATATCTAGACTTGATCTATACTCAGTCTAGCACGCTCTACGATAAAATGCCTGATGCTCCTAGACCAGAATTTTTCGTTCCTCCCCCTCCTAAATCAAACAAAGACTCTCATGCTGGCAATGGCGTGATAGGTACGACAAGCACGAAATCGACAAAGGCTACATCTAAGAAAGCCCTTAAGATTTCTGATCAAAATGCAAATGAAGAACTTCTCGCCTCGGAGGTAAATGCCGTGTCGATCGACAAGGTCAAACAACTGAAGCAACCAGGGGGCAAGAAGAAAAATAAAGGGAGAAAAAAGAAGCAGGATGAGTCATCTCTTGAAAAACCCTTCTGCAAACCCTTCTGGGCAAAGGAAACCCCCTGCGGGGTGTCAGATATGCGATGAGGGTCATCGGACGAGAGATTGTCCACATAAAGATGAAGTTAAGAAACTCTTTAAGAGTTCAAAAACCTCAGCGGTATTGACTGATCCGTTTCCAAACCCGGGAAACAAACTGGTTGCTAATCAAAATGCTTCCCGATCCCAAGTGTTTATGTTGTCCATTTCAAAATAGAAAAATGATGCTTTAATATCAACAAGGAATAAAGATTACGGGAATCCACAACTGTCGAACAACAAGGCTACTGATCAACTGAGTAGTTCGACAACAACTTCAACCGAAGTTGTGCCACCCATCATTCCTGAGCTAACGATAAAGCCGCCAAAGGGAGTAGTACACAAATTGACATTTAATCCTCGTGCTAAAGTAGCACAAAATTATAATATAGTAGAGGACCTGGCCCAATCACCGTCCGCTATGTCGACACTTGAGGTACCGCAAAATTGCCCCTCCCAAAAGCAGGCTCTATTATCAGTAATAGGTGGGATTGAGCCAATGGATTCCAATCTTGTATCCTTTAATCACAAAGGATATGACCCTCAATTACCAGCTCAACTAGCTTTCCTTATTCAAGTGAAAGGCCTCAACAAAACTGTTCATCGAACAATTATTGATGAGGGGGCATCTACATGTATTATGTCGATGAGTTGCTGGAAAAATTTAGGCTCACCACCCTTGTCGTGATCATCAACGATGTTAAAAGCATTTGATGGACGATCATACACTCCATACAGGATTTTAAGTAACTTGCAAGTTGAACTGGGGGGAAAAACAGTAGAAATTGATGTTGAAGTAATCGACGGAAACCTCGATTACAACATCCTACTGGGAAGGCCCTGGATATCTGCCATGGTCACAGTTGTGTCGACCTACTTCAGGAAGATTGCATTTCCCTTACAAGGAGGAATTACAATCGTCGACCAACAAACATTTCTCCCCAACAGTTCACAAGTTACGGGAAGCATTCCAATGATCCATGGAAGCAATCATTCGCTTCAAAATATTGGAGTAGGCCTCCTAAAAGACCCTGCCTTAATGGGTACTTTTGCCCTACCGCCTCTGAGTAATCTGGCGGAAGTGGCCACAGTGGAAACCTGCAATATGAAATCTTCAATATCTAATGGATTCGGAAGATTCCTAAACATTTTGTCAGCATGGATCATC